>JARHVA010000173.1:3992500-4557500 GCA_037957365.1 Torreya grandis | reverse complement strand
TACCTTGTGATATTTTAGTTTTTAAAGGGTGTTTTTATTTCCTTGTATGCTAGATTGGGATAAGGAAGCCTCTTTTGTGTAGTTAGACTCATAGCCTCCTAGACAAATTTCCTAGTGAGCATTCCTTGTCTACTTGTATGACCATATAAACCTCATTTTATCAACTTATCTACCATAACTCATGATGCAATGATGCCTGAAGTTGGGGGTTTTAGGCTCCAAGGTACCTAGGCTAGTCCCTTGATGATGGAAAAAGGATGGGATACTAACCCCTATTTTGATTGTCCTTGTGGATGCATTTGGAGTCCATGTGAAGACTAACTTTCTCAAAAAAAATTAAATATTTGTAAATAAATTTATTTGATATTTTAAATACATGTAATTATTATTAATTATTTTAAATTATGTATATATTGAAAGAAAATTTGTAATAAATCGTTAGAAATAATGTGATATTTCTTTATTACTTGTATAATCTTCTTAGTGAGTGTATTAGGTTGTAAAATAAATGAACGTGTATTATTTTTATTTTAGCAATTAACTGAAAATAAATGTTTTCTCTTTCTTAAAATTATAGAATTCATTGATTAATGTGATGCCAAGGAAGGCTAGTTGCATTCATATATTTTTTTGCACTTGAAAGCATGCTAATTTCTCCAATTTTTATCATAATATAAAGTAGGGGTAATCTAGGAATTTATGTGATTTACAACATAATTTTTTTAGATTATGGGTGAATTTGTATTATTTTTTATAGGTTTCTACTCTAAATATCATTATAACCCCTTTTATGAATTAACCCATATTCATGTAATTTTTAACCATGTAAAATGAGGCAATTAGGTTCCAATTTTTTTTATAATAATCTTGGTAAAGATCGGGACTTAACGCCATTAGTTTCTTAATTTTTTGACCTACAATGTTCTAGTTATGATTTTTTGAAAAAAGCACTATATAGAATAGTTTATATTACCCACAAGACCTTTGGAAGGGCATTGGCCACTTTTCATAAGGTAGTTGGATAAATTCTAGCGGTGATCCCCCATAGGGCCATGACACTCTGTGATTGCATGAATGTAGATCATATGGGTACCACCCCTACCCCTCCCCCTCCCCCTCTATATATATGGATATGAATATGGGGAATAGCTATGGGAGATTTAATATCCAAACTCATATATGGTGATGACCTACTCTATATAGTTAGGTTGAGAAGAATTATCTGATCACATGAATGTAGATCATATATAACAACCTACTCATATATGACACTTTGTGATCGCATGAATGTATATCATATGGGTGCCCATATCTAGATACGACCCTATATCTATATGGGATGGGTAGGGAGTGACCCCAGATAGATATATAGGTTGGAAATCAATCTATACATTGGGGGGTATAATATATATCGAGTTAAGATATAGAGTTTGATATGCTCACCCCATAGATATATTCAATTAATTTATATATAGATTTCGCTACGCTCACCCCATAGATATATATTCTATAATTTTAGATATAGAGTTCACTATACTCACTCCCACCCCATATATAGCCACATAGATTTGAGTTTAATGGGGCCATATAGAATTGAGTTTAATGGGGCCATATAGAGTTGAATTAAATGGGATTCTATATTATATTCACTATATATATGGTGGCACCCCCTCCCACTTCCCCTTCCTATATATGGATATGGATTTGGGGAATACATATGGGAGATCTAATATCTAAACTCATATATGGTGATGACCTACTCTATATAGCTAGGTCAAGGGGAATTCTCTGATCGCATGAATGTAGATCATAAAATGGCCTACTCATATATGACACTTTGTGATTACATGCTTGTAGATCATATAGGTACCCATAGATAGATGGGGGAGACGTCAATGAATCACTCACTATGTAGATCAATCACATCATGATCAAATTTACTTTATGAATCCCTACTACTGAGAATTGATCCTGCACATCCATCATCTATTCCATCCATCAAATAGATAGTATCACTCACACCTCAACCTTTAGATATTTATAGTGTGTGTGTAATATATATATATATATATATAGGGTGAGTGTAGTATGTATACCATGGATAGATAGGACCATCTCATGATCTCTTATCAACCTATATGGGCCATCAATAAGTAGGAAATGAAATATACTAGATATAGATGACTAGGGGGGTTGATCTCACTCTAGATAGATAGATATGGCTTATATAATATAGTGATTGTTGACCTTCTCTTGATATGAAGTGAGATAGACTAATATATGATATGTGGGTGGGGGTGGATAGATATATATGGGGTTGGTTGGTTTCCTTATAGATATACATGCTAGATAGACATAGATCTATGTTTATGTCTATAATGGAGTAATGAGATAGATATAGATAGTCACCTTATATCTAGATAGGGCCCTATATCCAAATGGGATGGGTAGGGAGTGACCCCAGATAGATATATAAGTTGGAAATTAATCTATTTATGGGGGGTGAAATATATATTGAGTTTAGATATAGAGTTATCTATGCTCACCCCATAGATATATATTTTATTAATTTAGATATAGAGTTTTATATGCTCACCCCCACAACCCCTCATACATAGTCATATAGAGTTGATTTTGATGGGACCATATAGATTTGAGTTTAATGGGATTATATATTCTATTCATTATGTCTATGGTGGCACCCCCCTCCCATTCCCACTTCCCCTCTATATATATGGATATGGATATGGGGAGTAGATATGGGAGATTTAATATCTAAACTCATATATTGTGATGACTTGCTCTATATAGTAGTGATAATCCCATGAGTTAGAGGGAGGAGGGGGAGGAGTTTGGTGGTGGTTCATTGTTTGCTAACTGTGTAGTTATTTTAACCATCCCAAGTGACTATTTAGTGGTTAAATGATGGTGGCACTAACTATTTTATATACAGTGGCCAGTAAATCCAATAACTTTTTACACTAGCCATGATGATTAGAACCACTAATCATCCAAATTTTTCATTATATTAAAATGACTGTATTTTATTATTTAATTTAAATCCTTAGCATGATAAAGTTATAACCTACAATAATAAAATATAAACCGAGAACCTTTAGTTAACCTAGTTATGCATTTTGACAGTCATTTCACGAGAAGAAAGTCGAGGAGTAGGATGGCCCCAAAATGGACACCCCTCCATTTTTTGTGCCCTTTTGCATGAAATAAATTTTGATGCCTAGAGTGAAATAGTTTTCTATTTTTGACCCCTTTCTTCTTATAGATGCCTTAGACCTCCTTTGCAACCTAGTAGACCTATTTTTCAACCATTATTGTGGAGACCCGGTGGCTCAAAGGTAGGGGAACCCAAAAGGTACCCCCCTCAATTTTCAATACCCTTTTACATGAAAGTGTTTTTCGGACCTGAAACTTCATAGTTTCATGTGGTGATTCTTTTGTCCTAGGGAGACCTTTTGGGCCTTGTTTGATTTCATGGGCTCTTGAGAGCCCTAAAATGGGCAGACCCAAAAGGGGACCCCTATTATTTTTATGTCACCTTCAGTCTAAATAAAATTTCAAATTTGAAACTTTGAATTTTCTATTTTTTTTTACCTTAAACCTTGTTGATAGTCATTAATGGTTGTGGTGGAGCTTAAAGCTCTCAAGACCTATTTGGATACCATAGGAGACTAAGATCTCATAAAAGCTTTCATAAAACTAGGTACCTAAAAACCCATCTCCCACATCTTTATATTGTGTTATAAAACTAAAATTAGTTTGTCATTTTGGCCAAAATCTTGGAGACTCTATTAATGGAAATAATCCAAGGTTGAAGGAGAGGATTGATGACAATGAGAAAGTCATCCTCCAACACCTTATCTCTCCTTAAAAAAATTGAGTTTTCAACTTAATGACTGACTTGGAGACCTTATGGCCTCC
The DNA here is from genome assembly GCA_037957365.1 of Torreya grandis. NCBI lineage: Eukaryota > Viridiplantae > Streptophyta > Pinopsida > Cupressales > Taxaceae > Torreya > Torreya grandis. The sequence goes on along the minus strand of JARHVA010000173.1, from coordinate 4,553,561 downwards.
ATAAGGCTATTTATGTCACTTTTATTTTGACTAGATTTGACGATTGAAGTTGAATAGATTTAATAGCTGAGATGGAGTGATCCATCCTCAAGGGTATTATTTGAGATATTTTGGACCCATTTTGAGGTCTTATGGGGACTATACAATCCTTAATTGAGATCTTGCCTTGAATTTTATTTAAGTTAAAAATTAATTTTTTAATTACAATTTAAGTGTGAACCAAGCCCTGTGATTGTTTAGATTCACCTGGAGATGTTTTTGACCACCACAAAGAGTTAGATATTATAGTTTAAGATAGTAGTTGATAGAACCCACTTCACATTAATTGAACATTATTTTTAGGCCTTAGGGTCATGGTATCTACTAGGCCAACTTAGAGAGTTGTAGGCTTGTTTGATATTCTATAGGCCAATTATAATAAGTGGGGCTAACAGGGTTGCGTAGTGACCATACAACCACTTGTGCATTATGATCTATTTTGTTTAGGCATGCAAGTTTATTTGGATGCAATGTGTGTCTCGTGTCACATTTTTGGCTAGCCAATGGTCAATGCAATTTTATATAATGCACACTGAACATTTATATAAAATAAATGGTCTATTTTTGTGTGTGTTTCATTGTGTTAGTTTTTAGGCATGACAAAATTAATATTTCATAAGTGACCCTAGAGCATTTATTTTGAATATATTTTATCAAGAATACTTCCTCTAGTTATAGATAAGTAGTGAGGGATCCATTAGGAAGGGAATGAAACCAAGTAAGTGCATACCCCTCTCCACTCTTCAAAAATAAATGTAATGACATTCAACTACCATTGCTACCATTCATAGTTTATTGAAAATATTCAAGATGTAGGTAAGGTTACCCACTTCCATAAAATGTAAGCATTTGGAAATTAGAAGGTAAAGGTGCATATAAAATGTTGTGCCTAATAGGATTACCATAAACCATATTAGAATAAAATCAAGAATGATACACTTTACTCTCTAATGATAATTGACGTCCTTGGGCTTGAAAGGAACATATGGCATGCATTAAGTATATGAATTCTTGAGAAGGAATGTTGAGGTTATTAAGAGGCTCATTTAAGGGTTAAATTATATTATTAATTTTAGCCATTGGAACACTAGCTTAAATTGGAGAAGGAAGGGAAAGGGTGAGATATTCCTTTGATTTAGATAATTCATTGGATATATATGAACCATTGGGTTCTTGTTTATTTATAAAATTACAAGGAATATCATTGGAAAAATATGCATTGTCATCATGTGTGTATTCTATGATAATATTATGACATTTGGGCATAGAAGTATTATCATGTAGAGACAAGCATGAGTTTGAAGGGAAAGCAACATTAAAAGATATGTTAAAAGGAATGTCATTAATTTCAATTATAGCTTGTGATTCACTAGGGAAAGAGGAAGAAAAATTATCTTGCTTAGTTGACAAAGGGGAAAGGTTATGGTAGGATTAACATCTACTAATTGGGAAGAAGGAAGGATGATATCATGACTATTAGAGCTTAGTTGTAGATAAAAGGAAGGAGAAACAAGAATTTGTTCATGAATATCATCCTTATTTGAGAATAATTTATGTGTATTGATTTAATAATTGTGAATATGATAAAATGCGTTATCAAAGTGGATAGAGAGGTTATGTGTGCAAGGATAAGGTTCCTCCTTCGGGATGATAGGTGCAAATTTAAGAGAGAGTAGATATTAATTTTTAGAATGCTCTTTTTGCCTTAGAGTATGAGTTAAGGAAGAATGTAAAGGAGGATCCAAGTATAATCTAAAGGTAAATCTATAGTGGAATCTAAAGACAAACCTAAAGAGGCATTTAGGGGTAACTCTAAAGAGGAATCTAGAGGTGCAACCAAAAGAGAATCTAGGGGTAAGTTTAGAGAGGATGATAGAGGTGAATTTGAAAAGGTATTCAAGGATGAATTGAGAGGAAAACCCAAAGAAGGATCTATGGATGAATTCAAAGAGAGATTTAAGAATGAATCAAAAGGGATATCCAACTAATGATATAGGGATGAATCCAAAGAGGGATTTAATAATGAATCAAGAGGGACATTTAAATAAGGATCTAAGGATGAATCCAAAGAGGAAAAAAGAGGTGTAATTTACTCCTCAATGTGAAATTGTCTAGTTAGTTTTATGTACTCTCGTTCCCAAGATCCATCAAAATCATATTGTCTATTTAGTGTTACATAATCTTAGTCAAAACCATCCATGTATGCTTCTTATGATTTTTTTTCTTATCATGGTTGGTCTATTGATTATCATAAGTAAAAGGCATAGCATGAGTAAAGATTAATTTAGCTAGAGGATGAACATTAACATATGTACTTAGATTATCCATTAGATATATAATGAATTTAAATACAACAAATGTAACAAATAAAATGATTATTTTTATCAAGTAATCTTTAATGTACAAAAAATAAAATGATTATGATTATAATATAATATGAACAACTTATGCTAATGACTATGAATACAATACAAGAAAAAATCAAGGTATAAGGGTGAACTAGGTAAGGGTTTGAATGATTGTGTAGGATCTCAAATATACTTGCTCATTCATAGTTTAGTGTCAACTCAATACTTTAGAGCACTAAATATAAAGGCTAAAGTGTGCCTATAGCCTACTATCCCATTCATAAGGGTATGGTGAGAGTAACTTCCTTAGATGATACACTTCTCTCACATGCACCACAAATCAAACAACTAAAAGAATCTTCTTATTGTGTAAATAAGGGACCCTAGGTGTTTCATATATAATGTGAGGTATGTGAAAACTAAACTTTGTGTTTAGTGTTATAAAATGGCTATAAGATTTGGGTAATACCCCTCACACCACAGTGTCGATAAAGTAGATCAACATGTAGCCCATAATAACCATCATTAAATAGTTTTAAAACTGTTGGAATAAATTTTATGAAAAAAATAACAAGCAAATAGAAAATAAAATCAAAGATTTTTGTGTATAGATATAAAAACAAAAATTAACCTGAGGTCAAAAGAAAGAGCCTTTATGTCAGATGTCTATCTGAGGGGACAAGATAATTTCTTCGGTGTCAAATTACTCCAATGTCAAAGAATATCAAATTGTGGCTTCATATTTATATCCAAAGTTGAAGGTTTTTTTTTTAGTGTTAGGAATTTACCAAACATTATATGAAATCCTGAGATGTAAATCAAGCAAACAACTAGTAGTGTTCTAAATAAAATATGGGATCACTAGAATGTATTTACTTCTTTATTATTTAATAATGAAGTGTTAAGAACAAATAAACTATTAAAAATTGATTTATATCTAAAATATATAGATCTGAGAGTAAAATATAGTAATTTATAGAATTTAAAATTAGATATAAATAGTAAATTGACAATGAAATATGTAAACCTAGCTTAGCTCTAATTTATACTAATTGTGTGGGCTTATGATTGGAAATACATTGATGAGAATAATCTGTAAATCATGTCACACATGAAAGCATAATTTTAAAATGTACTAGGACAAGGGCACATTAAGAGGACAAAGTCAGCTTGCGGTCTTATCCTTTAACCATGGTAGTGTCTAGGTTGAGTGTATATGTGATATTTCAATTTGGGTGTGTACGACTATTAGAGATGCATTATTGATAATATGTGGATTTGATTTGATGCATAAAAAATGTGCAAAATTAAAACTCTAGCTCCTACATATTAAATACAATAGAGATCAAATATAAAATGAGGGAATCAAGAAAGGATAATAGCCGAGCTATCCACAGAAAATGTCTTGTAATATGAGTGTTGCCTACATAGTCAAAAGGGCCTAAGGCTAATCTGGTTATCCCTCATAGAGTGAGTGTTTGAATCTTAACTTTGATATATGAATGAAACAAGATAGATTACTTTGAATGCTTGAAAATGATTTCCATTGACCTATAATAAAATATATTCAAACTTGGCCTATGATTCTTAGAAAGCTTCAGAATTGGATTTGGAAGAAATAATGCTCTTTTGTTCAATGTGTAGTACCTCTTTAAAGGTCCTTCAAGTGGTGTATTGATTGAATTTGATGTGATTATATAGAGAAAAAATTATAATATTTCCGCTAACCTAATTTTATAAAATAATAAAAGGATAAACATGTAACATTTAAAATTTGAAAAGTGACCAATAGAGAACTTTAGACAAGGGCGAACTAGTGGACAGGGCTGACTAGTGGTCATGTCTGCCTAGTGTGGTTGTGTCCCAAAAAGTTAGAAAATGTTAAAACTTGTTTGTAAAAACCTATAAGAAAAATATGGGTGTTTTAATTTTGTTCTTGTAGACACCTAAAATGGGCCACTGATAACCTCTAACCAGGCTTTTGACCAATTTCCACCAAAATGCACAATTTGGCTTAAAAACACTACAATGCATTAAATGAGTTAAAATTGATATATTCAAGTGCTAATTTTTGCTAGAGTATCATTAAATAGGGAAATGAAATTTATGGGCTAGCTAACTTTGATCAGATCATTTTGAGTCAAAATGTTAATTTTGTACTTAAGTGCTCTAGATTGCTCTTTTTTGTCAAATATCTTGCATGAGACACGTGCCTTTATTATTTGGTGTTGGTAACATCCTAAATGGGATAATAGATCCAATGTGTTTGGTGAATATTTTGTCAATCAGTTAACTAATGAGAAAAATAGGTCTTATCATCCACATCAAGGGAGATTGGTCGACCCAATGTGCAGATTTACTACATCAGAGGTGGAGAAATCTCTCCTCTCATCAAGGGGAGGTTCCCTATAAATATGCAGGAGCTATATACTAGATATATAAGTAGAAAATAACACTCAGGGGTAGGACAACACCATCCATCTCTCTTTTTTTGGAGACGATGTTCACAAACAAAGGAGAAAATCTTGGTGAAAACACTGAAGGCACTTCTCTTCTTTCAGAAGTGATCTTGCAGGAAACAACAAGAGTTCTTTTAGGTCGTGACAAGTAATTGGTAACCAAGGGGCGTAGTAACCAGTAAACTAAGATGTAGCACAAAGTCTCCACCTTGACTGCCCAAGAGTGAAATACGAAGGACAATGAGGGCACAAAGTCATCCCAAGGTCATTTACACAGAAATAGAAAACAGACAAACACACTAAAGGCAGTTGTAAACAACACAAAGTCTCTCTACAATTGGTTTCAAGACACCTTCTTGATTACTTCCACTAGTTCTGCTTATTTCAATAAAATGGACAAGAACGCATTCAGGAAACAGACATAAGAATAATTTCCTAAAATAACACAAGCTATAACAGCACAAATTCTGAAAGTAACTTGCTTTCTCATTCAAACAAAGAAATATGATGAACAATCTGAGCTCAAAGTCTATATTGGGAATATCTCCCTTTGCATAATGAGAGAAATTACAATGTATAGCAACCAAGCAAGGTTTGGCACTCTTTCCCATAGGAGGGCCCACGCTGCAGTCAATGCCTTCAATGCACCTTCAGTTCTATCTAGAGGGCCATGCTAGTAATAGTGTATTGCCTTAACTATGATGTGCCCATCCATCTTATATGTCTCCTCCTTACCATGAGTTGTCTAGTCCTTTTTTTGATGTCTGTGTAGCTATCCAATTTGCCATTACTTCATGGAAGAAAAATAGGCCACATCCTTGATTTGGTGTGCTCAGATGACCACTTGATCCACTGTTTCACCTACTAGAAATAACTCCCTTGAAGATATTTCTAATCTTTTGCATTGTTCTTCTCTTCCCTGTAGCAATTTGGGCTCTCAGGCTCTCTTTTTAGCCAGTTGCTTGGTTTACTTTTCAAATTCCATGTCATATTCAAGTATTAACAGATATTCCATTACATTAAATTTGACGTCCACGGGGCCGTCAATGGTTGCCAGCTGCTTGAACCATATTGAACCATGAACCTTTAAACCTATTGAAAGTTTATTAGTTTAATGGTTAATCAATTCATTCTGCCTTTATCAGTTCCCTGATTCTATTGCTTGAACTATCCCTTTGAACCATCTCTTGAATCATCCATTTGTTGCTTCTTTCTTTACTTGAGACTGCCTTTAAACCTTTGAACCTATGAACCATTGAACTTTGAACTCTTTCAGTTTAAGGTTCAATCGATTCATTGGTTCATCCTTCATTTTTTTGTTGTTCTTTCTAAGCCCTTTGATCTTCATCAAACTGGTTGAACCTTTGAACCTTTGAACTCGTTGAACCATTTGGTTTAAGGTTCAATGGTTCAATGGTTCCTTTTTTGGCTAAGTCTTTGAAGGCTCTTTTTTGCATCTTTATTCAGCCTTTTCAAAGCTTTTAGAACACCCTGAAGGGAAGGTGTCCCTTTGGGTCTTTGGAAAAGGTCCTTTTTTGAGTGTCGAATGCCCCCCGCAAGGGTACCTACCCTTCGAGATCTTTCGAACGGCCTTCGGGATTTAATTCTTTCAGTGGGATTTTGTTTCTTCAGCAGACTTCATCCTTTATTTCCTTTGGATAAAATGTCTGAAGGAATTCCTTTAGACAATTTGTCCGAAGGAAATCTTCCTTGGCTTTATCTTTTTCTTCCGAGCTTTGGATTTTGAGTTTTTTCCTTTAGGCTTTTCCTTTGGACATTTTGTTTGAAGGAATTCACCTTTGCCTTATCTCTTTTTCTGATGAAAATCTTCCCAAAGGAATTACAACAGTTCCTTTACTTAGTCACTTCCTCGGGAAAAAGTCTAAAGGATTCTTCTCTTCTAGCCTTAGTCATTTTTCTGAAGGAATTCCAACTTTGTTCACTTTTGCTCACTGCCCTCCACAAGGGCACTTGGCCTTGGTTCACTGCCCTCCATAAGGGCACTTGTTCCTTTGGCTTTGGGGCAGCCCCTTGAACCTGCCGATTGAATCGACTGATTGAACCAACTTTGGTTCAATGGTTTAATGGTTTAATCGGTTCAATCAGTTCAATCCCTTTATTTTAGCTAAGTCTTTGGATCTCTTGAACCAAACATGTTGAACCATTTGGTCATTGAACTCGTTGAACCATTGAACCAAAATGGTTCAAGGTTCAACAGTTCAATGGTTTAAAGCCTTTATTTTTTGCTAAGTGTTTGAAGCCGTGGAACCTTGAAGCGGTTAAACTTGATGAACTTTGACAAAGCGCTTGACTTATTTGAAGCTAGTCGATGACATTGAACCTTGAACTCATTGAACCCTTGAACCTTTTTGGTTCAAGGTTCAATGGTTCAATGGTTTAATCCTTGCTTAGAAGCTTGTCCATGAACATTTTTGGTTGAACCAAGGCATTGAATCAATCCTGAAAATGCCTAAGTGCTAGAAACTTGCTCTTTTGATTGAACTCGCCTGTTAAATCCATTAAACTTGTTGAACCTGCTAATTTCAAGCATGTTGAGTCCATAGAAACATATTTGTAGAGTTCATAGATTTAAGCCTATAGAGTCCATAGATTCAAGCCTGTAGATTTCATAGATTCAAGCCTATAGAGTCCATAGATATCTGAAAAAGCTTGAAAAATGAAGAAATTGAATGCTCAAAATAATTTTTGAAAAGGGAAGGAAGGATTTTGGTCTGTTGAACCAAAATAGTTCACATGTTGTCCCAAAGATGAGTGATATTTTTGGGGACAAAAGCTGGCTTTAGTTGGGGAACTTCCTTTAGTTAAAAACTCAGAACAACTGAGGGGAGTAAAACCATAATCTCCAATGCATTGAAGTATGCCATTGGGCTATGAAGTCATGCTACCCAAAAAAGAAAGGCACCAAAAATGAAAATGAAAAGCACAAAATAGAACTAAAGACTATACAAATATACATATGTACATATAATCTTATATGATACTTCAAGGATTGAAGTGCTTCAGATGCTGCCTATTATGAGGCGATGAAAATGGTGTGCCATCCTGATAAACCAGCAAGAAACCATTTTCTCCCCAGAATCGGTGATGTGTGAATGAAACTCTCCACCAGGAATCATATTTTTTGTGCACTCCTTTTGGTTCTCTCTTCTTTCCCCATGGCAAGATGTGGTCTCCAATTTGAAAACCATAAATCCTTGCTCTCTTGGTGAAGAGTTCCTCTTCTTGACTTTGGCGTGTAGCAATATGGTGCACTACCATAGCTTGTTGCTCTTCTAGTCTAGTGAAGCACATGATTTGATTGTCAGCATCAAACTCTTGAAAAACCACCAGTTCAACATCTCCTTTGGTGTGAAGGAGTTTGACACCTTTGTCTTGAGCTGCCTTCAATCCAAGCAGTAGAGATTCATACTCAGCAGTGTTGTTGGTGTTGCTGAACTGCAACTTGTATGAAGAAGGAAAAATATCTCCTTGAGGAGATATCAACACAGTCCTTGCTCTAGCACCGGTAGAAGAATTGTTACCATCAAATTCTAAGATCCAAACATCATCAAAAACTAATCTTCTATCAAATTCTTCTTCATTAGAGAGGGAAGACCCCTTTTCATCTGTACTGTGCCCTACCAATTCTTCTGATGTCTTGTTTGAATCAATTCTTGGATTGTCACCTATAGGAATTTCATCTTTAGAAACATGAACATCCTCTGTGGTCAAGAAGTAATTACCCCTGCCTGAAGACTCATAGAATTTGAGATTTAGGTGCTGATGTCTGAGTGACAACATGCTTTGCCTCCTTTTCAGGGAGCAATCTCTTCATTACGCCTTTGATAGGGATCCTTGCCTTAGACAGGTCCATGCTTAGTTTTCCTCCCACATCCTTATATAAATTTTGTTGAAGCAGAATGCCATAGGATGTTGGGATGTTGGCCACCAAAACTGTCATCTTGATTCTCTTGTTTGGGAATGCCGTAAATGCAAATTAGGCATCTTTGATTTGTCCCAATAGTGTCAATTTCTTGTTCTCCATGGAGAAGCATCTACCAAATATTTTTTTTAGTGTGAGACCAAGAGATTCTACCACTTTGGCAGGCATGACATTGTCTGAAGCACCAGAATCAATGATGCAATTACTTAGCTTGTGACCATTTATCAACAGGGAAACATAGAAAGCATCTACTTTCCCAGGGGTAATAGGAGGAGTAATGACAAGATTTTTTGGGATGGGCATGTTCCTTGGGGGATCATGAGTTACCTTTCTAATCTCTGGTCCTGTAAGGACATATTTATTCTTCACACACTCTACCAACCTGTCCAACTGCTCAAGGTTGGCTTATAAGAATTCAAATTCAGTCATTTGAATTTTGGTTTTCTTGACATGGTCAATTATGTCAAATTAATTAAATGGAATAGGAAGAGAGGATAGAATTTCATCCTTTTCATTTTTGGGAGGGGGAGGACTGATCTGTGAAGTTGAAGTAGAAGGTGCAGAGATGTTTGATGTACTTACCTTTCTGGCAATCCCCAGGTCCTTTGGCTGGAAAGGCAGAGTGGTTCCACACTTAGCAATTGAAATTGTTGATTGAGGTCACTCCTCTATCTTCTCTTTATCAGCTTGATGGGTTGACTGGTTCTTGGATCAAGTGAACACAACATATGATCCCTCATCTACTTTACCTTCACTTCTGGGTTCATCTTGATAATTTAGGAAACCAATGTTGGAATCACCAACTAATTCTTCTTCTTCCTCAGTGAAGAGATTAGCATCATCTTCAAGATTTTATTCAAGCTGGAAAGAAAAATCTAATTCAACTTTAAGATATCCAACTGCTGAATTAGTTGGACGTGCTTCAAAGGCGAGGTTCCTTTATGGGGGAGAAAGATGATTTGGTTGCCCTTGATTCCTAATAGCATTGCCTTGGTATCCCTGATTAAGGAATGTCCTCCTTGGTACATCTCTATATGAAAGAGCAAAAGACATACCTTGTGCCATTTGCTTTTTTAATGTTAGCAGTTCATTTGCTAGCTTTTGCACCATTTGATCAGTGGTGCCTGTAGATGGATACTCAAAAGATGAAGAGGATTTACCTCTGTTAAGATTTCTCCTTATCTTTCCTGCCAAGATAATGTCATCTTCTACCTCAATAGCCAAGTCCTGAGCAGTAGTAAGGTCTATGTGACCAGCACGTCTCAGTAGAAAACTCACTTCAAGTAGCTGTGAGTTGATGAAGAAACATTTGAGGTTTTCAGGTGTTGGCTAAGCAATTATAGGAATTCTATTCCTCAAATTGTCAAACTTTGTTATGAAATCCCTCATAGGTTCATGAGGTTCCTTATTCATTTGTGTGAGATAGGTTAGTAAGGCATGTGCATCTTCTACAAGCTTGAACTTGGATTCAAATTTAGCTTCAAGTATGTCCTAGTCAGTCACTGACCTAGCCTACAGATGGTTGAAACCAATCTGTAGCAACACCTTGTAGTGTTTCCACAAAAATCCTAACTACCACATCCTCGAATTCCACCCCTATCACACCTTAGGCTATGCTAAAAGCTGCAATGTTTTCATCAGGGTGAACTCTCCCATCACCAAAAAATTTAGATAAATTATTTCTTGAACTGCGTGGTAGCTCATGCAGAAGTGGATTCAAATTGAGGGGGTCAAATGAGTTACCCCAGGGGCCTTAAACTGCCATGATTTGATTATGAAAAAGAGGGATAATAAATTTGGGTGGTGTATGGATAGGCAACATTCTGCTAACAACAGAAAAAGAAGCTCTACCTTGTGTTGGTGTCCTGGTACGGGTAGGAGGAACACTCCTGGATCATTGAACTTGAAGTTGGAGAGAGAACAAATTAGAATTTCCCTTCTGCACCAATTCAAAAATAGGGTCAATAACACCTTGGGCTCTCTAGCTTCTAGTATAGCGTGGAGTTTCCAAATTATAGAACAAAAATGGAAAAGAACTGGCCCTACTTTAGCTTGAAGCTTAAGGCTTCAAACTGCACATTCTATCCCAATTGGCATGGAGGTGAAGGAAGATGGTAAGGCTATAATGATAATGGGTAAGACATAGACCAGAGTTGCTAGAGTCTATAATGGATAAGGGTAGAGACTGCTGTAATCTAAAACTTGAGGCTTCAGATTGCACGTAAATCCCCAGTAGAGTCGCCAAAAAGTTGTTGGATGAATATTTTGTCAATCAACTAACTAATGAGCAAAATAGGTCTTATCATCCACAACAAGGGAGATTGGTTGACCCAATGTGCAGGTTTACTACATCAGAGGTGGACAAATCTCTCCTCTCATCAAGGGGAGGTTCCCTATAAATATGCAGGAGCTATATAATAGATATATAAGCAAAAAATAACACTCAAGGGTAGGACAACATCATCCATCTCTCTTTTTTCAAAGACGATGTTCACAAACAAAGGAGAAAATTTTGGTGAAAACATTGAAGGCACTTCTCTTCTTTTAGAAGTGATTTTGCAAGAAACAACATGAGTTCTTTCAGGTAATGACAAGTAACTGGTAACCAAGGAGCATAGTAACCAAGAGACTAAGATGTAGCACAAAGTCTCCACCTTGACTGCCCAAGAGTGAAATATGAAGGAAAATGAGGGCACAAAGTCATCCCAAGGTCCTTTACATAGAAATAGAAAATAGACAAACACACTAAAGGCAGTTGTAGATAGCACAAAGTCTCTCCACAGTTGGCTTCATGACACCTTCCTGATTACTTCCACTAGTTCTACTTATTTCAATAAAATGGACAAGAATGCATTTAGGAAACAGACATAAGAACAATATCCTAAAATGACACAAGCTATAACAACACAAAGTCTGAAAGTAACTTGCTTTCTCATTCAAACAAAGAGATATGATGAACAATATGAGCTCAAAGTCTCAGTAATCGCCTCTCAATTTTAGCAGAGCGTCACTTCTATATTGGGAAGATCTCCCTTTGCATAATGAGAGAAATTAAAATGTATAGCAACCAAGCAAGGCTTGGTGCTCTTTCCCATGGGATGGCCCATGCTATAGTCAATGCCTTCAATGCGCCTTTAGTTTTGTCTGGAGGGCCATGCTAGGAACAGTGTATTGCCTTGACTATGGCGTGCCCATCCATCTTATATGTCTCCTCCTTACCATGAGTTGTCTGGTCCTTTTTTTGATGTCTGCACAAATGTCCAATTTGCCATTACTTCATGGAAGAAAAATAGGCTACATTCTTGATTTGGTGTGCTCAGATGACCACTTGATCCATTGTTTCACCTACTGGAAATAACTCCCTTGAAGATATTTTAGATATTTTACATTGTTCTTCTCTTCCCTATAGCAATTTGGGCTCTCGGGCTTTTTTTTAGCCAATTTCTTGGTTTGCTTTTCAAATTCTGTGCCATATTCAAGTATTAATGAATATTCTATTACATTAAATTTGACGTCCACGGGGCCGTCAATGGTTGCCAACTGCTTGAACCATATTGAACAATGAACCTTTGAACTTGTTGAAAGTTCATTGGTTCAATGGTTCATCGATTCATTCTATCTTTATCAATTCTTTGATTCTATCACTTGAACTATCCCTTTGAACTGTCTCTTAAATCATCCATTTACTGCTTCTTTCTTTGCTTGAGGTTGCCTTTAAACCTTTGAACCTATGAACCATTGAACTTTGAACTCTTTCAGTTCAAGGTTCAATCGATTCATTGGTTCATCCTTCATTCTGTTGCTTTCTTGTTCTTTCTAAGCCCTTTGATCTTCATCGAACTGGTTGAACCTTTGAACTCGATGAACCATTTGGTTGAAGGTTCAACGGTTCAATGGTTCCTTTTTTGGCTCAGTCTTTGAAGGCTCTTTTCTATGTCTTTATTCAGCCTTTTCGAAGCTTTTAGAACACCCCGAAGGGAAGGTGTCCCTTTGGGTCTTTGGAAAAGGTCATTTTTTGAGTGTCAAGTGCCCCCTGCAAGGGTACCTTCCCTTCAGGATCTGTTGGGTGGCCTTTGGGATTTAATTCTTTTGATGGGATTTTGTTTCTTCAGTGGACTTCATCCTTTATTTCCTTCAAACAAAATGTCTGAAGGAATTCCTTCAGACAATTTGTCTGAAGGAAATCTTCCTTGGCTTTGTCTTTTTCCATCGGGATTTGGCTTTCAAGTTTTTTCCTTTACCTTGTCTCTTTTTTCTAATGAAAATCTTCTCGAAGGAATTCCAGCGGTTCCTTCACTTAGTCACTTCCTCAAGAAAAAGTCTGAAGGATTCTTCTCTTTCAGCCTTAGTCATTTTTTTGAAGGAATTCCAACTTTGTCCACTTTTGCTCACTACCCTTCGCAAGGACACTTATTCCTTTGGCTTTGGGGCAGCCCCTTGAACCTACCGATTGAACCAACTTTGGTTCAATCGGTTCAATCCCTTTATTTTAGCTAAGTCTTTGGATCTCTTGAACCAAACACATTGAACCATTTGGTTGTTGAACCCGTTGAACCATTGAACCAAAATGGTTCAAGGTTCAATGGTTCAATGGTTCAAAGCCTTTGTTTTTTGCTAAGTGTTTGAAGCTGTGGAACCTTGAAGCAGTTGAAATTATTAAACATTGACAAAGCACTTGACTTCTTTGAAGCTCATCAATGACATTGAACCTTGAACCCGTTGAACCCTTGAACCTTTTTTGTTAAGTTGTGGAGCTAAAAGCTTCACCAATGAGCGAATGCAGAAGTTGCAAGAATCACACAGTCACCGATGATGGTCAGGAATGGACCAGAGGCTGTCGGCGTCGATCATGGATCGGCTGACGTCGGTCATAGGTAGACAGGCAGGGACCGACATCGGTCACCTATGTGTCTAGAATCTATTTTTGTGGACAAAACAGAATGTTTGCATGATGAGATTAAGTGTTAGCCTTAAGTCCGCATTTCTATTTTAAGTAGAACTCTTTTGAGCCCTTGATTAGGAGGTGCATCTAATGGTTGTGATTGTATGCTTATGAATTCCTAATGTTATATAATAGGGATAGATCTTCATAGTTTGTAGTAGAGTGAAGAACTATATTGTACAGTAGAAGACAATTCAAGGTTTGAATTGATTGTAATTGAGAGAGAGAGAACTCTCGAGGGAAAAAGATCTAGTAAGAGATATGTACATCTGTGAGAGGTGTGGAAGAAAAGAAGTTTCTTCAATTGTAATTCCTTCTGTAAAGAGTTTAATACAAGTTTTCAAGGGTGGTTTCTTGTATCTCTTGTTCTTTTCTATTTCTGATTCTAGTTACTTATCTATCTGATTTAATTCCATGTTTAATTGCTTTCATAATAGTAATCAACTTTTTTGGTTGATCCCCAACAAGTAGTATCAGAGCTCAGGTTGAATAACAGGTGTTTCAGATCTGGTTAGTGTGTATTGATTACAGGTTACTCACAGGGATTTTTGTTTGAGTGGGAGAAGCAATGGCAGAAGAAAGTAAACTGAGAATGGAGAATTTTAATGGAAAGAATTATCAATTATGGAGAATGCAGATAGAAGATTATCTATATCAAAAATATCTATACTTATCATTAGGTGGAGTTTCAAAGAAGCCCACAGACATGGAAGATGAAGAATGGGAAGTTCTTGATAGAAAGGCTCTTAGATCTATAAGATTGAGTCTGGCATCTACTGTGATATCTAATTTATCACAGGCAAAGTCAATGGTAGAGTTAATGACTACTTTAGCAAATTTATATGAAAAACCCTCAACTTCAAATAAGGTATATCTTATGAAGCAATTATTTAATTTGCAAATACAGGAAGGTGGATCTATATCTAATCATCTAAATGATTTCCATGGAATTGTAAATCAATTAAATTCAGTCAAAATAGTGTTTGATGATGAAATTAAAGCTCTATTAATCTTATGCTCTTTACCTGAGAGCTGGCATAGCTTGGTAATAGCAGTTAGTAATACTGCATCTGCTTCAAATATTTTAAAAGTAGATGATGTTGTTAGTGTAATCTTGAATGAAAAAATTCACAGGAAAAGCACAGAGGAAACATTAGGGAATGCTTTAAGTTTTGAGAGCAGGGGAAGGCAAAAAGAGAAGAGCAAGAAAGGGAGATCAAGGTCTAAGTCAAAGATGAGAGGTAGATCTAAATCCAGAAATGGTAGGAGGACAGCCTACTGGAATTGTGGAAAGATAGGGCACATAAGCAAAGATTGCTAGTCAAAACCAAAAGAGGACAATCAACATGAAGGTAAAGAAGAAGCAAAGGTTGCAGGTATTGTTGCACAAGATGCTCTTATATTCTCTTTGCATAATAATATAGAATCTTGCGTTTTAGATTCTGGTGCATCTTTCCATGCAACCCCTAATAGAGAATATTTTAGTGACTATGTCCATAGAGATTTTGGAATAGTTTATTTAGGGGATGATGAGCCTTGCAAAATAGTTGGCAAAGGAAAAGTGCAGTTGAAAATGCAGAATGGCAACACATGGGTGTTGAGAGATGTCATGCATGTTCCCAGCCTGAAGAAGTTTTGATTTTTGCAGAAAAGTTAGGGGATGAGGGTTGTACAATAACTCTCACAGCTGAATCTTGGAAGGTTTCCAAGGGTGCACTTGTAATGGCCAGAGGTAAGAGAGTAGGAACTCTCTATTTATGTAATTGTATTACTGATAATTCTCCTTTTGTATTATCTACTTCAGATGTAGATGCAAAGTTGTGGCATCAAAGGCTTGGCCACATGAGTGAGAAGGGAATGACAATTCTTAAGTCAAAAGGTAAGCTTTCAGATTTGAAAAGCATAGATCTAGAATTTTGTGAGCACTGTATTTTTGGGAAACAGAAAAGAGTGAGTTTTCTCAAGATTGGGTCAACAAAGAAGAAGCACAAGTTGGAGCTTGTTCACACAGACGTGTGGAGACCGGCTCAGGTTGTTTCTATTGGAGGATCACAGTACTATGTCTCTTTCATAGATGATGCTACAAGAAAGGTATGGATCTATTGTATAAAGAAAAAATATGATAATTTTGACACTTTTAAGATTTGGAAAGCTATGGTCGAGAATGAAACAGGCAGGAGATTGAAGTGCCTGAGATCTGACAATGGTGGTGAGTTCTGCAGCTACAAGTTCAATTGGTATTGTTATATGAATGGAATACATAGGCAAAAGATGGTTCCAAGGACACCTCAGCAAAATGGTGTTGCTGAAAGGATGAACAGAACAATAATGGAGCATGCACGGTGTATGAGGTTGCATGTCGGTTTGCCCTTAGAGTTTTGGGCAGAAGCTGTGGATACTGCAGTTTACCTGATTAACAGAGGACCCTCTACAGCTCTGGATGGTGGAATTCTAGAAGAGACATGGACAAGTAAAAAGGTAGATCTCTCATTTCTCAAAGCTTTTGGTTGTGAAGGTTTTATGCACGTTGATAAAGAAAATAGAAAGAAGCTGGATGCTAAGTCTATGAGGTGCACATTTATTGGTTATGGCTCTAGAGATTTTGGATTCAGGTTTTGGAATCTAGGAACTAACAAAATAATTAGGAGCCGTGATGTTATTTTCAATGAAAAAGTGATGTATAGTGATCAGCTCAAGAAGCTGAATCAATCTGAGCAGAGCAATGGAGAATTGGATGAGGTGAAGGTTCAAAATGAGCTCACAGGAAAGAATAATCATAGACAGGAAAACACAAAGACCAACGTTAGTCAGGCAGTAACCGACGTCGGCAATACAGGAATCGACGTCGGTCAGGAGGAACCGATGTCGGCCAGTTATAGGCCTGGAGGTGACCGAGTTTGGTCACTGTCAGAGAATTTAGGCAGACAGCGTGTTGTGAATGAGTCTCAGACGCCCATCAGGAGGTCAGAAAGGGTAAGTAAACCTCCAATTCGATATTCCCCTTCATTATTCTATTTATTGCTTATTGATGGTAGAGAACCAGAGAGTTTTGATGAAGCAATACAGGTGGAATTCAAGAGTCAGTGGGAGCTAGGCATGAATGAGGAAATTGATTCCTTGAAAGAGAACCAAACATGGGATTTGGTTGTGTTGCCAGTGGGAAAAAAAACACTGAAGAATAGATGGATCTACAGATTGAAGGAAGGTGAGAATGGATAGATGAGATATAAGGCCAGGTTGATAGTGAAAGGATTTGCACAAAAACCAGGTATTGATTTTGGTGAGATTTTTTCTCCTGTAGTTAAAATGACTTCTATACGGATTGTATTGTCTTTAGTTGTTATTGAGGATTTGCATCTTGAGCCGCTTGATGTTAAGACAACATTTCTTCATGGAGATTTGGATGAGAAAATATATATGGATCAGCTAGAAGGATTTGAGGTCAAAGGTAAGGAGAAGCTAGTGTGCAGATTGAAGAAAAGCTTGTAAGGTCTCAAGCAAGCTCTTAGACAATGGTATTTGAGATTTGACAGGTTTATGACTGAGCATGGCTACAGTAGATGTCAATATAACTATTGTGTGTATTTTAAGAGATTGGATAATGGTAGATATATTATTCTATTGTTGTATGTAGATGATATGCTGGTTGTAAGATCACACATGCAGGATATCTCTGAGCTTAAGGTGAAATTAGCTCACACATTTGCTATGAAGGATTTGGGAGCAGCAAAGAAAATCCTTGGCATGAGTATTAAGAGAGACAGGGAAAATCACAGGTTGATTTTGTCTCAAGAGGATTATGTGAACAAGGTGTTGAAACAGTTCAATATGCAGGATGTAAAATTAATAAGCACACCTATGGCTAGACACTTCAAGTTGAGTAAAGAACAATTTCCTAATTCACATGATGAGGTAGAGTACATGAGGAAAGTTCCATATGCTTCCACAGTAGGAAGCTTAATGTATGCAATGGTATGTACTAGACCGGATATTGCCCAAGTAGTGGGAGTTGTAAGTAAGTATATGGCCAATCCAACAAAGGAACACTAGAAAGCAGTCCAGTGGATTCTCAGATATCTGAGAGGGACCAACAGTAGGCATTTGTGCTATGCAGGGTCAAACACTTCTCTACGTGGTTATGTAGATTCAGATATGGCAGGTGATTTGGATGGCAGAAGAAGCACCACAGGATATGTTTTCACTGTTGGTGGAATGGCAATTAGCTGGATTTCAAAGTTGCAGAAGGTTGTTGCCTTGTCAACTACAGAAGCAGAATATATTGCAGTCACAGAGGCTAGCAAAGAGATAATATGGATGACACGGTTCATGGAAGAGTTGGGAAAATAGCAAGAGAGTTGCAGACTATACAGTGATAGTCAGAGTGCAATTCATTTGGCTAAGAATTCAGCCTTTCATTCAAGAACCAAACATATACAGCTTAGGTACCACTTCATTAGACAGGTATTGGAGGATGGTGAGTTGAAGCTGGAGAAGATCCATACAGATAAGAACCCTGCTGATATGTTAACCAAGCCAATAACAAAGGAGAAGTTGAATATTCATTCAACTTTTATTGGTCTTCAAGATTGAGTTTGAAGATAGAGGAGCTAAGAGATGTTGTTGTACAGGTACTGGTGCAACTGTTTATCTCCAAGTGGGAGATTGTTAAGTTGTGGAGCTAAAAGCTTCACCAATGAGCGAATGCAGAAGTTGCAGGAATCACACAGTCACCGACAATGGTCAGGAATGGACCAGAGGCTGCCGGCGTCGGTCATGGATTGGCCAATGTCGGTCACAGGCAGATAGGTAGGGACCGACATCGATCACCTGTGTGTCCAGAATCTATTTTCGTGGACAGAACAGAATGTTTGCATGATGAGATTAAGTGTTAGTCTTAAGTCCGCATTTCTATTTTAAGTAGAACTATTTTGAGCCCTTGATTAGGAGGTGCATCTAATGGTTATGATTGTATGCTCATGAATTCCTAATGTTATATAATGGGGATAGATCTTCATAGTTTGTAGTAGAGTGAAGAACTGTATTGTATAATAGAAGACGATTCAAGGTTTGAATTGATTGTAATTGAGAGAGAGAGAACTCTTGAGGGAAAAAGATTTGGTAAGAGATTTGTACATCTGTGAGAGGTGTGGAAGAAAAGAAGTTTCTTCAATTGTAATTCCTTCTGTAAAGAGTTTAATACAAGTTTTCAAGGGTGGTTTCTTGTATCTCTTGTTCTTTGCTATTTCTGATTCTAGTTACTTATCTATCTGATTTAATTCCATGTTTAATTGCTTTTATAATAGTAATCAACTTTGTTGGTTGATCCCCAACATTTTTGGTTCAAGGTTCAACGGTTCAATGGTTAAATGGTTCAATCCTTGCTTAGAAGCTTGTCGATGAACATTTTTGGTTGAACCAAGGCATTGAACCAATCCTAAAAATGCCTAAGTGCTAGAAACTTGATCTTTTGATTGAACTCACCTGTTAAAGCCATTGAACATATTGAACCTGCTAATTTCAAGCATGTTGAGTCTGTAGATAAAAATTTGTAGAGTTTGTAGATTCAAGCCTGTAAATTCAAGCCTGTAGAGTCTGTAGATATCTGAAAAAGCTTGAAAAATAAAGAACTTGAATGCTCAGAACAATTTTTGAAAAGGGAAGGGAGGATTTTGGTCTATTGAACCAAAATAGTTCACATGTTGTCCCAAAGATGAGTGATATTTTTGGGGACAACACAATGCATCTAACATTGACTTCTAATTCCAATCTAGTCAAATTTTGGACCAATAACAAGACATTTTGATCAATTTGATTAATTTGTGCACCAAGAGCCAAAATTTGCACTAAAGTTGACTAATCATGTTTTAGGCTAATTAAACCAAATTAGGGAATTAAGTTAATTTTACATGGAACTATTTGAATAAATATTTATGAGAAATTGATTTATATTAACTGCATCATCAGGTGATATCATCATATGGGGTGGCATCCATAAGCCATAAATGCATAAAATATCTTGATTAAGGGTCTCACATTCCTCATTAAGACCCTCCATGCCTCAATAAGACCCTCCATACCTATTCAATACCCCTCTATCCCAAATATTAATGGGGATATTTGTAGAATGAATTTCATATTTAGATTTATTCATGACCAAACATCTCAATCTTGAGATGGACGGTCATGGTTGATCCTCAAACCATTCCAAAAATCTATAAATAGGAGGCCTTGCCTATTGAATTTTAAGCTCTCACATGCCAAAGTTATAATGCTAAATTAATTCCAAATATTCATGAAAATTAGTGTTATAATGTCCAAATATTGAGCCAAGCCAAGCCAAAGACACAAGGTACTAAGGAGAGATAGAGGTAGCCAAGCTTTCATTGATGCAGACTTCATGAGCACAAACCAAGCAAACCACTACAACAAAATCATTTGGAGCATCCAAAGAAGGTGAAGGATTCTTGTTTTTCCTTACTTTTTAGTTATGATTTTCATTTATTTTTTTTATTAACCTCACCCTAGTAACTAAGCATGAAGGTGTTAGTTCAGTGTGATTTTGATTTGATTTATCCACTAACACAATACTAATCTCCCCTTCATCATCAAATTCCTAGTCTATAGTTCTCAATATTTTAAATATAGTGAATATGGTAGTGAAGTCTTTCTTAGAGATTTCAAATTAACAGAATGACAAATATGCCAAATAAGATAAAGATGCCAAGATTAAGCATTGTCAAACACTTAATGATTAATTTTGAGTGTTTATATAAACATTATTCATGGTAATACCTATGCCTACAAATGTTGGGAACACACAAAAAATAAAGGAAGAAGTTATTATGCATGAGGTGAATAATTTGATAGCGAATTTGTTAAGATTATCTCAAACAATCTATCGGATGAGTTGCCATAGATGAGGAATATTAGTCGCTACATGGATATGATTATAGGATCTATTTTACCAAACAAAATGGAATATAGGTTGACAACCAAAGATAATATGGAGGTACAATAATAAGACTACGAGTTTTTGGATAAAGTGTTGATTAGATAAAACTTAAGTCTATGCATAGTACCATTAATATTAGTGCCTTTAAAGAATTGAAAGTGGATAATGTGCATTTATCCCAAAGTAATTAATAAGATAACCATAATTTACATGTTTCCATTTATTTTCATGGATGATTTGATAGATTACTTGAGTGGAGCAAGATACTTCATAAAGATTAAATTTAAGAGAAGATATCACTAGGTTCACATAAGGGAAGGTGATGAAAAACTCACTCAAAACACAAGAAAGATTATATGAGTTGTTGGTTATGACACTTGGACAAATAAATGAACCAAGTGCATTCATGGGATATATGAATGAAGTTATTGAGCCATTTTTGGGTAAGTTTCTCTTTATGTATCTTTATGACATGTTTTTTAGTAAGATGAAGGAAGAACACTAACAACATTTTCATAGAAGTTGTGATATGAAATTTTTCTTGAATATTTTAAGAAATTAACCATTATGTAGGATAAATCTATATACTTTGGCTTTGTGATTTCCTAATATGGATTGAAGATGAATCCAAAGGTGTGAGATATACTAGATTGGCGGTCAACGCAAAATACATTTAAAGCATGTAGTTTTCATGAATTGGAATTTTTTTGCAAGTTCATTATGAATTTTAGTGGGATGTGCCCAGTGTTTATAAGGGTAATGTGAAAAGATAGAAAGGATTTTGTTTGGACAATAGGAGCAAAGAATAATTTCTAGAAGTTGAAGAAGAAAATAACTAAGAAAATAGTGTTGGCATTACCATATTTTGGTAAAGTATTTTAAGTATATTATGAAGCTAGTGGCTTAATAATAGGTGCAACATTAATTCAAGAAGGAAAACTTATCCCATATTTTAATGAAAAGTTAAATGATGTGAAATGCAAGTATTCAATATATGATCATGGGTTCTATGCAATTGTCTAAACACTTAAGAAGTGGAGACATTATTTGTTGCTTAAGGAGTTTGTTTTATATATAGATCATTAGGCATAATAGTTGATAAATAATCATGGTAATTTTAATTAGAGACATATGAAGTGTGTTGAATTTTTATAGAGTTGTTCATGTTTTTTAAAACATAGGAGTGCAAACTGATACAAAGTTATAGATGTTTTAAGACATAAAGTCTTATTATTTTAATGAATTAAAAGTGGAAGTCATAGGATTTGATCTTATGAAGCAATAATAAGTAAATGATGAATATTTTAAATAAGAATGGAAGGAATATGTAGAAATAAGTGGTGGTAGTAGGATACCATGGTTAGATTAATTTTTTGAAATGGCTCAATTGTTTAACCTAAAAACTCAATGCAAGAGAATTTTATTAAGGAGAAGCATAGTGGATATTTGGCAAGTCATTTTCGTCATGACAAGACATTAGCGTAAGTAGTAGAAAATATATTTTTGGTTGTGGATAAGCACATATATGTTTAAATTTAGTCAGGAGGGTAGAGTTTGTTTGCTAAAAAAATGGAAAAGTAAGAATGCAGGGTTGTCTCAATTGTTTCCTATTTCAAAGAGATTATGGAAAGATATAAGTATGGATTTTATTTTAGGGTTTCCTAAAACACAAAGAGGAAATGAATTAATATTTATGGTAGTTGATAGATTTTCAAATATATCACATTTTTGGCTTGTAAGAAGACTAGTAAGGCAACAAACATTATTAACTTATTTTTAAAGGAGATTTTGAGGATGCATGGTTCTTCATACAACATAGTATTAGACAAAGATATGATTTGGGTAAGAATTTTTTGGAGAAAATTATGGAATAAGTTGACCACCAAGTTGTAGTTTAGTATACCATATCACCTTTGATGGATGGATAGATGGAGGTAGTCAATATGAGATTGTGTAATTTTTTGTTATATTTAATTGAAGGTGATATAGGAAAATGGGAAAATATTCTTGAATAAACTAAGTTTGCATATAACAATTCAATTAGTATGAGTATGAGAAATACACCATTTTAGATTGTGTATGGATTAATTATAGGAGGAATTATGGAGTTATGTGACATCATAAGGGAGAAAAATAAAAGTGTAGATGTAGAGGATTTTTTAGATCATAATCAAGATATGCATCAATAAGTGCATGAACAATTGGATAAGATTACAGTGTAGTATAAACAACACACAAACATGAAGAAAAGGGAAGTAGATTATTAGGTTGGAGACATGGTCCTAGCACAATTAAGGAAAGAGATATTTCTAAAAGTAAAATATAATAAGTTAAAGTAGAAGAAGGTAAGACCATGCAGAGTGTTGTGGAATTTTTCAAAGAATGCAAATGAGATAAATTTAGTGAAGGAATCAACAATTCATCCATTTTCAATATGACAGATTTATATCCTTATCATGAAGGGCATATTATTGGAAGTGCATAATCATATTCTGAATCTAATTTTGGAGAGATAGATTATAGATTGTATATGCCATGAAATAAGAATGGGGAATTGGAACATGTGATTGACACAAAAAATAACAAGAGAATGTGGAACAGAGAGTACAAAGAATATCTGGTCAAGTGGAAGTGTTGAGATGTTGAATATGCATAATGGATAAGCACATCAAAATCTAAAAAACATGAAATATCATTAGTAAAAGACACAAAATAAGGATCTCATACATATTTTTTTACCCAATGTGTATGATGTAGGAGCATTCAAGGTAGACCTGTAATTTTACATCAACTAGACATATGTTAGATTAGAAAAATTAGTTATCTATTTTTTCACAAGATTTTAACTGTGTAGAACTATTTTTTTGTAAGTTTTGCACAAGTTTGTTCATGCACACAATTTTTATCTTAGTTTAAATAAGCAATTAAATCTCTGTGTAAGAGAATTTATTAGGTCTTTTGATTGAGTAAAGTAGTGCAGAGATTTGTGAGACATTTATAAAGGTATGTTGTATCTTTTAGAGCATCGAAGCATTCACTAGAGCCACCACATTGTCTAGTTATTTTCCATAGAAGCAGAAGAGTTCATGTGCTAAAAAACATATTAGAGGAGTTGTATCTTCATCACACATGTATTATAATAACTTGTAATAAGTTTGGATCTAGGGATTTTGACATCAAGAACTGGTCTAATATCAATACATTTAATTAAAAGGTTTTAAATTTGGTATAACATTACTGCATTCTAAAGCTATTTGGAAACCTTATAGTAATGCATGATAATATTCGTGAAAATATAAGGTTTGTGGTAAAATAACATATTCAATAGAGATTTTAATAAATATTAGTTTAAATTGCATCGTTTATGGAGACATTTAATGGTCATGGTGATCTAATGTGTGGAAAAAGGGTCTAATTATCAATTGTCTAATTATTTTTTGTTGGGTAGGTAGCATTAGAATAGTTAAAGGGGATAACATGTTAAAATGTGATGTTTTATAGTGCATTGAGTTGTGTTACTATGTAATATGCTCTATTATGTTGTATTATCATAAGGACTATTTTAAATATTTAATATAATTAGTGGGTTGATAAACACTTAATGTAAGTAAGTGGGCTTTGTGTGTGTATAAGCATGCCCCTAAACTTGTGCTAAAAAGGAGAGAGAGGGAGAGAGATGGAGAGAGGTCAATGAGATTACATGATTATAGATCATTGTAGTTTTAACAAGGCTAATAAAAAACTATATTTCATGCCTGATTTGCTATCTAGAGTAAACATTAAATATTATATGTCTCTTTTTCTAGTTTTAAAAAATAATTAATTAATTTAATTATTATTTTATGCATATTATTTAACCTAATTAATTATAATATAATTATTTATATTACATGTTAGTGTAGATTTTTTTATTCATAATACACCCATAATTAGAATTTACTAATTAAAAAAATAATCTTCTTATAAAAATAAAAAAGAAAGACTTGGTTCTTTATCTCAAATGTAAATTGCGTTCCATTCTTATTTAAAAGAAAAGTAAAAATAATTTATTTATGTTAAATCTAAAGTTAATTATCTACCTTATTCATAGCTAAAGCAAGTTAAAATATATATATGCAAAAGTGTGAAGGATTCTTATTTAAAATGTACCTCTACTACCTCCTCCTTTAATTAAATGAAGTTATAAAGGAAGATGTTCAAATTTAAAACTCTAGATCCTGCACAATAAACAAAATAAAGATCAAATAAAAAATAGGGAAATCAGAAAAGAGGAATAGTCGAGCTATCCTCAGAAATTCTTATGTAATCTAAGTGTTGCCTACATAACCCAAAAGGGCCTCAGGTTGACATAGTTCTCCCTTCTATAGTGAGTGTGTGAATATTAACTTTGATATATGAATGCAACTAGATAGATTACTTTGAATGCGTAAAAATTATTTCCATTGATCTATATTAAAATATATTTATACTTGGCCTATGATTCTTAGAAAGCTTCAGAATTCGATTTGAAGAAGTATTGCTTTTTTGTTCAATGTGTAGTACTTTTTAAATGTCCTTCAAGTGGTGTATTGAGTGAATTTGATGCATTTATATAGTGGAAAATTTATAATATTTATGTTAACCAAATTTTACAAAAGCACAAGAGGATTTACATGCAACATTTACAATTTGAAAAGTGACCATTAGATCACTTTGGACTAGGGTGAACTAGTGGACATGGTCGACCAATGCTCCTGTCTGCCTAGAGTGGTTGTGTCCAAGAAAGTCAGAAACTATTGAAACTTGTTTGGAATAATCTATAATAAAAATATGGGTGATTGAATGTTGTTCTCAATATTTTCAAGCTAGTGAATAGGGTATTGAAGGCTCTCTTAGAGATTTTAAATTAATAGAATGACAAATAAGCCAAATAAAATAAGGATGTCAAGATTCAACATTGTCAAACACTTAATGATTAATTTTGAGTGTTTATATAAACATTATTGGTGGTAATACCTATGCCCACACAAGTTTGTATCAAACAAAAATGAAAGGAATAAGTTATAACACATGAGGTGAAGAAGTTGATCAGTAAATTTATTGAGATTGTTTCAAATGATCTACTAAATGGGTTGCCATAGATGAGGAGTATTAGTTATTGCATGGATATGACTCTAGGATCTAGATTATCAAAATAAGTGGCATATAGGTTGATACCCAAAGATAGTGTGTAGGTATAATAGTAAGTATAAGAGTTGTTGGACAAAGTGTTGATTAGAGAAAACTTAGGTCTATGCAGAGTACTAATAATATTATCACCTAAGAAGAATTGAGAGTGGAGAATGTGCATTGATCCCATAGTAATTAGTAAGATAACCATAATGTACATGTTTCCATCTATGTACATGGATTATCTGATGAATTACTTGAGTGGAGCAAGAAAATTAATGAAGATTAAACTGAAGAGTAGATATCACTAGATTCACATAAGGGAAGGTGATGACTAGAAGACTGCACTCAAAACACAAGAAGGATTATATGAGTTATTGGTTATGCCACTCTAAGCAATAAATGCACCAATTACATTCATAAAATAATTGAATTAAACTCCTAAACCATTTTTGGGTAAGTTTTTTATTATGTATCTTGATGACATTTTTTTTGAGTATGATGAAAGAAGAACACTTTAACATTTTCGTAGAATTTATGAGATGAAATTTTGCTTGAATTTTTTAATAAATGCACCTTTATGCAGAATAAATCAATATACTTGGGCTTTGTGATTTACCAAAGATGGATTGAGGATGAATCCAAAGAAGGTGTGAGCTATAATGGATTAGATGTCAATGCAAAATACATTTGATTCACGTAGTTTTTAAGTATTGATGATTTTTTACAAGAAGTTCATTAAGAATTTTAATGGAATAAGCCTAGTGATTATAGAGGTAACGTGGAAAGATAAAAAGGATTTTGTCTAGAAAATAAGAGTAAAACATAGTTTCTAGCTATTCAAGACTAAAGTAATTAATAAAATAGTGTCAACATTACCATATTTTGGTAAAGTATTTTAAGTAGATTGTGAAGGTAGTGGAAAAAATATAAGGTGCAACATTAATTCAAGAAGGAAAACTTATCCAATATTTCAATGAGAAGTTAAATGATGTGAAATTCAAGTATTCAATATATGATTAGGAGTTCTATGTAATTTTATAAACACTCAAGAAGTGGAGACATTATTTACTACTTAAGGATAAGGAAACTGTTTTGTATATAGATCATTAGGCATAATAGTTCATAAATAGTCAAGGTAAGTTGAATTAGCAACATATGAAGTGGGTTGAATTGCAAAGCTGTTCATTTTTTTTAAAACATAGGAGTGGAAACTTATACATAGTTATAGATGTGTTAAGACATAAAATCCTATTATTTGAATGAATTAGGAGTGGAAATAATAGGTTTTGATCTTATAAAGGAATAATATGTAGATAATGAATATTTTCAAGGAGAATGGAAGGCATGTGTAGAACTAAGGAGTGGTGGAAATATACCATGGTTAGATTGATTTGCTCAAAATGTTTATTTTTCAAAGGAAGGAAATTGATTAACCTAAAGTCTCAATACAAGAGAATTTGATTAATGATAAGCATAGTGGATATTTGGCAAGTGCACATATAGGTGTAAATTTATTCAAGAATGTAGCGTTTGTTAGCTAAAAAATGGAAAATTAAGATTGCAGGGTTGTATCAATTGTTTCATATTTTAGATAAAGTATGGGAAGATATAAGTATGGATTTTGCTTTTAGGGTTTCCTAAAATGCAAAGAGGAAATTAATCAGTATTTTTGGTAGTTGGTAGATTTAAAAATATGGCACATTATGTGGATTGTAATAAAACTAGTGATGCAACAAACATTTCTAACTTATTTTAAAAAGAGATTTTAAGGATGCATGGTTTTCCATGTAGCATAGCATCAGATAAAGATATGAACTTTGTAAGAAATACCTAGAGAACATTGTGGAAGAAGTTGAATACCAAGTTGTAGTTCAGTAGAACATATCAGCTTAAATGGATGGATAGATGGAGATAGTCAATATGAGAATGGATAATTTGTCGATATGTTTAATTGAAGGTGATCTAGGAACATGGGATAATATTCTTGTACAAACTATGTTTGCATATAATGATTTAGTTAGTATGAGTACGAGAAAGACAACATTTCATATTATGTATGGGTTAAGTCCAGGAGAAATTATGGAGTTACGTGACATCATAAGGGAACAAAGGAAAAGTGTAGATGTAGAGGGGTTTTTAGAGTATGTTCAAGATATCCATCAACAAGTGCATGAAAAATTGAAGAAGATTATAGTGCAGTATAAACAATGCACAAACATGAATAAAAGGTAAGTAGAGTATCATGTTAGAGACATGATCATATCACAATTAAGGAAATAGATATTTATAAAAGGAACATATAAAAATTTGAATTGGAATAAGATAATATCATGCAGAGTGTTGTGGAAGTTATCAAAGAATGCAAATGAGATTGAGTTAGTAAAGAAATCAATAATTCACCCATTTTCAATATGGCATATTTGTATCCTTATCATGAAGGGTGTAATAGTGGAAGTGCATAATCATATTTTGATTCTAATTTTGGAGAGATATATTATAGAGTGTCTATGCCATGAAAGAAGCACAGGGAAGTGGAACATGTGATTGAAACAAAAATTAGAAAGATAATGCAAAACATAAAGTACAAAGAATATATAATCAAGTTGAAGTGTCAAGACATTAAATATGCATAATGGATAAGCACATTAGAAGCTAAAAAGCATGGAATATCATCAACATAAGGCACACAAGAAGGATTTCATGCTTATTATTTTTATCCAAGGTGTATGATGTAAGAGCATCCAGGTACACTTTTAATTATACATCAACTAGACATATGTTAGATTAGGAAAATTATTTGTCTTTTTTTTGCAAGTATTTGATTGCGTATAACTCTTTTTTTTAAAGTTTTATACAAGTTTTTTTATGCACAAATTTTTTGTCTTAGTTTAAATAAGCATGCAAAGCTTTGTGCAAGAACATTTGTTAGGTCTTTTGATTGAGGGAAGTAGTGCAAATATTTGTGGGGCATTTAAATAAAGGCATGTTGTATCTTCTAGAGCATCAGAGCATTCACTAGACTTGCCACGTGGTCTAGTTATTTTCCATAGAAGTAGAATATTTGGTGTGTTATAAAACATAGTAGAGGAGTTATATCTTCATCACACATCTACTATAATAACTTGTGATAAGTTTAAAGATAGGTATTTTGACATCAAGAAATGGTCTAACATCAATATATTTAATTAAAAGGTTTCAAATTTGGTATAATATTACCACATTCTAGATCCTTTTGGAAACCTTATGCTAATGTGCTATAAGATTCATGAAAAATATAAGATTTGTAGTAAGAGAGAATGTTCATTAGAGATTTTCATACCTTCCAGTTGATTTGCATCACTTGTGGAGCCATTTAATGGTCATGGTCATCTAACATGTGTCAAAAAGATCTAATTATCAATTGTATAATCATTTCTTGCTAGGTAGGTAGCATTAAAATAACTAAAGGAGATAACATGTAACATGTGATGTGTTATAGTGCACCGATATGTGTTACTATGTAATATCCTCTATTGCAATATATTATCATAAGGATGGTGTTAAATATTTAAAATAATTATCAGGTTGATAAACACTTAATGTAAGTAAGTGGGCCTTGTGCATATATAAACATGTCCTTAAACTCATGCTAAAAAGGAGAGAGGGAGAGAATAAAAAAGAAGTCAATGGGATTACACAATAATAGATCATAGTAGTTTTAACAAGGTTAATAGAAAACTATATTTCATGCTCGATTTTCTAACCAAAACAAAACTAAAAACTTATATTTCTCTTTTTTTAATTTTAAAAATTAATTAATTAATTAAATAAATTATTATTCTATACATATTATTTAACCTAATTAATTATAATAAAAAAATTTATATTACATGTGAGTGTAGATTTTTTATTCATAATACACCCATAAGTAGAATTTACTAATTTAAAAAAAATCTTCTTATAAAAAGAAAGACTCATTTCTTTATGTCAAATGTAAACTACATTCCCATCTTATTTAAAAGTAAAGTAAAAGTGTTTTATTTATCTTAAACCTAAAGTTACTTAGCTACCTTATTTATTAGGAATTTTAGTGGGATGTGCCCAGTGATTATATAGGTAACGCGGAAAGATAGAAAGGATTTTGTCTGGAAAACAAGAGTAAAACATAGTTTCTAGTAGTTGAAGACTAAAGTAATTAAGAAAATAGTGTCGGTATGATCATATTTTGGTAAAGTATTTTAAGTAGATTACAAAGTTAGTGGACAATTTTATAGGTGTAATATTAATTCAAGAAGGAAAACCTATCTCATATTTCAATGAGAAGTTAAATGATATGAAATTCAAGTGTTTAATATATGATCAGGAGCTCTATATAATTTTATAAACACTCAACAAATGGAGACATTATTTGTTGTTTAAGAATAAGGAGTTTGTTTTGTATATAGATCATCGGGCATAATGGTTCATAAATAGTCAAGGTAAGTTGAAATAACAACATACGAAGTGGGTTGAATTGTAGAGTTGTTCATTTTTTTTAAAACATAGGAGTGGAAACTCATAAAGATTTATAATGTGTTAAGACATTGAGTCCTATTATTGAATTAACTGAGAGTGGAAGTCATAGGATTTGATCTTATGAAGTAATAATATGTAGATGATGAATATTTTCAAGAAGAATGGAAGGCATGTGTATAACTAAGGAGTGGTGGCAAGATACCATGGTTAGATTAAGTTTCTCAAAAGTGTTTATTTTTCAAAGGAAGGTAATTGTTTAACCTAAAGTCTCAATGCAAGAGAATTTGATTAATGATAAGCATAGTGGAGATTTGGAAAGACATTTTGGTTATGACAAAACACTAGCATAAGTATTAGAAAATATATTTTTGATTGTGGATAAGCACATACATGTATAAATTTGTTTAGAAATGCAGATTTTGTCAGATAGAAAAATGGAAAAGTAAGACTACAGGGTTGTATCAATTATTTCTTATTTCAAAGAGAGTATGCAAAGATATTAGTATGGATTTTTTTTTTAGCGTTTATTAGAATGCAAGCAGGAAATGAATCAATATTTTTGGTTTTTGGTATATTTAAAATATGACACATTTTGTGGCTTGTAAGAAGAATAGTGATGCGACTAACATTTTTAAATTATTTTTAAGGGAGATTTTGAGGATGCATGGTTTTCCATGTAACATAGTATTATACAAAGATATGAAATTTGTAGTAAGTTTTTAGAGAATATTGTGGAAGAAGTTGAACACTAAGTTGTAGTTCAGTCAAACATATCACTTAGATGGACAGACAGATGGAGGCAGTCAATATGAGATTGGGTAATTTGTTAATATGTTTAATTGAAGGTGATCTAGGAACATGGGATAATATTCTCGCACAAACTAAGTTTGCATATAATGATTTAGTTAATATGAGTATGATAAATGCACCATTTCATATTATGTATGGGTTAGGTTTAGGAGAAATTATGGAGTTACATGACATCATAAGGGAGAAAAAGAAAAGTGCAGATGTAAAGGGTTTTTTAGAGTATATTCAAGATATGCATCAACAAGTGCATGAACAATTAGATAAGATTATAGTACAATATAAACAATGCACAAACATGAATAAAAAGGAAGTAGAGTATCAGGTCAAAGACATGATCATATCATAATTAAGGAAAGATATATTTCTAAAAGGAACATAAAAAAATTTGAATTGGGATAAGATAAGACCATGCAGAGTGTTGTAGAAGTTTTCAAAGAATGCAAATGAGATTGAGTTAGTTAAGGAATCAATAGTTCACCCATTTTCAATATGGCAAATTTGTATACTTATCATGAAGGACATAATAGTGGAAGTGCATAATCATATTTTGATTTTAATTTTGGAGAGATAGATTATGGAGTGTAGATGCCATGAAAGAATTACGGGGAAGTGGAACATGTGATCTAAACAAAAATAAAAAGAGAATGTGAAATAGAGAGTACAAAGAATATCTAGTCAAGTGGAAGTGTCAAGACATTGAAGATGCATAATGGATAAGTACATCAAAAGATAAAAAGCATGAAATATCATTAGCATAAGGCACACAATAAGGAGCTCGTGCTTTTTTTTTTTACCCAAGGTGTTTAATGTAGGAGAATTTAGGAAAATTTGTAATTCTAAATCAACCAAACATATGTTAGATTAGGAAAATTAGTTATCTATTTTTGTGCAAGTTTTTGATAGTGTATAACCTTTTTTTGTAAGTTTTATGCATGTTTGTTCATGCACATAATTTTTGTCTTAGTTTAAATAAACATGCAAATATTTGTGCAAGAACATTTGTTAGGTCTTTTCATTGAGGGAAGTAGTGTAGATATTTGTGAGGCATTTATAAAGGTATGTTGTAGCTTCTAGAGCATCAGAGCATTCACTAGACTCATCACATAGTCTAGTTATTTTACACAGAAGTAGAAGAGTTGGTGTTTTACAAAACATGTTAGAGGAATTGTATCTTCATCACACATGTATTGTAATAACTTATGATAAGTTTGGAGCTAAGGATTTTGACATCAAGAACTGGTCTAACATCAATACATTTAATTAAAAGGTTTCAAATTTGGTATAACATTACTACATTCCAGAGCCATTTGGAAACCTTGTGGTAATGTGCTATAAGATTCATGAAAAATATAAGGTTTGTAGTAAAAGAACATGTTCATTAGATATTTTCATACCTACTAGTTGATTCGCATCACTTATGGAGTCATCTAATGGTCATGGTGATCTAACGTGTGACAAAAGGTTCTAATTATCAATTGTATAATGGTTTCTTGCTAGGTAGGTAGCATTAAAATAGCTAAAGTGGATAACATGTTACATGTGATGTGTTATAGTGCATCGAGATGTGTTAGTAAGTAATATGCTCTATTGCGATATATTATTATATGGACGGTGTTAAATATTTAATATAATTATTAGTTTGATAAATACTTAATATAAGTGGGCCTTGTACCTATATAAGCATGCCCCTAAACTCATGTTAAAAAAGAGAAAGAGGAAGAAAAGAAAAAAGAGATCAATGGGATTACACAATCATAGATATAATAGTTTTAACAAAGCTAATAAAAACCTATATTTTATATCTGATTTTCTATTGAGAATAAAACTTAAACCTGATATCTCTTTTTTTAATTAAAAATAATAATTAATTAATTTAATTATTATTTTATACATATTATTTATCTTAATGAATTATAATATAAATATTTATATTAATATAGATTTTTTAATTCATAATACACTCATAAGTAAAATTTACTAATTAAAAAAAAAAAGACTTCTTATAAAAACTAAAAAGGAAAGACTCGTTTCTTTATCCCAAATTTAAACTACGTTCCCTTCTTATTTAAAAGTAAAAGTAAAAGTGATGTATTTATCTTAAATCTAAAGTTACTTAGCTACCTTATTCATAGCTAAAGCAAGTCAAAAAATAAATTAATTAATTAAGGATTCTTATTCGAAATGTACCTCCTATACCTCTTCCTTAACTAAAGGAAGGTATGAAGGGATATTTATATAAATATAAATATAAATAAATCACATGAAAACATGACAGGGCTTATTTAAAATGTAAAATTAAATTATCCATAGCCGTCCAAACTAAATTTAAAATAAAAGTTATGTTTAAAAAAAAATGTTCAATAAAAGAGTTTAGTGGCATCGTTATATTTTTGCATAAATCTGGGGCATACTTTTAAATAATGTCACTTAGTTGGATACCATTTTTAGTCTCAGTCCTTTATGCTTTTATGAATTTTCATATAACACTTATGGGTAACCTTCTTCCCAATTGACTCAAGTCTCTCTCATAGTTCTTGCATCCCTTTAATTGGTAGTTTTGAAAAGTATATTAGTGTTTCATTGGATGCTTATAATTTTTTATAATAATTAAGAAAAAAATTTAAAAAAAATTAAAATTTTATTACAATATAGTAAACTCAAGATTTATGGGATGGATATTAGAATATGTATGGCCTCAAAATACCAAAAAGTGGGGCACACTATTATGTCACCCTTAAAGTATATGAGAAGTATCCTCCATATATCCTCTAAGGTCACTATCATCTCCTCTGTTAGCAATCAAAAAGTAAGAGGCATCACCATTCTACCACTTAGTGAAAGTAATAATAATAATAAGTGCATATTATATTATGGGTATGCATGTGACATGGCCTATGACAACTACATCCAAATGTTCCCATCCAACCTCATTTAGCCCTAGTGCACATATACCCTGTAAATTCTTTCTATGTCAAAACTCCTGCATGTGTATAATGCCTTACATTACAATAAATAACTACAAAAATCAATACTTTCTCATTAATATATATGTAACATCAATATTTTATAGCTTCAGATGTCAAAAAATTAGAAATTTTATACAATTCTTAAGATTGTATACTCTACCCTAAGATTATACAATTTTTTACCAAGACTGTACAATCCTCGTCTATAACATAGAGATGATGTCCAAAACATGAAGTTTTATAAATTAGGTAAAATGTTCCCCTTCCAAAATTAAAAATTAAAAATGTAAAATTTGGGTTTCAAATTACTTATTAGACATACCTTTATTAGCTAGTGTGGTTGTCGTTTATATACAATCCAACCTATGTGCCATAAACTCTTGCTTATCACCCATTATATATCTCTCTCATAACTATATTTACAAAGATAAAATGTAAGATTGAGGTGAATTTATACTTTTACAAGTTCTCTTTTTCTTCATATGATGAGACAAAAACCCTAATTTTATGTATACAATGATCAAATTGAAAAAAACATTTACATATGATTTTGTTATTGCCTAAACCATATATATAAGTTTATTCAAAATCTTTTTCCAAAAAAAAAGGTAATACGAGAATGTGTATGTGCTCTAAGCTTTTTGATTGGACTGCAAAAGCTATAGAATCAGTAAAATTTCTTAAATAAGAATGTTAATTTGTGCTTGCTTTCGAAACATGTCTTGAAGGTTCATTATTCAAATTAATGCCTCAAAAGACACATAGGGATAAATATTATTTGTTGAATGGAAAGGTAAGGAGTTATTTTCTATGGATAAATTTGATTAATTTTAATAACATGAGTTGAATCATTGACCTACAAAGAAAGAGATTCTAGTTATAATCAAAGCTATTAAGAAATAAAGATCACTCTTCCTACCAGAATAGTTTGTCATTATAATTGATAGTCATAATTTCATATGGTTCATGAGAAAACTAGTATCTTCATAGTTATGCTAGGTGACAATAGTTATTGTCACAATACCAATTCATAGTTCAAAGCATCCTAGGTAAAAACAACCCTCTGTTAGATGCTTTAGCTTGAGAAATGGCAAGTATAAATAATTGTTTTGAGCTGCAAATCATTAATTTGGTTAAGTGTTGTTTAGGATTATGATTCATTTTTGCATCCACCAATTTTGGATTTTAGTGTATGAGTGTTGTGGGTTGTATGGTCTAATACCATCTTTTACTTGGACTTTCTAACTACAACTTTGTCAACCTTAGTCAGAATGGTAGTACCTTTAGCTCTTTATTGATATCGTGATGCCCCACATTTGGAATAACTCATATGATGCTCACATTTTTTTAAAATAGAATATAATCATTTGTACATGCACAATAATTTGCACATAGAAATTTTAAATGTGATGATATTTTTGAAGCCTCCCAATATGAGCAGAGAAATATGTTATTTTTGGGAAACAAACTAGTTTTTAGTGTACTGCAATTAAAAATACAAAATAAAAAATCACACATAATATAAGACAAATAGAAAATATATAAAATGTAATATTAGTTAGGAAACTATCATATAACCTCAATAAATTATTTATATATTAATATTTGACCAACCAAACCTTTGTTTTAAGTCCCTCAACAATAATACAACACCTAGCATTAATGTTATGGACTATCATTACATAAATAAAAGAGTTTGAGCAAATTTTAAAAATATCACCTTATTCAATTCCATTAGGATTATAATCCATATTCTGTTTATCTTTATGATAAACATTACCGACTTTATCATCCACATCATAATCATAATGATCATGATCATTATGATCATTGTAAAATAAATAGTTTACCATATTTTTGAAGTTTAATTTCCTTTTTTATTACTAGAACATCTTCAATAGAAGTTCTAGGAAAAGGCATTTTTTCTTCTAACACTTTAACATTTTCTTTTGAAAAAAATGAATTAATAAAAGTTTTATTACTCCCTGTGATGTTATTAGGATACATTTCATCTTCAAGATGGAAATTAGAGAAAATATACTTTTCTTTTTTCGTTGATTAAGGCCAAAGTTGAACATTAGAGTTACTATTTAAATATGAAGTATCAGATACCTATATATTAATTTTAGTATAACATTTATAGGTGTCAACATTATGATGGATTCATTTAGAAAAAATAACATACAAAAGAACTAATTCATCTCAAAGAAACTATTTTTTAGTAGAATAGGTGCTCCACCAATACATGCTCCTATTTTGCTTCCTATATTTTAACCTCTACCTTGACAATGAGGTTGTGATGATTCTTCCTACACATAAAATAGATTTATTTATATTTTTTGTAATTGTCAAAAAAATTGAAATAAATACTAACATAAAATTGAAAATTTTATGCAATATTAAGATTATATACAAACTCATATGTTTCAAGTACCTTTGTTGATGAAAAACTTTATTCTTGCAAAGTAGACCTCGATACATAATGAGATACTTGTAGAAAAGATTATGATGTATATCTACTTTATAATTATGTATTATCTATATCGAAACCTAAAGTTATATGAGTTAAATTATGTTTGGCTAACCAAGCAGATCAAAAGACCAATTATTTAAACAAATTTTAATTTGCACAAAAATTATATCTCTAAATAACTATCTAAATTTTTAAGCTTTGAAAAAAAAAATTTAAAAATTTATATGACAAAAAAAATCCTCACCTTATAATCAAATAATGCACACTGCGACCTTTTCATGTGAAGTTTAGAATTCTTATTTTCTATCAAAATTGCAAACTGTTATAGCAAGGGCAAAATGATTTCATGATATATCATATTTTTATATTATGCAAATAGAGAATCAAAATTTTGTTACTTATCTTTTTTCAAGTGGTGCATATATTGTGCTAATAATAGTGCCAATTTTATGTTAGGTTAACATCACACAAAAAATTAAATGAAAAAAGAAAACGATGCAAAATTGACCTAATTTGTGACACAAATTGCACTTCATGTAGTAGTGTTTTGTGGCCTTATTTGTTCAAGATACACTTGTCATTTTGGTATATTTTTTAATCTTTGTGACTATTATTTTTTTGTTTTACGTGCCAATATGATCCTAATTTAAATTCAAGCTATTTATAAATACACGTGTACCCTAGTTTATTTATGCACCTAACACTTGAAATGAAATCAAAATAATTTATTATTTTTCATATGAATCTATTCAACAGATGCAAACATTCTATAAAAATAAAGTAATCATTAGAGAATTCATTGAAGCATAAAAGTTCATGTTAAATATATATTGCTCAACACTAGTTTGCTTGGTTGTTGAATTAATGCAATTATTAGTATGTTGTTTTTTATATTGTATATTTTTGAGGGGCCTAAAAAATATCAAAATAGCTCAATTATTTATTGGCATAATGCGGGTCCCAAAATGAATATATTTTTTCCCTTAAAGTTTTAGATTTGGTTGTTCAATTATTGCTACGAGAAGAAGTCCACTTTTCTAGTGATTAGAGCAAAGGGGTAAATAATTGAGCGAGGTTTTTGGAGATATAAATTAGACAAACACAATGGCCAAATCTAATTTTACATGATAATTTTTGTATTTATAGATAAACTTGACATTTCAAACATTAGACACTTTGAACTTGACACTTTGGATATCTTACTCTAATTGTTACAATTTTTCTAGATTGTATGTTTCACTATTGTGCACTAAATTCTATTGTCAAATCTAGACTATGTATTTTAATTACACCCAATAATCAAATAAACTTAAACCTTATATGTCTATATTTTTCTAAATTTAAAAAATAATGAACTACTTAATTATTATTTTAATTTTTTTAATATTATTAATTATTATTTTATATATAGAGAGAGAGAATTCTTGAAGATGTTATATGGAATCAATGAATTATATAGAATGTCAATATTTTTGCCTATATTTAAGAAATAACATATAGTAGATTTATAATGTTGAGTAAGCATCCATCTAAATTTGTGAATTCTTTTGATTAAGCATTTATGAGTAAAGGCTATTCATATTGTCAAAATTACTCAAGACAGAATTATGTCCTAAACCACTTGACTCTTCATATCAGGTATCTAAAAGGATTTGTACTTTAGTAAATAGATATAAATAACCATCATCTTCACTAATTAAATTATAATTATTTTCCATATAAAATATTTAAAATGATTTATACCCTGATAAATATATATAAACAACTATTATCTTCACTAATTAAATTACAATCTTTTTAATAATATATTATTAATATAAATCTATTTATATTAATAAAAAATATTAAAATTATTTTAAAAAAAAAAAAAAAAAACTTACTTTTAAAAAGGAAAAAGAAGAGTGACATCTTTATCTTAATGTATAATTACATACCTACATATTCATAACTAAAGCAAATAAAAAACTTTAAACAAGACAAATTTATGTAAAAGTATTAAGATCCTTATCCGAAATGTGCCTCCTCCTTAATTAAAGGGAATTTGGGAAGGATGGTTTGAAAAAAAAAACCTATAAACATGACAAGACTTATACCTAAAGGAACTTAAAATAAAAGTTTTTTTTGGGTGAAAAAAAATAGATGTTCAGCGAAAGCATAACATGTTCTTATTTTATATGTACCTTAAAACTTTAAAAAGAAATAAAAATAAATAAATAATAGTAAGTTTTGTTTTAAATGTAAAAATAATCATTTTATTTAAAAATTAAAAAAATTAAAAAAATATTAAATTATAATATTTTAAAGATTTTAGAAGTATTAGTATTGATATCAATTATATTTTTTGTTTATTAAAAAGTTATATATATATTTTTCATAAAATAAAGTTGAAAATATATTTAAATCATCATTACCAAATGTTATGTAAAAGTTCTTCGTCAAAATAAACATTCTTTCAGGTATTATATATACTTACTTTCATATTGAAAAATTAAGATTATTCATAAAATATATATATCATGAATCAACGGTCTTCCATATAAATAAAGTTATTGGGCATGAAATGGCATAAGATATAAAATATTTTTGGTCCCAAAGATAATTTCAATGTAATTATACTAATATCATCCATACTTTAAGTTTTAAACACTCTTACAATCTTTTTTAATTTCCCATTTTTAATCAAAACTTTCATTATAAATATTTATTTATGAACCATTATTCAAAAACATCATTTTTATCCTTATTTTATCAATATATATTTAAATGTCTAAAGCTAAATTTTAATTAATAACATTATTTTAATTTACTTAAAAGTAGTTAGCTTCTCACAATTTTCTATATCAAAAAATTTAGAAAAATGGAAAAGTTGAGTATCACTTAATAAAATAATTTTCTCTTAAAATTGTTTAGAGAATATCCTTATAAATAATTAATATTTTGAGTAACTCAAAAATATATATTTTTATTTGAGTATTTTTAAGTTATTCTATAATATTATAATCTTTTGCATGCACTTCTATCCTAAAGTCAAAGGAAAATTTGAATGAATGTTTTAATTGTTCATTCCTTACATTACAATTTCTTAAGATCTAGCTTAACTTTACATTGTATGATTTATAACATGGTAATCACCATACATTTTTTTCCTATATCATAAGTTGACTTCTCTAAATGAAATTCTATATTGGTATTTCTTTTAATTTGATTTGAAGCCTTGTTGTGGTATTTAGGATTTGAATTATGCATTGTATTTGATTTACAAATACATGAAGTATTCAAATTGATTGATTGCATGAGGTGACAAAATGTAGATGAGCTGCTAACAATTTTTTTAGTTCTATATAATTTATAGTACAACTATTCTTTTTTTATATAAGTTTTTTATATTCTCAATACATATAATTTTATCATATAATTATTTCTATAAGTAGTGCATTATGACAAGCTTGTAATAAAGAAAGTATGTGTAGTGTTACATGCACCTGCCTTCAAAAATTAGTTCCATGATAATGACTTTGTGTCAATACAATGTGTTGTTTAATTAATCGTGACTTATCTAAATTATATTAGAGTAATAAATACTCAACATCTAGGATCATTCCACCATAACCATAGTTCATTATGCCAGACCATCAAACACATAACAACATTAGCACAAATTCTGAGTATTTATGTCTATTTTCAATTATGTACAATCCAACTAATATTAAAATAAGGAGTCCTAGTATAATAGTTGGGTAAGTTTGTTTCACAATAACCAATTTATTTTTGACAACAAACTATTAATTGGGGTAATTAAATATGCATTAACAAAATGATTCGTGTATATATCACTCAACCAAACAACCTCTCTAGATTTGAGCTTAACATTTTCTAGTGTGAATTAAAACAAGACTAATCTAGATAATTTAAGACAACTTATAATTTAGTATGAACACACAAAAATCCTCCCTTAAGGGAAAATTAGGTAGAAAGAATATAAAAAAGTAAAGAGATAGATCTTCAGATATGGATTTGAGAAACTAGATTAGATCAAATACTCATGTACAAATATACAATATAATGCTAAGTGTCCTTATAGACATCTATCCCTATTATCAGAATACATCAAACCCTAAGACCAACATTGATTTGAAAATATTTAAAAAATAAACTAGTTAAGGTTTGGAAATTTTGAAAGGAATCTAAGGGTAAATGAATAGACCATTGAAGAGCATGACCTATTAATTTTTTAGGTAGAAATTGAATGATGAAATCATCATTATGAATGAAGCTATGTTGTGAAACATAATATGATACCAAATGAAGATAAAGATTAATATTATGTTGTGACAAATAATATGATACCAAATGAAAAGAATGATTGTCATTCATAGTTTAGATTTAGAATTTAGACACATATATGATATTGGAATAGGAATTAGAATTTTATATTCAAGACAAAGGAGATCAGATATGCTTACAAATGCATTCTAGTATACAGAAATAATTGATAATAAATTATAATAAAATGTCATGGTTTGTATTATGTAATCATAAATATGAGAGAATGAAAGATTAATACTATTAGTAAATCCAAAATCTTTATTGACTAAAGTGTTTTTGCTTATCTATTATAAAAAAAGTTTTCAAATAATTCAAGCATAAATGCAAGAGAAATAAAATAAATAAATTATATAACCAATGCATAGTGTTTAAAATTATAGATCTAAAAATTTGTAATCATTATTACATTTTATATGTTTAAGCCATGTAAAATGACATTTAAATCATTATAAGTTAACTTTTAAAATAAAATTTTAGCTTGTTATAATTTTGACTAATTTATGTGTGAACTTCAAGAAATGATGGGGTTGCAAAGTCAAAGACTATTGGGATGTGAATGAAGGTTTGAAGACTTGGAAAGTCCTCCCCATAGAAGGTTACATTGATAAAGAAGTTCAAGCGATTCATAATCTTAATTATTCCATCAGACAGGTTCACATCCCCATGTTCCCTAAAGAAAATCATTTTCTGTGTACAGCTAAAGATAGTGGAAAGTATTCAGTCTCGTCAAGACATGCTACTGATCTAAATGTGGAGGATGAATGGAACTACTAGAAATATATATAGATAAAGCATCTAACTCCTAAGGTAAATTTATTATTTTGGTTGGTGGCTCAAGATAAGATCCTAACTGTGGACAACTTGGAAAAAAGAGGACTCATTGTCCCTAGCTGATGCCTACTATGTAGGAAATCTAAGGACTCAGTCCATCATTTGTTTCTATTATGCCCATTTAACTTGTGTCTATTTGATTGG
This sequence comes from Torreya grandis, assembly GCA_037957365.1. Lineage (NCBI taxonomy): Eukaryota > Viridiplantae > Streptophyta > Pinopsida > Cupressales > Taxaceae > Torreya > Torreya grandis. The sequence goes on along the minus strand of JARHVA010000173.1, from coordinate 4,511,683 downwards.
ATATTGAACAAATTCAGTCTCTCATGGATTAAATTGGACATCATTCTTGATCTCATCAGTCAATAGAAACCTCCTTGGAGTCTTTCATCCATATCCTTCCTATGGAACCTTGCCCTCCCACATTGGTTTTGGAGTGTCTGAAAAGCATGTAATGACAGTCTATTCTCAAATAAAGACACTGGCCAAAAGATGTCTTCCTCCATTTTTATCATTCCATCACTGAGAATTGGATAACCTTCCCTCTCACAGACAAAAATCAAGGATTTGCCTTTGCACAACTGATTTTTAGAAATCAAGAGGTGGTACAAAAAATTAGGTCTCCTTATAAAGACTTCATACGTAAGCATGTTAGGTAGAAGCCTCCATTTAAAGGTTGGGTTAAGCTCAACTTTGATGGAGCCTCGAAAGGAAACCTAGGCCCTGTAGGCAGGGGAGGAGCCATAAGGAATTCATAGGGAAAGTGGATTGCTGCTTATGTAAGCCCTATGAGAATACAAACAAACCATGTGGTTGAAGCCAAGGTGGCACTCTAGGGCATTCAACTTGCCTCCAACTTCAAGATGGAAATAATTATCATTGAAGGGGATTCTCTCAATATCCTCAATGCTCTAGAATGTAAAACAACCCCCTCCCACACAATAAAATCCATAATTGTTGATGCTAAGCAAAGCTTGAGGGAGATGACACACTCCTCCATTATTCACACATATCACAAAGGGAATGGGGTAATATATTTAATTTTTAATATCATAGTATGTCTCCCTCTTTTAACTAACTAACATTCTAGATGCCACATCCCTGAAAGTGTCATATCAACCATTCAAAATGAATGCACCTCAAGATAGGATGGTGACATGGCTGCCACAAGTGTAAACTTTACTTCTCAAGTGAAGGATTTCAAAAATTATGCCCTGTCATCATTCCAATGTGAGGAGAATTAATTACAAAAGGTGGGAGGAAGTGTGTACTACAAATATTTTTTCAAATTGTTAGCTCCAAGCCTTACCAGGGTTTGCCAAAATTACATTTTTGGCTTCCATAATAATATTGAGATGGGTGGAGACATGGACCATCTTGAATCAACTTCCTACTCAGAATTCAAAATCATGAAGAAGGTTTGGAATAAGCTTCGTAGAGGAGGGCCTCACATAATTTATGCTGAGGGTAAATAAACATGACACATGCTTGGTGAAAGAATTCTTTATGGTGTGGAACAAGAAGGTTGTAGAGTTAAGAGAAGTTAGAATCTTGGTAATGAAGAATTTGATTAGATAAGCCATAGGGATGTCATGCAAAGGAACAAAATCATATAAAGATTAATCGAAAAAATAAGAGCTTCTATAGAGGTTTTTTCAAACTAATGAGTTCATTAAGATAGATAAAAGGGGTTTCCTCACTTGAACTTTTCGTTCTAATGGCCCAAAGTCTACCTAAAAATAATGAAGTATCTGATGCTTGAAGGTAAGTACACCCTCATTTTTTCCCATCACTTTCTCTTGATGAATCATTTTTAGGGTTACAAAATCAGCCTTCCCTATTATCTCCTCAAATCCCTAGAGAGCACTGCTCTCATGCACTAAATCAATGAAGCTAATCCCATCCTACACCAGGGCCTTATCATATTATTGGTAAAGCACGACAAGACCCTTTGGGGTAGGGAAGTTTTATTAGAGGGGTTATCTATTGACGAGGAGTCCCCTGAGGAAGACCCTAGTTGAGGCTCCCACTGCCTAATAACCATTATTTTCTATGTTAGCCCCAATTCCAAAAACTCAGCTAGGGAACCTCCCCTGAAACTCTTTGTTCTCAAACTTAAACCACTCTTGTTGGATGAAGGAACCTCGATGGATGTGTGGGAAAAGTAAAGACCCCCCTGACAGCGGAGATCAAAACCAACAAAGAGAAGATGAAAATTTAATAATAGGCTTCATGAGGTTGGGATGTGTCTAGCATGCCTAATTTAGGATTGGAATTCCATATATAAGAAGGTTGTTAAACTGATCCAATCTTTTACTCAAACAACTAAGGTTGAAAGGACCCCATGAAGCAACACATTACGGATGCAGAGACATCTTCCCCAAAGATCCCCCTTATAACCCCTACCAAGAATACCCTTGTGAAGGAATAGATGCAAAAGAGACACAAAATGATCCTGCCTAGGAAGGATGTAGAAGGGCCCAAAAATAGAACTAGGGCTAGAATTACAAAGAGCAAACAGGGCACGCAAGAGAAGGTGATTGAGGATGCGAAGATACTTATGGAGGGATCTTCCCTCTTGGAATAGTTTACTATTTATTTTCCTATTGTTTTACCTTCTATATGGATAATTCGCTGCTAATATTATTTTTGTTTTTTGTCCTTCAACCCACGGAGCTTACTACTTTCTACTGCACTTTTTAATTATGATTCTTGATTCCTGTAAAATCAAAATATTTATCTTATGAAATAAATAAAAATCACTTAAATTTTTATAATAATATTATAAAATCAACATCAACATGTTTTCTATTTTTTAATTTATAAATATTTTATTTTTTTAATAATCAACATAAATATTTATAAAAAATTTGTTACCATGTTTTTATTTTCATTTAACAGAGTTAAGTTTGGTATATTTAATGTTTCATCCTTTTTATTTTATAAAATCCTTTTTTGAACATTATTTTCATCATTTATCCCCATAACATCCTTATTTATTAAAAAATGTCTCATAAGATATTTGGTAAAGTGAAAATATAAAATAGAGAAGGATTATGAAAATCGCCTCATAAGATATTTGGTAAACATAAGTGAAAATATTAAAAAGAGGGGGTTTAGGAAAAGTAGGTTTGATAGAGACAAAAATAGAGAAGATGAAACTTTAACTATACAATTTTATGAATCAACAAGTGAATACATTAGAAGTTATTTTTGTACTCATTTTTTTTTAATTTGATAATATATTTTGATATGATCTACACTATTTAGATATATATTTGATGATATATTTTGATATGATTTACCTTTTTTTAATATATATATTTAAGTTATCTGTATGAGGTTTGATGTATCTTTTAAGATATGTAATTATAAGTTTTTATCAAAATTTAAGGTGTGATAAAGTTGTATGAAAATCAAAGATTTTATAAGTTTGTAATAGTAAATGCATAGAATTTTGGGTTAAAAAGAAGTTTTAAATAGATTTTTTCCTTTAAATATGAAAGACTTGAATTACACATAAAATTTGAAGAAGAATATATATATGTAAATGGTGAAGTATAAAGAAGTCAAACAATTGAAATTTAAAGAGATTTTTTTTTAAATATAGTAGATAGTTGATCGTGTATCCCCACTTTTTTTTAGCATCAATTAATATTTTTTAAAACTCTTTAGTGGAAAGTTAGATAATCTCATCTAATTTAAAACCTATAATTATTTTAAATATTTTAATACATATATATTTTTAATAATTTTACAATTAAATAGACTTAAAAATGATAAATTATAGATAGGCAACTATGCGTTCCCATTTAACTATTTAAAAAATACAATTTTTTTTAATATACATAAAATTAAGTCTAGTTTGTAACTTTGTAATTTTTTTTCAAATTTGGATGAATGAAACGAAAGATACATAAATAAAAATATATATGTATAGTTGTGGCATATAAAGACATGCTTAGAAATCAATAAACATTAAAACATTAATTATTTATATATATATATATATATATATATATATATATATATATATGATAGTGTACTTGACTTTGTAGTCATATTTTTATGAAATAAATCAGTAAAATTCATAGTATTTATCATGACTGAAATTTTATCATTTTCAATCTAAAACATAAATTTGGTTGTGTATGTAGGTCCACATATAAGGCTTAGGATTCCAAGCCATCTATGAGCCCAGAGGCATGTTTTTTAAATTTAACATAGTAGAAGCACAGATGCACAATAATGCATACACATTATTGTGCTTATGGGCTATATCTTAGAAGTGACTTAGTGTACATGTAGGCATATAATCCATTTTTTCTTAAAATTTTAAAATGGGAATTTTTTTTGGTTCATAGCAAGTGATCAAATTTATTATTATTGTGTTTTTAACTCCCGATTAAATAAAATTATATTGAGAAATCCCCTAATTAAGTGTGTTATTAAAAACATAGTTGATTTGAGGGGAAGAAAACATAAATGCCATTAATTTGTCCTTATTTACTATTAATATATCATTAATAGATTGAATTTTAACCAATTGTTGTTTTAAGGTGATAAAATGTAATTTGAATTAATTTGATGGCATTAACCTCAATTGGGTGTCATTGAACAAATGAAGGTTTATTTAAAGTGAATTGGTAACATTTAAGCACCATTCATCATTTTTATGTTATTGAATGTCATTATTAAATTAAACAAGATTGAATAATAGACTAATAAAGAGTTATTTAATAGTTTAAATATAAATTATACGTATTTGAGCATCATTTAATGTATTATTTATTAATATAATATAATGTAGGATTAAATTGTTCTCAATTTTATTATTGATTGAATCAATTAGTTGTTTGGTTTAATCAGGGATGCAATTGGATCAATATAAGCCCCGTGAACTTAATTACAAAAATAAGATATGATTTGGGACTCAATTGGGCCTAATTTCATCATAGATTGAACCAATTAATTGATTGGTTCAATAAGAGATGGAATATGAATCAGTTTAAGCCCCAAATACCTAATTATAACTATATGATATGATTTGGGTCTTAATTGGCCCAAATTACATCACTAATTCAATCAATTAGTTTATTGGTTCAATCAAGGACAAAATTTGGGCTAATTAGAGCCATGTGAACCTAAATATAACTATAGGATGTGATTTACATCTCAATTGGCCCTATTTTCATATAGATTAGCGAAATAGTCAATTGATGCAATCAGTGATTCTACTTGGGCCAAAGTGAGCCCCATGTTTACCTAAATGTGACATAATATAAGATTTGGGGCTCGATCATCCCCAATTATATCATTGATTAAATAAATTAATTGATGTAAGAGGATTTCTATAAACTCAAAAAATGAACACATTGTTTTTCTAGAAACTCTCTAGTTAATAAATTAATTGATTTGTTCAATTAGGGACACAACTAGGGATAATTAGAGCCCTATAAACTTAATTGGACTATAAACTGGGAATTAGGCCTCAAATGGCCCTAATTTCATCACATATTGAGTGAATCGATCAATTGGGGCAATCAGTGATGTGATTTAGGCTAAATTGAGTCCTATGTTCACTTAATTGTGACTATATAGGATGTGATTTGGGGCTTAATTGGCCCCAATTTCATCATAAATTGAGTAAATTAGTCAATTATTGTAATTAGTGATGTGATTTTAGCCAATTTAAGCCTTGTGAACCTAATTTTGATTTTAGTGGATTTGATTTTAGGTTCAATTGACCCTAAAGTCATCACTGATTGAACTAAATAGTCTATTAATTCAATCATGGAGGTATTTTAGGCCAACTTGATCACATTTAATGGAATTGGGATGATAAGATGTGATTTTGGGCTTAATTGGCCCCAATCGCATCATTAATTGAATTGATTAATCAATTGGTTCAACCAAGGACATGATTTTGGCCAATTGGAGCCCCATAAACTTAATTATGAATATAAGATGTGATTTTGGGCTCAATTGACCCACTTTCATCATAGATTGAGAGAATTAGTCACTTAAAAATATTAGTGATATAATTTAGACCAAATTGAGCCTCATGAACCTAATTAAAATTATATAAGATGTGATTTAGGGATCAATATCTCCAATTGCATCATAGATTTGGGTGCATCCATTACTTTTATGAAATCCTACTACTAAGGGTTATAATATGTAAAATACATCAAGGAATGTCTATGTGTTATAACATGTATGTGTTTAGTGTCATTACTATATCCTATCAATAATTTTTCCCTGCCCTATTCTACTCTACATCATCATGCATAGTATCGCAACAAAATTCCATGTTTTTTTTATAGAACTTTCACTCAATTGCATCATATATTGACAAGTTAATAATCATAGCTATCTATATTCAATTGCCTACCTCAAGAGAGATTAATTTTGTGTAATCAGACATCATGAGTGATGGATTTCATTCTAAATCAAAGAAAAAATTAAAGTGTAAAACATCAGAATAATTACAAGTGAGAAGAGAAAAACAAACTATGAATGCAAAGACTCTATGTAAGAAAAGGTACATCTTGTATCCCCCGTTAATTGAATTTCATAAATAATGGTGAAATGCCTATTAATGATGAAATGAATAATGATGGTTATTTTTTACCTAAAATTCCAATTTCCAATTCTGATGTCATACCAAATTATAATGCAAGTCTATGCTAAAATTATGCAGTTTTTAATTATAGTGATGATGATAATATGGGAGCAATGAAACAATAAAACTATATGGGAACACTCAATGGATAAATTTTTAATGAAGAAAAAAATATGGAAATAAGAAATGAACAAAATTTACCATTAAGAATACCTCCTAGGATTTTATGAAAAAGATTTGTGTACTTAATTAAAATTGATGAAAGCATTGTTGAAACCAATGCCTAAGAAAAGGTGTGAATGCCCTTTGAGAAGAAAATTTAATAAAATTTGGAATAATTACCTTTAAAAAATAAATTATACTCAAAGATGTCAATTAGTTATTTTAATGATTAAGATGAGACCTACTGTAAACACCCTATGACTAAGAACATATAATATTAATTGTCAAAACAAGGTAATTGTGTAAAATCTACATAATATATATTATATTTTAGGTGTGAAGAGATGCACCAAAGATACTAATGCTACCCAATGCATAAATAAAACATGTATAATAAGTGGTGAAACATGAAAATGTGCTTGATTAGACAAATAAGATGATTACTAAATATAAACACAAAAACAATAATGATAGTAGTTGGGAGATGTGAAATATTTAATTATTTCAATAATAATGACCTATGGGAATTATTTGGTATACTCCCATGAAAAGACAATGTTATAGTTGGTGTCCTAAAAGATTCACCTATACAATTTTAGAAAGACAACATAAGGGTGTCACCCAATCAAATAAATGTAGGGTAAAAAGAGTTGGTTTTCTTAAGCATGAACCACATTTGAAACATTTTTTGGATATGACTCAAACACAATTTTACTCTAATTTTTTACATAAATATTCACAAATAATTATTAATCAAATATATTTCGAGATGGCTAAACTATTTTATGTCAAAATTAATCACACATACACCACTTATTTTTATAGGGTACACATTGAATTTCCAATGCATTATGATGTGTTTCATCATATGCATTGTAATTTGAATATCAAAAATATTTCATAGGAGTGTGAAATGGAAATTCCACCAAAATTAACATGGGAATTTATTCCAACTACTTTTTGTCAAAGACCATATGGACAATTTTTAGTAATAAGAAAATATGTTTGGATGGAACTTGAAACATTTGTGGTGGATTTCCATAACTAAAAAAATGCATCCATAAAAATAGTACACATGCAATTATACAAGAATTAGTTGGATTTAGCAAATACAAGTATGTGGCATATTTATTAAAATATGTCAAGGAATATAAAAGGTTTGTTAGTGTTACTAATTAAATACTTATTTTTTAATGTATGGCCATATTTAGGGAGAAAATTATGTATAAGTATGCAAGGCAAACACTTAGAGCTCAATGGTTGGATTAAAATATACATTCCCACATGGTACAATTGTTTCAGTAATCAAATTTGTAGGTCATTACACATTACAACTAAAAAATGAGGTTTAGTCATGTAGTACTAGCACTCAATATCAGTTTTCATTTTTGTGTATATAGTGTTGATGCATGAACTTGAAAGCACATAGGAAGATCAAAAGATATTTGAGGAGTACCATTTATACACCAATGATAATCATTCACATTCTATGAAGTATATAAAAGGATGTTTTGAGATTTTATATGGTAATTTGAGTGAAAGAAACATTACTTTCAACTAACATTATATTTGGTTAGATAATTGCACATCATTGCACATCATAATTTAAGAATGTGAAAATGTTTTACTAGTTGAGAAGGATGCATGTATAGATAAGTGTACAACATATTTGGAGTTTCATTGAGGCTGAACATGGAAAAAAGGAGCATGAAGGAGTTGGAGCATGTGTGAAAACATCCATTGAGAGAGGGAAGTTGAAATTCAAATATGGTGACAATTTGAAAGATGCAAATACCATTGTTGGATGGTGTAATGAGGTAATGGCTAATGGTGCTCAATGAAAACCTATTTTTCACATATATTTTGGTTGATGTAGGAAGAAAAATTAGTAATCTATGAAAATGGTATGATGGTAACAAGATCAAGTGAGCTCAAATAATTATGTATCTCAAAATAAAATGCTTGGATAATTTGTATGAGGCAGATGGCATGTTTTTATTTCGTTGGCATGTATGGAATTTGTTTGGAACGAATGTGAGTCATAATATTGAGTGGATGTATAGATACTAAAATCTATTGTTAGATACTTGTAAATTTCAATTTTTACATACCTTCACCTTACATGAATTACATATACACATATGGCTCTTATTCTCCATTGTCTCACATCCACATGTTTTTCATAGGTTTGACCTTTATAATTTATTATTAGTCGCCTATAGGAATTCCCTAGTCTATGTCTAATCTATTTAAAATCATATTTATAATATCTATAGTTTCTCATATTATTTTTCCTAACTTATGTACATAATTGTTAGACTCAAACTATTTTTTAAATTTTGACTCATCTACACCTGATGGACACATCTTATGCCAAGCAATGCTCAGTTTTAAAATTTAAATCCTTCTTATGGGTTAGCTCTCACATTTCACATGTCAATAGTGTAAGAAAGTACCAAAAGATTCCCTAATAAATATGCAATAGGGATAACCATATTCCAATATAGCATTAGTTAATCAAGCCTACTAGACATGACTGCACGTTTAAAGGGACTACCTTATTCTTTCCAATTCAGCCATCAGTCATAAGAATTAGATCTTATCCAATTTAGAATCACCTCAAAAGCTAATTCAAAGTTGTCATTTTCTAAGTATCAAAATCTATATCACATGTTACATTCATTAAAGGAGCACTATTGTACACATACATCTTACATAGAGAACTACATGTGGTTTTATTCCCCCTTAAGAGTATTGGATATGTAATTAATTCTTAACCATTCATCAAGGAGTGGTTTGGGTCAGATCAAACTACCTTATTTCTCATTTTACAGACCAAAACCTAATGTCAAAAGTGGACCTGGGGTTTCAAAGAGAAGAAGATAGGATTCTGAAATTACATACATAGATAGTTGCTAAAGATCACACATAGAGATGACTTAGAAACAAGTGTAGTGGCCTATATAGAAATAAATAATAAAAACACACTTAGAAAAAACTATCAAGTTGCAAAACATAGTGTTAGTTGGTAGCATCCTAAATTTGATGGTTTTATCTAAGCACATCTAGAGACTCATATCCTATCTCGACTAACTCATAATCTAGTTTCTTACCTATTTTGAATTTTGTATTTAGTCTTAGACCTACAAAATATAGCAAAATACTAAGTGTTTTAATCCTCTTAGTACTTTCCATAAATATCAAGTGTAATTATTAAATCAAAATATTCCTTTTATATTTAGATTCATGTTTATTATAATACATCATATAATTTGAATTAGTTCCTTAGTTTTATCTTATTAGATCATATCAATAAAAAATATTGTAAAACATATTGGTGTCACTTATATACTAAGCAAATCAAACCCTAGGTTTACCTTATAATTTATTTCCTTATTTCTTGTTCTCTACGAGTTCTATTTTAATATTTTTTCAAATAAGATAAATTTGAGTAATTAATCAATAGGGTTTTTTAGGCATTTTTAATTTGTTAATTTACATGATTTTAAAGTAGTTGTGTACATTTTTCGATTATTGGTCCAAATTAAGAATTATTGGCATATTTTGTGGTCCATCGTTGTGTCTCCCCTTCTTCTCCCTTCTCCATTTCTTTCTTCCCATGTATTTCTTGGTCTTTGTGATGTCTTGTTTAAAGTGTGCACTCACACATCAAACATGTCTAAAATGTGAGTGCATGTTTCCAGAGCTTTTGTGGTCTCATTCGATCAAGGTGCACCCCTCATTTTGGTCACATCTTTTTCATCTTGTGACCATTATTCTATCATTTTGTGTGCCAATAGGGTCTTAATTTGAATTCAAGTCATATATGAATACATAGGTACCCTAGTTTATTTAGGCATATAAAACTTGAAAGGAAATCAAAAGAATTCATTATTATTCACATGAATTTATTAATCATTTGCAAACATTCTAAAAAAATCAAGTAATCATTAAAATATTCATTGAAACACAAAAGTTCATGTTAGAGACATAATGCATAACACTAGTTTTCATGGTTGATGAATTACTTCAAATATTGGTATGTTGTTTTCAATATTGGTATATTGTTGAGTGCCCTCAAAACTATTAAGATAGATTAGTTATTCCTTGGTATAATGCAAACTCCAAAAAATGTCTTGTTTTCCTTTAGGTTTCATATTTGGTTGCCCAATAAGGGAAAGGAGAAGAATTATACTTTTTTGGTGATTGGAGTAAAGGTGCAAAAAACTAAGTGATATGAGTAAAGGCATCCTGGTTGTGTAGTTGAGACTCATATCCTATCTCGACTAACTCATAATCTAGTTTCTTACCTATTTTGAATTTTGTATTTAGTCTTAGACCTACAAAATATAGCAAAATACTAAGTGTTTTAATCCTCTTAGTACTTTCCATAAATATCAAGTGTAATTATTAAATCAAAATATTCCTTTTATATTTAGATTCATGTTTATTATAATACATCATATAATTTGAATTAGTTCCTTAGTTTTATCTTATTAGATCATATCAATAAAAAATATTGTAAAACATATTGGTGTCACTTATATACTAAGCAAATCAAACCCTAGGTTTACCTTATAATTTATTTCCTTATTTCTAGGGTTTTAGATTGATACCCTAAATTTGATTTTTAGACATGGTTTTTATTTATTTCAATCTTCATAGGTAGAAATGTGATGTTTTCCTCTTTTGCCCTAGTCTTTCATACTTGTTATTCTATTAGGGCTTCTTCTTTTAGAATTGTTCCTTGCTTTCCTAATATCTGATTCAAAACAACCTTATTTTAAAAACACTTGTTTTTTCATCACAATTATGTATGTCATTTTCAAAATTTGTATTTTAATATTTTTAATAAATTTAGTTTATAGAACAAAGGTGTATTTATTTTCAAAATAATTTTTGGGTTTCGTTTATCTATCAATTTTAATTGAAAACCTCTTTTAAAAATAATATTCATAAGCGTAGTTAGTTTTTTATTTGACCTTTGTCAAGTGATTTATTTTGCCTATATACACTTTTAATTTTTATTCTTTTTTAAGGATTTTATATTTATTTGATAGTGAGGTTCAATCTGAATTTTGCTTCACCCTTTTCAACCTCAAGGTTGTGATAGCTACCATCCCTCTATTGTGGAGGTCCATGCTATTACTATCCCATGAGGTAGGGTGCATGCTCCTAGGAAATATCATATGAATATTAAATCCAACACATGAGAAATAGTGTGTCTAATGTGGCTATTATAGAGCAAATACTTACTATAAAAGAATCCATGGATACATTCAAAAATAAAATGTGTCTAAAGATTACATCACTTGAGGATAACCAAAAGTAAATGTGTCTAAAGATCACATCACTTAAGGATACGATCACACATGTCAACAATATTGAATATAACAGTGTCAATTTCATTTCTACGTCTCTATTCAAGAAATGTATGGCTCAAAAGATTTCATCTCAAATATGGATCTTGAAACAAAATACATCTACAACTAATTGTTCAAATAATTTTCACAATGTTAATAAGAAACCAAGTGACACTCTAAAGGATATGCTTTGAAACAAGTTGATCACATCGCCTCTTATGTGTCCTCCAAATAAATTTAAATATTATTGTGACTATCATAGAATGCATGGACACCATATGGATAATTTTTGGGCCTTGAAGAGAAAAATACAAAATATTATGATGATCCTACAATACACACATCCACTAGAGCACCACCATATTTAATCACACCTCCTATCATTAAGTAATCTACTCAAACTATGGTCACATTTTACAAGGAATAATTAGACAAAGAAAAGTCACACAAGAAAGAATTGAAAAATGACAAGTTATATAAATACTAATTGAAAAAGGAAAAATTACAAAAATAAAGTTTACAATAAGAAAATTTGAAATAAGAAAGGTTAAAACAAGAAAATTTACAATAGGAAAGGCTACAAAAATATTTATTACTAAAATACAAGTTACAAAAATAAGCACAGTCTAAACAAGAAAGTGTACTTATAAAAAAGGAAATTAAGAAATTATATTTTATTAAGAAAAGGTTCCTATGAAATAAATTCAAAATAAAGATGTGCCTAATAATACTAATGTCACAAGCATGATTTCCAATGGTGCAACTACAAAGAATTTCTCATATCTAGGCCCTTTAATTAAAAATAATAATAATAATAATAATAATAATAATAATAATAATAATAATAATAATAATAATAATAATAATAATAATAATAATAATAATAATAATAATAATAATAATGGGGCATATTAAAGAGCTAAGAAAACCTTAGAAACAAGTTCTCTCTATATACACTAACTACATTGATGATTATGATCATGAAAAATATTGGTACATTAGTGATGAATATAGTGAAATTAAAGATGATAAAATTAATGATATTTCAAATGATGATACAATAGATAATTTATCATATGATAGATATGAATGGTGGATGAGAAATATAGGACCTATACAAGTGCATATTATTGATTGAATACTTTACTAGTTGGGACATAATACATTGTTCATAGCTTCTTAATTTTTGTTTGATTGATTATTTCCTTTACTCTTTCATTTTTAAAATACATGTGTACATATGACTTACATTGATCATTCTTCTAGCCTTTATTTTATTTTGACTTGGTCTCCATCTCTTGATTATTTATCCTAATTTGGACATCCATAATGTTTGCCTTATGATGACGTATCCTTCATAGCAATATCATTCTAGTGTACATCCTTTTTAGCATGCTACATGTTCATTACTACATATTAATTATTTATACATGTTATGGATTCCATTGAGATTACACAATTACATACATTCATGAACATATGCATTTATTCCTCCTCATCCCCCACCGCCTCTTGCATACTATTTTGAGTTATGAGGTTATGATCCACATTTATAGTGGGGGAAAATTGATTTACTTCACTTGTTGCACATCACCATGCTATCACATTTGGTGCACATTATGCCTTAACATATGTTACATGTTGTTTAGAGTTCTCCCATTATTATATTTTCAAAGCCGTGCTACTTGGTCTTACTTGTTTGTATTGATGTATATCTAAATTTTAAATGTTTCAAAAATACACAAAATCAAAATATTTCAAAAAATAAAAAATTGGGACCTAAGCATAACACATTTTTTTAGTTTACATTATTCATTTATGTTATTTATCACATGTTTGGTAGATTGCATATCCTTTTTCATACGCACAAGCACGCACACACACACACACACACACACACACACACACACACACACACACACACACACACACACACACACACACACACATAAGTGAGATGTAAGACATACATGTTACACATGATACATGGATGCATAGATGTAGAAAATTCTTATACCTAGGGGCCATGCCAATGTTGGGGGCATCTTATTTCGTAGGTCACATAGATACATGTTATATCCTTCTCTAACCTTTCTATTAACCATGTTGAGCCACAATGATTGCTTAAACACGTCTTATTATTTCTTATATTTTTTATAGTGCTATATTTCATGGATATGTTGCTTTATTATATTGTGAATAGATATAGATTGATGGCATAGACTACTTTAACTTGTTCTAATTTTCATTTTTTTATTTCCTTTCATAATAAGTTACTCATTATTTTTTTATTGTGTGTGGCCCTTGGCCTTGTATGTGAAATTTGATTATCCATTAATTGCATCCCTTATCATTGTGTGCAACATTTTATTATCCATTGTATGAAGCCTTTGGCCTTCTGTGATGTTCAATTATTAATTATATGTGGTCCATGGCCTTGTGTGACATTGAGTGATATTATGTGCACCAATGTCACAACATTGTCTACTTTTGAGTCAACCAAATTCTATTTTTTGTTAAGTTTATAGTATCGTGATCCATATCATGCACTTTTATTCTTATTTTCAATGCATGATTCAAATCATGCACCTCTAATACGTAGTCTTATACAATGTTTATATCAGTGATGGTTACTATTACATGCTTAATTTATATATTTATCTTGACATGACATTTGTGTGCCTTACATTATATGTTTCATATATGCTTTTATGATCTATACATTATTATGATGACGTATTCAGTACATGTTAGCATATGATTCTACATGATTACATATTTTACATAACATGATGTGATGAAATATTATCTTTTGAGATGGGTAATTCATAGGCTATATCCCTTACCTTAAAAGGGGAGAATATTAATGGGTTTTTCATAGATATTTAAGCTCCATGAGCAGAAAATTCATATTTTGGAAAAAATTACATGATTTAGATAATTTAAAGTGGTTCAGAATATCAATTTGGTTCATATAATGGACAAATATTTATAGATTGAGATATATTTAGGGGGCATATTTCAGACATATGTGCACATGCTTCAAGAGCAAAATTTACAAGTTTTTTGATATTCATAAATTCAAACACATATGGGGGTATATGTCATGCATATGCATAACTTTTAAAAGAACAAAAGTTACAAGTTTTCAAATATTTTATAGATTTAGACATATTTGAGGGTATATGTCATTCATATATATATATATATATATATATATATATATATATATATATAGATATGCTAAATGTGTGAATATCTAAAAACATGTAACTTGTGTTTTTATAGTGTGAGTGTATATATATATATATATATATATATATATATATATATATATACATACATACACTCACACTTTATAAAAACACAAGTTACATGTTTTTAGATATTCACACATTTAGCAAATGTCATACATATACACCCAATTTACATGAACATGAGTTAAAAAAATTCATGTTTGGAACATGTTAGCATGTAGATGCATAATATTATATATCATGTTGGAAATGATAGGATCAAATCATAGGGCATGGACATTTTTCACGCACATAGTAAAATTTTCTATTATGGCATTGATGGTACCTAGAAGTGAACACTTTTAAATCTATAAGTCTATCTACAGTGGTTCATTTATGTACATTGAGGTAATATGATTGAGGTTAAAAAAAACTCAATGGTTTATGCATTACTCAAATGGATCCCATATGTGGTTCCCACCTTAGCATCTTGGGGTTCAATATTATTTACATGACTAGTCTAGTTGAGGTTCAACATTACTCAACCACCTAAATACTACTCCTTTTTTCAATGAGAGTTGGGGCATTTATCTTCCTAACCCATGGTTTTACCTTAGTACATAAATTTTAGGGCATGATCACCCTAAAATTATCCAAGTGCTTCAATAAAGAAGCAAAATTATCTAATGCTTTAACAAAGAATCATCATCTCTAATGACATAACATAAATCAATAAGGTTCACCCACTTATAGGTGTGTTCTTTCATTGCTCTTTAAGTTTAAAAATTTCAATTTCATTTCAAATTTAATATTTCATATATGGACATTGATTATTTCATATTCATTACAAGTTACATGTAACAAGTTGCACATTTTGAGCCTCCTTCCAATGACAAATTATGTTGTACACACTCGGATACATTTCTTTATCCTTTTAAATTCGTATTATGATTTATTTCAACACTAGAATAATAGGGGGCATTTTAGATACTAAAATATTGTATTAGATACTTAGTAATGTTCATTTTGACCTAACTTCACCTTACATGATTTGTGAACACATATGACTCTTATTTACCATTCTCTCACACCCACATGTTTTCCATGGGCCTGACCTTTTTGATTTGTTATCAATGACCTACAATAATTCCCTAATTTGTGTCCAACCTATTTAAAATCATATTCAAACTATCTCCAAATCATCAAATCAATTTTATTGACTTATAGACACCACCAGACTCAATTTGTTTTGGTTATTATGGACTCATCCCACACCTAGTAATAATCAGTTTTCAAATTCAAATCCATCTTATGGGTCAAACTCATAAATTTCACATGTTGGTGGCATGAATAAGTACCCAAAGATTCCCATATACATACATATTAGGTCTAAATGTATTCCTATCTCGCATTGGTCAAGCAAGCCTACTATACATAACTACACATTCAAATGGATTGCCCTGATCTTTCAAATTTAACCATAAGTCACAAGAAGTATATCCTAGCCAAGTCTGAAGTGCCTCAAAAACCAAGTGAAATTTATCATTTTCCAAGTATCAAAATCTAGATCACATGATTCATTAATGGATCATTGTTGCATACATACACCTAATGTGGAGAAATACATGCAATTTGACTTCCCTCTTCAAAGTATTGGATATGTGGGAAACACTCAACTATTCATCAAGGAGTAGTTAGGGCCAACTAAACCCATCTTTTCCCCCATTTTATAGACCAAAACCTAGTTTTGAAATTGGACCTAAGGTTTCAAAGAGAATGAAAAAGGTTTATATAATTACATACACATAACTACTAAAGATCATGCACATATATGGGTTAGAAGTAAATGTAGAGGCATATTGTTTAACCCCATTTGTAAATAATGAATAACATGAAAGTATAATCTAATCAAATAAGGAGTAAGCTAATCTAAAAATTAGGCCAGTTAAATAATTTAGATTCACAATATATTCTAATAAAGCATTTAATTTGGTAAATTTGTTAAATATATAAAGTACAATGCCAAATAGTAATTTTAATTCTTAAATATGAATAATGTATAATACTTAGCTTGTTTATTGATGTGCATACATATTTGAAAAGTGTAGGTACATAAACAGTCACAAAGATGCTCAATTATGATTCATTAGATTTTAGAAATTAACTCTCTATCAACCTGGACACTATCATCAAAATAGGGACACTAGTGTTGACACTTTATCCTGAAACCAATGCTTATGTTTGTATTGAATTACTTGTCCTTTATTATAAATTATACCTATGCCTATTAGGGTTCCCTACCACCTTACAGATTTTCTATTTGGATTATGTGCATAGGTTCTAGATGTTAATGTTTTATTATCAAAACCCTTGGTCCTCCACCTAGGGCATGCCACCTTGAAAAAATGGGGGTTAATAGGCTCAAGTGAAGTCAAGATATCCTTGAATACCCCTTTTTTAGTGAGCATTTCCCGTATAACCATATACTCTAAAAAGTTCCTTAGATATCGATGTAGTTCTCCCTCTTATATGGGTTTATGTATGAACAATGGTGTAATATCCTATAGGCAAGTGCATATAGTGATCTATCTTATAATTTGATAAATGATACTCACGGGTTATTATTTAAAATCTTCAAACCTATAGGTTCTAATCCTATGACTAATTTGGAAATAAGCAAGAATATGACAGTACAACCCAATTATGCAGATGATTTAGTGAGTTTGATAAGCGTTTTCTTGACAATTGATAGATGAATAATGAGTTGTATTTTTTTATATTTATACAAAACCTTTTGAAATTATATCATAGAGAGTTAATTGATACATGTAGGCTAACCCATACATATCAAAAAAATTATACATTTGAGTGTTTGTAGGGTACAAATATGAACGTTAGATCTGGGACACTAGTGTCTAGGTCTGAATGATAATGTCTTTGAGAGTAGAGAAATGTTTAATATTTATAATTGATAGTGAAAAATTTATATCAAGTTTTAAGTATACTTTTGGCTATAAGTGATCTAGGTAATTAGAATATCAAGGTATGACCATAAGATAAGCATTTAGACACAATGATATGGAGACTGTGAGCATTTCAACATTAGAAAAGTTAGTAACTGAAGGGTAGAGCCTTGAATGATACTTTTTAACTGTGCAAGACTAGTTTATCATGTAAAATATAGATTTGAGAATCTACATCCCCCACTTTAATATAGTAGTTCATAAGGATGAAATTACTAAGTTAAAGGAAAGAAATGTGTATTATATTGTGTAAAACACACCTTAATTTGAATTGATCCATGTTTGAATTTATTGTATGTGTATGACTTGAAACCAAGAGCATGTTATATATGTAATTATTGAATATAATCTAAAAATGAATAATTGAAATTTCTTGAAATAAAAGAGAACAAGGAAGGAGTACATGTGTGTCGATGAAACCATGTTGCCCCTCGATAGCTTGTTTTAGTAATGATGCTTCCTTGTTGAAGCATTGGAGAGAGGTTCACAATTGAACCTTGGAGATGTGAAAGAGTATAATTTGAGGGTGATCATGTCCCCAATATAGTGTAAGGGTGATTTTTTCCAATTCTATCAAGTTTTTTGAATCTCGATCACACATCTTAAATGTGTACCTGATCTATCCAATCTCACCTGAGCTAAATAGTGTAACCATATCAAATCACAAAAAATAGAAGTAGTGTTAAGGCCATAGAGGGCACATAATATTGAAAATTCTACTCAAGGGAGACCACTACTATATCAGATAAAATCTCAATCAGTGCATCTTGGTAAGGTTGGTGTATAAATGTATATATAATTTGAATATTTATCTATAATTTGTTGCATTTGCATGGCATATGCACCTTTAATGAGTGTCAAGCTAAAGTATATGTCAAAATGTAACCTCTAATTTATAATATGCATCATAATTCTAAAAATATTTATCCCAAATCTATGAAAATCAATGCCAAGTGTATAAGATTCTAACCTAAGTATATAAGATTCTGACCCAAGTGTATATATGAATAATGTAAAATATATCAAATTATACCATTATACCAACTATGTGTATGTGGACTCATGTATCTATGACATGCCCCCCTTTTAGGTGAGGGGAGTGTAATGTGATACTCACCTTACATCAAAAGGATAAGATAACCATGTTATATTTGTATCAATCATCTATTAAATAAACATATAGTGGTATCATGTATATGTAGATGTAGCAATTAAAATCATAGTATCCCAACATAACAAGCCATAAGATGCATGTTATGTACCATGGAAACATATAAAAGTAACAAATTCAACAAAAAATTAAGCACATACAGAAGAGCACTCAATGTCATGTAAAAAGAGATCTAAAGAGACCACAAACAAGGGTCATGTTCAAATGTTACACACACAAACTAAATAATCAACACTCAAGGAACTAAGGCCAAAAAATGAGTAACGTGTTCAAATTTTCCCAAATAAAGACAAGGAAACAATCAATAATTAAACTCAAGTAAGCCATGTGATAAGATGAATAAGTGAAATCTAAGCACATAGCATAAGCATGTCATACTAGTCACTACATACATGTGTTATCAAAATGTCTTGTAGAATAACATATTAAGTACATTATGTAAGATAGTAGAATGAGTATAGACATATGTAAGAGTTAGTATATAATCACAACATGATAATTTAAAGTGATCATAAAATAATAAAACATGTATCAATTGTGATTAATAGAATCAAGATGAGCCCAACGTAGTGTCTCATACAAGTATAGGAAAGGTCCAACATCTACATGCTCATGTATCATGGATCTAATGTATACCCATATCACACTCAAGTACCCTTGAAAAATATGTGTTCATATAAATAAAATGATATTTTATCTACTGACATAAAGTAAAGAACATATGCAAAAGCTAGTAAACATGTGAAATGCTAAATATTTTTGTATTTTTATTTATTTGAATGTTTTTGTATTTTCTTGATTTTTGAGTTTTGATTTTTTTAATTATGAAATTTGAGTTTATAATTTTGAATGTTTTAAAATGAACAAGCTATACAATGAGCTTAAGATGAGGATAATAGTCTGTGAGTGGTAAATGAATAACATTCACTGAACAAAATGTGCCATCTATGTGCCTAGCAAAATCAGAAAGCATATCATTTTTTTTTGCTAAGATTTTAATTGTTATATTTTCTTGAGAGATATTTTCCTTTATGTGGTCTTGTTCTAAAGATGTTCCTTCTTTGTAAAAGGATGTGACATTACCTTCATAATCAAATGATATGCAACTTTTGTTTCTATCAACCATTGCTCCTATTGATTTCAACCATTCTCCTCCAAAAACAACATTGTATGCACTTTGATTTGAAATAATATAGAAATATTTTGAATACAAATATACTTTTAACTTGATTTATCCCATACATGTTGTAAATACACTAGTTTGATCCAATTGTTGATACTTATTTTCAAGAGAGGTAAAAAAGGACATAGAATAAACAATTATATCTTGATAATCCATAAGCTTGATATATGTAAATTGCTTGCCATCTATGTGAGCAATGATATTGAAAGGGTAAAAATATGAGGAAAGGGTTTTAATTCCCCCCTTCAAAACCATATTTGAAACTTTAGATTTTTCAAGGATCTCTTGCTTTTTGACCTCTTTTGTTAGAAACCCTACTTTTAGCATGATTATTTACTTACCCTAAAATTGATTTACCAATTTCTCTTTTCGTAACATTGCCTTTGAAATACATAATTTTTTTTATTTTTCCTTTTACAATTTCTCTTTTTCATCTTGTGCCTTTTACAATTTTAATTTTTCATCTTGATCTTTTTAAAACATTGTTTGGTCTAGATTTGCCTTTTAAATCTTTTCTTGATTTAATTTTTGAATTTGAACCTTTTCTTGCTCTTCTTTTTGAATTAGAAATTATTTTTGACTAAATTATCCTTTGGTACACATAATTTTTATTTTTATATTTGTGCTTTAGGAGATGCACTCATAATGTGAGTGGGTGGCTTGATTGATGTATTTATTATAAGATCACCACTATCAATGATACTTTGTATTTTGTTCTTTAAGGAAACAACAATAGTTTATACGATGCCTATGCATTCTATGATGTGAAAAATAGTCTTTTGATATTCTAAGAGGATGTATAGGATGTAACATGATCACTTTGTTTCGAAGTATTTATCTTAGAATTTCACTTGAGATTTTAGTAGCTTTTTGTTCACTGTTTGAGGCACTAGTTATAGATGTATTTTTTTGAGGCTTCCGATCTTGAGATGAAGTCTTTTTAAGCAAAAAATTGTGAGGTGAAGATGCCAATACATGATTAACACTAACACATTTTGGATTCTTTATATGTGTGTTATTATTTTCCCATGATGTGATCTTTGAAACCAAGTACTAATTTTACTTTTTTAACTCATATTGACCTTGGCATAGTGATGATTTGATCCTTGAGGGCTTCATAAGCATAAACACTAGGTAATTTGTATTTAATATGCATATATATATCATCTAAAGGAGATGTTGGAGGTAGAGGGGGTTGAGGAAGGATATGTTATTTACCTTATTTTGGCACTATAGGGTGGGATACCTTACCCCTTGAAGTAGTGATAGCATTTGTTAGAGGGATGGTAGATATCACCATTTAGAGAGTTAAGGGAGGCCTTATAGAATATTGAAGATATGATTGCTCTTTTTGTCATGTCCTACTTGGTTTGACAAAATTTTAGACTAATAAATCTTGGGTATAAATTTGGATAGTTGTTGTATCATAGTAATGAAAAATATCTATATCATCCATGACAAATAAATTAATAGAAAGTGAAATACTATAAACAAAAGCATGGAAATTATCTAAGAAAAAAAACACAAAGGATAGGGTAATGAGGAGAACAAACAACACCTATAATATGCCCTAAAAATTTAGATCTAGAAAATACATGAAGCAATCTAAAAATTTATAAAGTTTATACCCTAGGGAAAGCTAGGGTTTGTTCAATTACACTTAGAGGTTGGGTTTGCCAGATGTTTAACCCTTTTTATAAATAAGGGTTAAATTAAATATCAACCTAATCAACTAAAAATTAAGTTTCACTACAAATTAGGACAATTAAATAATTTAGATTCACAATATATTCTTATATAGTGTTGAATTATGTCAATTTGATAAATATAGAAATTACAATGACAAACAATAATTTTCATGCTTAAACATAATGAAGAGATAATACTTATTTTGTTTACTAATACACAAACATATCTAAGAATTTAATTTGTATAAAAAGTCAGGATTATGCTTAGATATGATTCGTCAAATTCTATAAATTAGATCTTTGTCAACTTGAACACTACTATCAAAATAGGGACACTAGCATTCATGCTTCTATCCTAAAGCTGACACTTATATCCATAGTGAAATACAAGTATTTTTAGATAAATTACACCTATGCCTATTAGGTTTCCTTAGTGCCTTGAAAATTATATGTTTAGATCGTGCACATAGGTTCTAGATGTTAAATTTTTGATCAAAACCCTTGGTCCTCCAAATAGGGCATGTCACCTTGTAAAAATAGGGTTTACTAGGATCAAGTGAATTTAAGATAACCTAAAATACCCTATTTTAGTGAGTGTTTATTACATATCCATATAATTTTAATAGGGCCTTAGATCAATGTAGTTTCCCCCCTTATGTAGGCTTATGTGTGAACAATGGTGTAATATGTTATATGCAAGTGCATGTAGTGATCTAGCTTGTAACTTGAAAAATACTACTCACGGGTTGATTATTTGAATTCTTTAGACTTGAAATAATAGTACTCCTATGAATAATTTTAAAATAATAAATAATAGGGTAGTAGAACTCAGTTGTGCAGATGATTTAGTGAACTTGATAGGTTCTTTCTTAGTAATTTTTAGATGAATAATGAGTGGGATGTGTTTTGTATTTATACCAAAACTTTTAAAAATAAACTAATGGAGGGTTAATTAAGAAAAAAAGGTTGACCTATACATATCAAAATATTTTTACATTTGAGAGTTTGTAGGGTACATGCATTAGTGTTAGATTTGGGACACTAGGATCGACACTGGTCTCTATGCATGAACAATAGTGTCCTAGAGAATATATAAATGTTGAAGATTTATAACTGAAAGTGAATGATATATATTAGGTTTTAAGCATACTTTGAGGCTACATGTGATCTAGGTAATCAAAATATTAGGGTCAAACCATGCTATAAGCATTTAGGCACAATGAGATGGAGATCGTGAGCCTTTCGACAATGGAAAAGCCAAGAACTGAAGGGTAGAGCATTGAGTTATATTTGTCTAGTGTGAAAGACTAGTTTCTCATGTAAAATATATAATTGAGTATCTACACCTATATGGAAACATAGAAACAAAACTCACTTAGATGAAACCATCAGGTTGTGAAACATAATATTAGTCTATGGCATCCTGAAGATGATGATTTTATCAAGGCACATCCATAGAATCAGATCATGTTTTGAATGACTCACAATCTATTTTCTCACCCTTTATGACTTCTACATTCAATCTCAAACATATAAATTAAATTAAAATGCTAATTATCTTGATATTCTTAGAAATTTCCAAAAATAGTAAGTGCAACTATCAAATCAAATTATAACTTTTACATTCATATTCATATTTATTGTAATACATCATATAATATAAATTAGTTCCTTAGTTATATATTATTAGATTATATCAATAGAAACTAAGGTAAAACATGATGAATGGAGTTGTAGACCTCTAAGTCCAATCTACACATATCATCTTCTAATAACACTACAACTTACTCAAATTCCATCATCAGAGGACTTTGACCATGTATTCAATCTAGTTCAACCAGGTATGAGATGAACTTGTATATTTAAATTATTAAATCATTTTTACAAGTAATTATATATTTTTATGCAGGGCATGTTTTTACAGTTATTGAAGATGAGGATAATGAAGACAACACATATTACTACTTATGTTAGTATGTAGAGGTAAAAAATAAATTAAATGCCCAGCCAAATATGGCAAAAATATTGACTATTACACATGTTTGTAGTTATTTCTAGAACTTGGATTAGATGTTATCCTATTAAAAACTTTGATGTATGGTTATTCATAGACTATGAAAAACACATGATCATATTCCACCATTCAACTTTTGTTGTGGAAACAAATGTTCAATTGTTCAAATATCATGGAAATCCATTTAACAAGGAATTGTGGAATGTTGGTGAGTTTGACCATGAAATAATTCTTTCTACTATTAAGAGTAAAGTGGATCCTAATGGTTCATTGGATTGAATTACCAATGTATTTTGAGTTCTTAAATTTAACTGTGTTAAATTTTATCAATTTATATTGATTTTGTAAATAGTACATTTCACTTTCAATTTAATTATTTATTAACATATTCATTACAAGTTTGTGGTGCCAAATAAATTTCCACTTCATGTGATTGGTACCATTAGTAGAGAATTTCATATTTTGTAAATTAATAAAAGCTAAAGAAAAAGTTACTCTTAAGGTGAAGAACCATACACCCAATCAATGAACCAAATTCATAGTCCTATTTTTAATGGCATGTAAACACAAGATAAACCCTATCACGATCTCTACCATCCCATGATATCCAAACTTGCACACCACCATATGTGTATCTTAAGATAAAGTAGTCATTATTAAGGAAAAAAATAAGGAAAACTTTTCAAATCCATCATATGCAAAACATGATAGTTAGAAACACAACATTAAATCTAATGTTTGCATGTCGGATCCCTCTAAACAAACCTAGGATTCATAGACCCACTAGAATGGACATGCAATTGGTAGTAACTTTTCTCTTGGAGCCAAAACCTAAAAAATGAGACAAAAGTTTCTCAAAATACCAAGCAAATTTCAAACCACAAACCCAATTGAGCAACTAATTTTTTTATCAACTCAAAAAATGATGTATAATCACAAAATACACCTTATCCTAATCTTCATTAGTCTCTAAACACCAAACTTGCACACTATTGGATGTTTATCTTAAGAGAGACTACTAGTTCTGAAAGGGAAAATAAGGTGAGCTTTACGAAACTATTGCATGCAAAAAGGGGTGGTGAGAGACATTATATTAGTTATAAGGGTTGTATATGGAAGTCATCTAGACCTCCCTATGATTTTACGAGCCCACTTGAATGGATGTGCAATTAGTAAAAACTTTTCTCTTGTAGCTAAAACTTGAAAATGAGATAAAACTTACTCAATATACTAAATTAATTTTGAAATGAATGATAATTGAGAAATAAACTTCATACACCTTCTCCTAGTCTTCATCCACCCCTAAAATCCAAACTTGCATGTCGTTGGATGTGTCTCTTAAGAGAGACTGTTAACTCTTAAGGGGAAAAGATGGAAAACTTTTTGAATTCATTGCATGTAAACTAGGATCATTAGAGACATGATGCCAGTTCCAACAATTTTACATGAGAGTCCTCTAGACCTCTGAAAAACCAGTTGGATTGGACATGTAATTTATGGTAACTTTTCTCTTGTATCCAAAACTTACAAAATGAGATAAAAATTACTTAGTATACCAAACAACTTTAAATTACACATCCAGTCAAGAAATTGAATTTGTAATCATGTCTAAAATGATGTATAAACATAATATACACCTTTTCATGGTCTTTGTTAGTCCCTAAACTCCAAATTTGCACATTGTCTATCATGTCTCTTTAGAGAGACTGCTAGTTCTTAAAGGGGAAAAGAAGGCAAAACTTATGAATTCATTACATGTAAACTAAGATGGATAAAGATACATTGTAAGTTATTAAAATTGCATGTAGGAATCCTCAATAAATCACCAATATTCTTTAGACCCACTAGAATGGACTTACAATTGGTGAAATCTTATCTCACAACCAAAAATTACAAAATGAAACAAAAGTTGTTCAGTATATTAAGTAAATTTTGAACTCTACACCCAATCAAAAAATCAAATTTTTGGTCACAGCTAGAATGACATATAAACATAAGATACACCATCCCCTAGTCTCCATTAGTCTTGAGACTCTAAGCTTGCACGTCATCAAATGCATCTCTTAAGATAGATTGTTAATTCTGAAGGGGGGGGATAAGGCAAATATTGTGAAGTTATTGCATGCAAGAAGAGATGGATGAAATTCACTATTTTTTGTAAGGGTTGTATGTGAGAGTCCTCTAGACATTCTTAGGATTTTAAAAACACACTTGAATAGACATGCAATTGGTGGAAACTTTTCTCTTGCAACCAAAACATGCAAAATGAGACAAGAGTTATTAGTATACCAATCAATGTTTGACCCACATGCCTAATTGAGGAACCAACTTCACAGTGACATCTAAAATGGTGTATAAATGTAACATAAACCTTCTCATAGTCTTTATTGGCCCTAAATTCCAAAATTGCACACTATTAGATATGTCTCTTAAGAGAGACCATTAGTTCTTAAGGGGAAAATAAGGCAAACTTCATGAAGCTATTACATGAAAAATATAATGGATGAAGATGCATTTTCAATTCTTAAAATTGAATGCAAGATTCCTTTAGACATCCCCCCCTAAAAATTGGACCCTTTGAATGGATGTAAAATTGGTGGTAACATTTTTCTTACAACCAAAATTTATAAAACGAGACAAAAGTTGTTCAATATACCAATCAATTTTTTAATTGCATGCCCAATTAAGAAAATAACACCACCATCACATTTATAATGGCATGTACACCTTATCTTGATTTCCATTGGCCCAAAAAATCCAAACTTGCATGCTTTTAGATGAATCTCTTAAGACACATTATTCATTCTTAAGGGGAAAAAATGTGAACTTTGTGAATCCTTGCACACAAATTGATACTGTTAGATACATGTCGTTAGTTCCTATGGTTGTAGGCATGATTACCCTAATCATTTCCAATATTTTATAGACACATTGGAATGGATGTGTAATTAGTAAAAACTTTTCTATTACAACCAAAACCTGAAAAAAGAGACAAAACTTGCTTAGTATACTAATAAACTTATTAATCTATATGCCCAATTGAGGAACTGACTTCATGGTCATGTTTGGAATGGTGTATAAATGCAAGATACACCTTATTCCCAATATCTACCATTCTCTTGACTCCAAACTCACATGTCACCAGACACATCTCTTAAGAGAGAGTGTTAGTTCTTAAGGGGAAACAAGGTATAATTGATTCATATTTTTCATTTTTCATTCTACCAAGTTCATAGCCTTCATAATTATTATATATAAAAGCTAAGAGATTACAAAAAATAATTATATTCAAAGATGTCATCCCAGGTAAAGATAATAGTGGAAAGTTAGACACACCAAAGTTAAGAGAGTTTTTATAAATTAATAAATTTCAAGTAACGATAACATATACATGATATATATATCCCATCAAATTATGATCATAATTGAATGTTGAGTAAATGCCATATAGGCATATAATGATATACATATAAACATTTCCATATAGGTATACTAAAAAAATGTCAGAAGACACATCCTAATCATGAAAAACCCTCCCTATCATTTCCTTACTCACAGATGGAGATCCCTCAGACACATATTTGTACAGGATGTATTAATGCATAGTCATTTTACACTCAAGGCTTGCATGTATCTCAAAATGTTTATAGAAATAATTTCTGATCATGCAAATAAAATCAAAAGTTACTTTTATAATCACAAAACAAAAGTGCACTTATCACATATATGTGTTCAAATTTAACTTTCATGTGACACTCAGTGGGGTCAATGAAATTTTGGAGTTCATATACATGAGTGTGTAAGGGAGAACCAATAAGAGTTAATGCCCTACTCTAGATAATGTAAGGGGTTAGACCTTAAATGCATGTATATAAAAAATCAAATTTCAAAATTATCTCAAATCTATTAATAATAAAATTTTATGTGCATGTAAACATTTAAATCAATTGACTAAATAATTAAAATATAATAACTAAATGAAATTTAAATTGTCTCATATCACTTCAACCTTAATAATAATTTCAATTTGAGTTCCAAATGTAATTGAAACTTCATGCATAAAAAATATATTCGCATTAGTTAAATTTCAAAAAAATACTAAGGAAATTTATTAAAACAAATCCATATTTAAATTTTAACATTACAAGTTATTATACCTCTGTGAGTTACTGCACGAATGAAATTACAATAACAATTATGCCTACTCTTTCTTGTATAGAGGGAGGAGTCTCCATTCATCAACTAAATTAACAAAATATCATTGATATTTGAGCATATATATACATGTATGAACCATATCATTAATAACAACTTAAAACATTCAAAATACCTCCATATATGTATGCATAGGGCAAACAACAACAATGTATGTGCTAGTGGACAATTTAAGATCTACCTAAGAAAAAAATGGGACCGTATGATATTAGAACATAAAAAAAATGTATAAATCATTAAAATTTGTAAATTAATTATTACCTTAAATATTTAAATTTTAAATTTAATAGGTCCAATAAAAATATTTGCATTGTGTCAAATATAAAAGACACCTTAGAAGATGTTGTCAAGGTCTCTAAACCAAATGTATTGTCTAAATAACTCACCACTCATAACCATATCATCAAGCATAGTGAACATACCACCATAATTAGAATGCATCAAATCATCCTCCTCTAAAGGTCTAGTGCAGAGAGCCCCACAAAAAATACAATAGTTTAGTCAGGTATGAGATCTAGCTAGAGCATCCCCTTGTACACCCTTGCCAAATTTAGTATGGGAAAGTTGTGTTTGATTGTAAATGAGGGTGTCAGTAAGCACCCTAAGCACATGTAATGAGTCAATCTCCATATTCTTTTGCACAACAAATAGAACTGTCACAAGTTGAACTAGATTTTGGATAGGGACTCTTGTAGGCTAATTAGGTACATGATGTTAAACCTCTCTATCCTATGCAGAGCCCTTTCTTAGGCCCTAAAATTCTAATTGATCAAAATAATTAGGTATCTCATTTAGGATAAACTTGTAGTAGAGTTTACTAAAAAAATGTAAAGGAACCTTGTGGTTGTTACAAGTGTGATTAAAGACCACCCACCATCAGTCCCAAAAAATATTTTTGATCTCTTCCTGGTGGTACGAGTGGATTAGGAAGCATTTGCATTACAATGGAAGTGGTACATTGGTTTTTGGATAAGCGCATAATTTACATATTTAATCTTTCATTATTTTCTTGCATCTCACATTAGCAGATGTTAAATTGTTTGCATAATAGGACCTAAATGTCTCCCTATATGATTCTCACCTATTAATTTTACTTGCAACAAGTCAAATTCACTTACCAATGATTATAATGTATTTTCCAAAGAAGCACAATAGGGGTTGGTAGAATGAGAGTCTCTCAAATTTCTAAATATGTACTTTATTTTATACTCAATGTGCAACCAAATCCTCTTAACTCCTTAGGGGTCTTGTGGAATTGTGGGTGAGTTGAAGCTGAAAAGGATCCATATAGATAAGAACCCTGCTGATATGTTAACAAAGCTGGTAACAAAGGAGAAGTTGAATCTTCATTCAACTTTTGTTGGTCTTCAAGATTGAGCTTGAAGATGGAGAAACAAGCTAGAAGATGTTGCTATATAGGTACAGGTGCAACTGTTTATCTCCAAGTGGGAAATTGTTGAGGTGTGGAGCTAAAAGCTACACCAGATGAGCAAATGTAGAGGTTGTTGGACTACACAGTCGCTGTCATCGGTCATGATCGACCAACATCGATCAGGGATCGACAAGAGGCTACTGATGTCAGTTATATATCAGCTAACATTGATCATATGCAGACAGACAGGGACCGATGTCGGTCACCTGTGCATTTTGAGAGTCTATTTTTGTGGATGAATAAATTGTTTGCATGATAAGATTAACTGTTAGTATTGAGTCTGCATTTTTATTTTTGGTAGGACTGATTTGAACCTTTGATTAAGAGGTGTATCCAACAGTGGAGAATGCATAGCTCATGATCCCTAATTCTATATAATAGGGATAGATCTTCATAGCTTGTAAGGTATGAGAAAAAAGGTGAATCAATTCAAGTAGCTGAATTGTGTTTGTAATTGTGAGAGAGAACTCTTGAGGGAAAGAGATCTGTACATCTGAGAGGTGTGGAAGAAAGAGAGATTTCTTCAATTTGTATCTCCTTCTGGAAGAGTTTAATACAAGTTTTCATTGTTTCTTGTATCTCTTATTCTTTGCTGATTCTGATTTCTAGTTACTTATTATTCTGGTTTAATTCTATGTTTAGTTGCTTACACAAAAGTAATCAATTGTATCTGTAAGATCCTAACATAAACTAGATTTTGGATAGGGACTCTTGTAGGCTGATTAGGTACACAACATTCAACCTCTATATTCTAGATACAGAGCCTTTTCCTAAGTGCTAAAATTGTAATTAATCAAAATAATTAGGTATCTCATTGAGGATAAGCTTGCAATAGAGTTTCTTCAAAAAAATGTAAAGGAACCTCATGGTTGTTACAAGGTATGTGATCAAAGATCATCCACCATCGGTGCCAAAAAAATATTTTTGATCTCATCATGGTGGTACCAGTGGATTGGGAATCATTTGCATGACAATCGAAGTTCAGTGCATAGTTTAATAATTTTATTTTTGTTATTTTATTGCATCTCACATTAGCATATGATTGTTTGTTTACATAATAGGACCTACATGTCTCCCTATATGATTCCCTCTTATTAATTTTACTTGTCACCAAGTCAAATTTACTTACCAATGATTTTAATGTATTTTACAAAGAAGCATGATGAGGGTTGGTAGAAGAAGAGTATCTTAAAGTCCTAAATATGTATTTTATTTTCTACTAAATGTGCAACCAAATCCTCTTAACTCCCTAGGGGTCTTGTGGAATTGTAGGAGGGTTAAGAGGGATTGTTGAAAATTAATCTGCCTTTAAACTTGCAACATTTTATTCTACCAATATATTAGGTGGAGGGGTTTGAAGGGCTATAGAAACCAAAGAATGGAGGGTTTTAACAAAAAATAACGAAAATCTAAAAATACATCATGAAATTTGATTCAAATTAGAAAAATTGAAAGTTCATTACCTCTTCTCTTGCATGGTATTGTCCATCATTTTACTCACAAGCAATATCAGGAAAATTTGGAACAACAAATAGCAATTTGGAGAAAAATGAGTGTAATGTATTAGAGCAAAATTGTGTTTTTTAGCATGACAATAAAAAATAATATTCCATATGCATTATTTCAAACACTATACATATTTTAATGTCAATCATATTTTGGTAGGAAAAAGTCCACTTTTTGGCCCCCTAACTTCTTGCACTTGTATGAAACTTTATGGTGTG
Source organism: Torreya grandis (assembly GCA_037957365.1). Lineage (NCBI taxonomy): Eukaryota > Viridiplantae > Streptophyta > Pinopsida > Cupressales > Taxaceae > Torreya > Torreya grandis. Next base: position 4,480,150 of record JARHVA010000173.1, on the reverse strand, counting down.
ATAAGTCTCTATGAGACTATAAGGTTTGATAGGTTTGTATGGAATAAATTTTATTTCTTTCTTCAAAGCAACCCATATCTCAATCCTCACTCAAGCATCACAATCACATTGAAATCTTTGTCCAAAATAATAGGGCTTAAAATGATTACTTAAGTTTTTCCTATGTTCTTTATTTCATGTTTTCACACTACCATTTATGTGACAACCCCTAAGTTGGACTTTAAAAAATGCACATTTTTTTTAATAATTAACTTAACATTTAAATTTCAAAATTAAACAATATAACATATCTAAATCATAACTAAGAATAAAAGTACTTCTAATTCAAAAACTGCATACAATATACATCTTATACAATTCCAAAGAAAGTAATCATCACATGACATAGCTACGACGGTCTGACAATATAGAAACTATTATTTAAATATACAAGTACCTAATACAATTACATTCCTTAAGGCATAGAACCTAATACAGTAAATAGATACCAAGCTCTCCAAAGTTTAAGTTGTGTCAACTCATGTATCGTTGATAATCTCAAGTGTCATCTCTAGGTAGTATTGTAGTGGGGAGGGAGAGCATCATCCAAATGATTTACCACACCAACCATGGACCAATGATCCCCCATACAATCCCCTATCAATAAATGTCCCTCCTTTCATGGATAGGTAGATAGAACGGTGTGAGAATCTAGTGAGACGTGCTAGTACCCCATTGGTTGTAAGATTTCTATTAACATGTAGTGTACCATAAATTTTTTTGTTCTAACATGATATCTCAATACATGCAAATCAAACATATGAAATGACAATGTACATCTACATTACTTTGACCAAAGTTTTCAAATAATATACACTCATTTAGATCGATAAATTTCATAACACACCACTTGATCAAACTATCTATTGGTAGTGATACCTAGGCTAGTGGAATCAGTCTCACTACCTATTAGCATCATCAATATGTATTCTAAAGTAAACACATGTAACATAAAATACTTTTTCAAGATTCATACAAATTTTCTCATATACAAGGAATAGAACAATCTTAAACACTCATTTGCTTCACTAATGTTTATGAATCTAAAAACGTGTTATTAACACAAAATTAACACTCTAACAACAATACATTTATATACAAAGTCATACCATCCAGGTATGCTCTAACTAAAGACTATCTATGCTTGCACGATGAAAGTAAACTACCATTTTATTAATTGTACTGTAGAATTCATTGAAATATTCCTATTAACAATATTTGGAAACTAATTATAGAAAAATACATGCATCATTTCTTTGATTTAGCATGCAATGAATTCCAAATTTAATTAATTAAATAAAAATAACCTTGCTCCCAATTAAATGTGAATAATCAAGCTCCTATATCAATCTAATGATCTACTAATCTATTTAATATTTATGTCTTCAATATTATAATTAAGGTATAATCCAATTGATGTTCATTTTACATTTAAATGAACTATTTGTGTTAATATCTATCTCACAAGGAAGAAATTATAAGATAAATTAAGACGGAGTTATATTAAAAGCATTACAGAATAATTTATACCATATATATTTAATAGAATATACATATCAAAGCATGAATATATAAATAAGATGCTACCTTTGGTTATACACAACCTACATGATATAAAATGTAGCTTTGATCAAATAAAGCGCAGGTCAATGGTTTTAGACTCAGTGATATGTGTATGGGATGCAGACTTCTAAGATTCATCATGTGGAAAAAGGAATGTGAAGTGCTGATTTTTATAATTTAAATTCAAAAGTAATTTTTGACTTGGCATATGAAATGAGACCCAAGGTAAACACAACTTTACATACATATACCATTCAGGCAATAATTGGCATGCTGCCTATTAGATTAAAAACTGCAGTCCAATAATAATGAGACTCAAGTTATAAGAAAAACACAAGCCTTAAATATACTACACAAGCTAGTTAATAATTACTACTCAGGCCAATACCCAATGCAGGTTTGAGATAGAAAGACATAACACATCTAAAAAGAAGTGGGATGTGAATCTTAAGTCAAATGCTACTATATATACATTTGATATGCAACCTCTAGGCTTAACAATGAAAATAAATCATTAACTAGGAATGTTGGGTCTATTATATGGGGCGAAGGCTTAAATATGGCAATGTTAACATTAAAGAGTATGGGTGTTGACTCTAGAATCAAATGCAGAAAATAAACAATAAAACACAAGCTTAAAATTAATATTCAGGTTTTCAATAAACAATACATAGGTTTCAGGTCTCATTGATTGAGCTTAGATTTCAATAAGAACTTATATTTATATATTATATACCACACAGACAATATTTTGACTCAAAAACATATAGAAGAATAACAAAACCAACCTAAATAAAATGCCCTTTTTTTTGCTTGTCTTTCTCTCTCTCTCTCCAATTCCTTAGTTTCTTTTTCCTTTCTCTATCCCCTGTGTCTTAATTCCCAAAATTCCTCTCTTATTTATAAAACAAACTTCCTTCTAAATTATGTGTTACTCCTTTTGCATGTAAACTCTTTATTTTAGTTTTTCCATTTTTTTCTAAATTTCAACTTCGTTTGACTTAATAATCTATTTCCTGATTTTTAAGTAAATTCTTGCATGGATATTCAAGATTGCATTTAACTCAAGTTCTAAATTTATTAACTTCTGATAATTTCTTTTCTTTTACTTTAGTTTATCAAACTAACATGATAAGTTAATAAAAACAATAATAAAATCCATTTTCTTAATTTTCAAATAAATTTCATGCATATTTCAAATTTTATCTTAAATTGAATTAACTCAACTTCTATGCAATTCTCGAAACAATGATAAATAATTATTTAACTAAAAGATAAAATAAGTCATTAATTGCATTTTAATTTGCAAGATAATCGTGTCTAAAATAATAATCCCTTTATAACAAAATAATAATTATTTTATGGATTAATATTCAAAAATCAAAACAATTAGAAAAGAGATCTAATGCATACTAACATTATTTCCACACACACAAATTATCACAAGCAATACGTACTAACATTTTAACATAAATGTCATTTAAAATCTACTGTACATGTGTGTAGGGTCACTGATATTTCTCCCAGTCGTTCCAGCTAACCGATCTTCTTTGATGATGCTCTCCCTCATCAAGCTTTGAAGGTAGGACCTATCCTGCATCCACCTCGCAACAAGTAAGTACTTTGTCCAAATCATCATAAATATCATTAATGATGCACAACTAATACATATCCATAATGTACATAATATAACACACAATTATCACATTATGTACTCTAATCAATAATGTTATGTTTCATTACAATATAAGTCATAAAGCTTAAAATCAAAGCAATATTAATCAGCTATTAACCATACTAATCAAAGGATTAAAGGTTTATAAGTCATGGGGTGAAATTGAGATGTAACAATTTATGTTGTAATTTTTTATTTGTGGTTCATTTTTTTGTTTCATTATCAAGCCTTACAAATTCATAGTATATAGTTTTAGTTTATTCGAAATGCAATTTTTTTGGCTTGAAAATATGTAACATATTTTTTCTCAAAATATAGCACATTGAAATAGGATTTTGGTTGAAAATATTTATATGGAAAAAATAAGAGATTTGAATCAACATAGGAACATCCATCAAATCATAATGGAAACAAGATATTGCGAATTTATCCTCAATGAGATATTTAATTATTTTGATCAATTAGAATTTTAAGGCCAAGGAAAAGGCTATAGATAGGATATAGAGGTTGAATGTCATGTGCCTAATCAACCTATAAGAGTCCCTATCCAAAAACTTTGAATCAAGATATAAACATCCATCAAGTCATAATGGAAAAGAGATACTACTAAGCGCATAATCTTGTTCCATTCACATTTTGATATCGAACCACTTACATATGAACCATTATTTAATCACTATCAAACATTTTAATGAAACATATATTTTATCTTAAAACCTTATGATGTTTTTGAAGTTATGTAGAACCATGCATATAGGAAATGTTCTCTTTATAAATATTGAAAAAAAAATAACATAGTTTTATAACAAAAGATCAGTGTTTGATGCAACAAATCCACTCCCATATATACGTCGAGAAGGGGAAGGAAACAATAGTGTTTATATACACATCGTGTTCCTACTAACATAAGTATTTTTAAGTCATCCAATTAATTTATTTTAACTCAAATTTAATGAATTTAAGGTAAATTATCATAAAATTTATATAACTATTATATGGTCTATTTCTATAACAAAAAATGGTTTATAATATTGCAGCGAATGCACTCTCACAAAGATGAATAGTGGGAAGAAGGAAACAAGGCTCAGACATAGTGTGTTCCTACTCATGTAAGTATTTATATGTTACTCAACCAATGTAATTTAATGTTTAAAATAATTTAAGTTATAAAATTTTCATACACTTGAAAAATATAATATTACTAGTTTTTATTTTAGGTCATATGTTGACTCTAATATAAGGATAAGAGGGAAGAAGGCAATGGTATAATGTCTGCAATAAGACCATTTACATGACATATATATTTATTCCACCTCTGACATGTATTCTACCCACATCGACTGTGTTGGAGCATCTATGGACCTCTTATGAGAATTATTGGTATACACATGAGCACACACATGAACTAGTATGAGTGTCTAATATACATGATTGTTAGATGTTTGTTGAGATAAATTTTCACATTGAAACATTTAGTATTAGTATATATCTAATAAAAACACTTTGTTTTATTATATTGACAATGTAAATGGATTTGTAATAAAATGATACTTGAACGACAAAGTAATGATTAAAGAATAGAAATATTATGATATGCATATAAAAAAAAGTGTCGTAAATGAAATGTTAAAGTGTGGTTAGCCTATCATAAACTAAAATTTCATAGAATACAAAATTTGTGACACCCTAAGGTGTCATAAATCTATTGTACATCTAAATCTAAAAAATACAAATTATGAAACTAAGTTGTACGTATGACTTAAATATGTCTTAAACCTTATCTTACAGTTGACTTAAAATGTGGGAAATGTAATAGTGAATAAAACCATAGGGATCTAGCACATGCATATTACATAAATAAATATATGGGATACAACATAGTCAAATTTATTTAAAGATAAAATCTTAAGGGCATGCATAAAACAAATTCATCAAAAGATAAAACCTTAGAAGATGTAAGACAATTAAGTTCATCAAAATGTACATAAAACATGCTTACCTCAAACTAAGAATTATAAAATATAAAAAATTACAACAAAGAATATTTAATTGATTTCACAATCATACATAGATGGAAACATAATACTCTTAGCTTTTAAAATAATATAGCTCCGGTGAATAAGGGTTTTAACTCTTGCCTTTTTGATATGAACTAATTTTGTTATTATAAAATGGATAAGGACTAATTTTTTGGGTCTGTGTAACAGGATTAATTGTTAGTACATGTTAGCTAGCCCTTTTAATTTGTCAAACTCTAGTTGAACAAAGAATCATTGAATAATAAATGTAAAATTAAATATGTCACACATGTATCCAATATATGCTCATTCTTATAGACATGTCATTGATTATTAAATGTGCCTAATTACTTATCTATTTATAAATTATTGAATTCAAACTTTAGAAAAGTTGTTGTGTATGCCAACTTTTAATGATTAAGAGCCAAGAACACATAAGGGCTAGATGGATGCATCTGAATTTAAAGGACCTATGAAAATGTGTTGAGATATGCATGATGTTAGTATGGTGTTGCATGGCGATGGGTGAAAGGGGAGAGAGTTATTGAAAGTCACCATAATTGTTCAATACTATTAAATTTGTACCAATCATTTATGCATAGAAAAATGTACAACTAAATATATAAAAAATAACACTAAATAAATGACAAAGAGCTATTTTTAGGTACGTACATATCTATCTGGAATCAATTATTTAAACTAAAATCACTAAAAACCCTTTGAAATAATAAAATAAAAAAATATTAATACCTTAAAAATATCACCATCCCTAAATTATACAATCTTATCTACCCAAAAAATGTACTTCTACCCAAAAAATGTAAATACAGTCAAATAAAACTATTATGACAACTTAATAATCAAAATTTACAAAATACTAAATAAAAATCTAAAATCATTTACATTCAACTTAAAATGATTCAAATTTTCAGAAGGACTCAAAAAATGTAATATCAAAAAAAAAAAAAAAAAGTATCATAAAATATTATTAACCTCAACCTAAAACATCCCACCAACTCATAATGTATATTGTTTAAAAATAAAAATTATAACCACAAGATTAATTATTAACTTGCATGAACTTCACAATGAAACTAGTAGATGGACCATCCCACGGCACTGCACTTACAAATAATCTATAAAATGTATAACTTAAATAAAGAACAAATTCAAATACATTGAATTCAAACTTTAAAAAAGTTGTGTATGCCAACTTTTAATGATTAAGAGCTGAGAACACATAAGGGCTAGATGGATGCATATGAATTTAAAGGACCTAAGAAAATGTGTTGAGATTTGCATGATGTTAATATGGGGCTGCATGGTGATGGGTGAAAGGGGAGAGAGCTATTGGAAGTCATCATAATTGTTCAATACTATTAAATTTGTACCAATCACTTATGCATAGAAAAATGTACAACTAAGCATATATAAAATAACACTAAATAAATGACAAAGGACTATTTTTAGGTACGTATATATCTATCTCGTATCAATTATTTAAACTAAAATCACTAAAAACCCTTTGAAATAACAAAATAAAAAAAAATATTGGTACCTTAAAAATATCACTATTCTTAAATTATAGAATCCCATCTACCCAAAAAATGTAAGTACAGTCAAATAAAACTATTATAACAATTTTATAATTAAAATTTACAAATTATTAAATAAAAATTTAAAATTATTTACAGTCGACTTAAAATAATTCAAATTTTAAGAAGAACCGAAAAAATATAATACCAAAAGAAAACATTTAGTATCATAAAAATATTATTAACCTCAACCTAAAACATTTCACCAACTTCATAATGTATATTGTTTAAAAATAAAAATTATAACCACAAGATTAATTATTAATTTGCATAAACTTAACAATGAAACTAGTAGATGGACCATCCCATGGCACTTTACTTACAAATAATCTATAAAATGTACAACTTAAATAAAGTACAAATTCAAATACATTCCCTTCCAAATTATCTCATTCCCTTCCAAATTATCTCCTATATTGATAGTAGACACAATACATAGACATTTGTGAGCATATAATATAGTTGGATATATATTTTTTTAAATTAAATATATTTTGATAATTTTAAAGATAATTTTTAGTTTTAAAAATGTTAAAATTATTTATCATCTTCATATTAATTTAATAACTAATTTTGAAATAAAATCGACCCTCATCAATTCCTACATAATGAGTTATAATACTTTCAAAATTGTATTTTTTAAATTTTTTTAATCTCACAATATTATTGGTCTTATATCAACATCAAATTTAATGCATGTTATATATTATGTCATAGTTAAATTGTTAAAAATACTTATAAAAATTTAAATATCTTTATTTTTAAAAAATTTCAAAACATTCTTTTATTTATTTTATTTTTTTATATTTATAATCTAACATATTAAGTTGATTGATGATGTTGTTCTACTATAAAATATAACTATAATAAAATTGAAAAATATCTCAATAAAATTATCTTTAATAATATATCACAATTTTTATTATTATTATTTTATTACGACTTTTTTACTAAAGTTTTCATCTACTCCTTTTAATAATGGGGTTTCTCTCACTCCATACAATTATTTTCATCTATTATTGTTTGAATAAGATTGTTTAATTGTGACTTTTTTTGTTGTACCCTTCTAAACTTTAAAATTAGTTTATAGTTAAAATTTCAATGAGGTACCTTTGTTCTTTACTCTGGGTTATTATGTTTGGATGTACTCTCAAGTTTATTAGCTTATTTTCATTGCTCGTAAGTATTAATATATATATTTTTCTCTTTTTTTAATATGTGTTTGCTCTTTTTCTTGATAAGGTTATCACCTTGAAACAAAAGGTTTATAGGAGTATTTGTGAGACATTTGGTTGCTTCTTTTACGTACAATTATATAATTTTTTTGATCCTTTTTTTTATACATAAATCATCACACATCTACCTCTTCTGAATGTTAAGGGCCTACTGGGTTTTATTATCTATATTATAAGGGCCGACAACAAAGTCTTACTATTATTACTAGGTTTCCTCTATCCAACTTTTTGTTCCCCAAATAAAACACATTGATATTAATATTATTAGAAATTGTATTGGCCCTTTTAAAATTATCGAGGACAATGTATCTTTTTTACTTGAAGTGATGATTTAGATCAACGATGATACTAGTCTTCAATTGTTAATACCAAGATATCCTTTATTACATATGCTTCAGTGCTTAACGTAGGGCATCATTAATGAGGAGTCTACAGAGAGTGAGGTGCCTTATCACACAATAGAATTTGAACTTGGGTCATTTCGGTCATTCATCTATGAATACACTTATGTACCATAACAACACCACATAATAGATAATGAATTATGTATTTTTCGAAAAAAAAGTCTCTCCCTTAATGCTTAAATGATGTCTATTTAATCTTTCCCAAAAAAAGGTCTCGTTTAATGCTTAAATCATATCTATTTAACCTTCCCCAAAAAAAACTAACTCTGACAAATTAACAATATTTAACTAATTAATTGTTCATTATTGAAAGCTTTTGGAAACAATCATGTGTAGAAGCTAATTAATTACAAACCTCAAATCAGAGGGCCCTTCACTAGGCTTAAGTTTTTAATTTATCAATTAACATTATGAAGAACAAAAACTAAAAAAAATCATGCATAGTACGGTATAGTAACATTGTTTTTTTTTTTTTGAAAATTTTTGGTTATGTACGTAATAGTCATGGAATAGTGTATTTGTAGTTCCAAGATAGATATGCCCTTTGTACACCGAATATTTTCCCTTATCTTGTTTGTCGTCAACGAATCAAGTGTCCATGAATAATACCAAGAAAAAGTAAATGAAAACACTTTCTTCCCTCCTTCCAACAGATACTGTCGTCTGCCATTGCTCCTTGGGCTCATCCAATTTGAAGGGCTCTTCTTAATTTCAAGTTGAAGGTACATATTCCTATGGGTTTTAATTTATATATATATATATATATAATATTCGTATTTTATAATATGATTATAAGTTTTTTTGGTTGATCATTGTTTTATGTGGTAATTTTAAGTTAAAAGTTAAAGATTGAGAAGTATTCATTCGGTTAAAGTTGTTTGGGGCATAACCCTGACTTCATCTCTTTTATCATGTCAAGTTTTGCTAGCAGTAAGAATTGATCCCTGGTGGACGCTTTGTGAGTCCAATAATTTCACCTCTTGAACCAACAACCGTTCACGACTATAAGTATTGTATATATCAACACAAAAATATGATTTACAAGTTACTTCAATGTTATTAGTTGTTACAATCTTAAATGCTACAAGAGTGTAGAATCCAAAGGTATTTAAACCTTGAAGATGTAAAATAAATGTGATACTAATAATAAACTCAGTATTGTCAATAATGAGATCTAAGCGAGTTGGTCAAGTGGTTTGGTCGTTCCAAGCCCCACACAAGTTCAAATCTTAAGAATGGCATATGAGACTGGTTGTGGTCGTTTACATTCTTGGGATCGTCTTGGGATCGTTAATCGTTGTTGGTGCAATTCTCGAGGTTGTTCATTGTTGTTGGTATGATTCTTGGGGCCATTAGTGGTTGATGGTGGTAGAGTTGGTATTATCTAGTTACGCCTAATACAAGTGATATTTTGTGGTTAATAAAAATGGGACCTGGGTCTCGATTGTGTCCCAAATCGGTTTCAAGCTCTGGTTTTGAGTCGTCACCTAGCAAAAAAAGAATAATAAACCTAGTATTACTAAAATCTATGAACTAGAATGTTAGCGAAATACATATATTTTTCTTGCTAGAAATATAAAGAAGCAAGACAACAAGATGGATGAATTTGTCCCTCTATTTAAATTGATTAGATAAAGAACAAAAATATGGTTAGATTTAGAAAATTTAGGGGGCAACAGAGAAGAGGTTTTTGGCTTGCTCAAACATAACTATGTTGATTTCACTAAAACATACGGGGTAGTGGGGTAACAAGCGAGAGGTTTGTTGTTTTCAAAATTTAAAAAAAAAACTTATTTCACCAAGATTTAAGGGGCAAGGGGTTTGTGATTTTTCTAAACAATGAAACATAACAATGTTGATTTCACTAGAACTTATGGGGTAGTGGGGTAACAAGCGAGAGGTTTGTTGTTTTTAAAATTAAAAAAGTTAGGGTAAGGGGTTTGTGATTTTTCTAAACAATTACAAAATTTAGGGGGTTGCATGCAAGATGTTTGTGATGTTTTTTTCTCGTGGGTGACAAGTAAAAGGTTTGTGACATTTTTGCCCAATGAGAAAATTAAGAGGGCGGCATGCAAGAGGTTTTGAGCAATGAGAAATTTTACAAGGTAGCATGTAAGAGGTTTGTGGCATTTCCATCCATGGGGTAGCAATGAAGAGGTTTGTGGTGTTTTTATCCAACGAGGAAATTTAGGGGGTGACATGTAAGACACAACACATGCAAGAGATGAGGCCTTAAAAAGAGGTTGAGTGGTGTTTTTATCATATACATACCTAGTAGTTGGTTGAGTGCTCCTGGATTATATACGTAACAAGACTAAAGACCACCCTCCTATCAAAAAAATGTTCTCCCTTATAGTCAAGGTATTTCGGATCCTCGACTTTGCTTTATGAGTAGAGGCATCGAATAGGTAGTCACGAAGGTGGATCCTTGACTATATATAGTTCACTGAAGTCGAGTGAGCATGAAATTGAACTATATGGATTTATCCCTTTCGTTGAAACAAGTGTTTTTGCATAATGACAGAGGCCAGGCCCCTTGAGTGCTCTTCATTATCTGAGTGTTGATGTGTCAGATTCCCATTGGTTAGACACTAGTGCGATGAGAAAGAAAATACTATATATATCTTGAACTAGCGGGGGACCAAGTAGTGTGAATAGGGACTGGGGGCCTCCCACTAGATGATTGACTTCAAACTCGTGTGATATTGGCATGCATGATTGACCCCCAACAGTTAAAAATTGGAAAAATAAAAAAAGGTGGACAAATCGACTTGTTTTCGAAGGTGGGAGAGACAATTGTACCAGTGCGACATGAATGACCTTGATCTTAGGTAAGATAATCACAAGAAGATTTCAAACTTTAGAAGTTGCCATAAAAATTCAATATCGTTGAGTGTGAACCATTTCAAATGATACATATTTGGTACACATATCCCTTGAGCCAATTTACAAAGGGGTCCCATGTTGGGGGCTACTACCTTTATAATTTTGCATAGAGGAGTCCCATGCATCACCACAAGTTAAAAAGTTACAAAATATATGCACTTTAAAATAAGGAGCAACTATTATTTAGGAAGAAGTTTTTCAGGGGTGGGAAGTAGTAAGGCGCTGAAGATTTGTATGGTTGCTCTTATTTTTTTGGTTGCTAACTGTACGTTTGTATCCAATCAAGTTTATTCTTTATTTTTTCAAATATTTTTTTAATAAAATTCTCCTACATACCTACTAGTTGGTTGAGTGCTATTGGATTATATATGAAACAAGACCGAAGATCCTCTTACTATCTGAAGATTTACTCTCCCTTATAGTCAAGGTCCTTCAGATCCTCGACCCTACTTTACGAGTAGAGGCATCAAACAGGGGGTTGTGAAGGTAGATATCTGACTATATATAAACACATTGACGTCGGGGGAGCATAAAGCTGAACTATATAGACGTATACCTTTCATCGAAACGAGTGCCTTTCCATAATGACATATGCTCCCCTAAATGCTCTTTGTTCTCTGAGTGTTGATGTGTTAGTTCCCCATCGGTTAGGCACCAACTCGATGAAAATGAAAAGACCATATATAAAGCGTCGACTAGTGGGGAATCAAGCAATGTGAATAGGGACTAGGGGCCTCCCGTTACATGATTGAATTCAAACTTATGTGATATGTGATATTGGTGTGCATGTTACTGGACTAGAGGCATAAAAGAGGTAGTTGTGAAGGTGGATACCTAACTCTATATATATAGGTAACTGAGGTTGGGTGAGCATGAAATTGCACTGTATAGATGCATACCTTTCAAATCGACGGACATACACCTGTGGTAAACGTATCGTTAAGAGGCACTTTAGTCACTTGGAATGAAATTTTTTTTTAATCCAAAGATAACGGAAAAAAGATCCACGCGTTTCCGCGTCCCGAGGCAGCCAAAAAACCACACATCGTGAAATCGCACTTGCCGTAACGAGCGTGCACGTCTGCCACCACCAGCGTGGGGCCCACCGAAAATCAGAAAAATAAAGAAAAACATTTAACGCAACCCGTCCACAATCACGGGAAACGAAAATTCAGTTACAATCAGAATTTACTTACTGTCAAATAACAAAACCTGTGACGGCTACAGCCCCCTACTGCCCGGGCCCATGCGGTTAAAGACCCCTAACCGCAGTTAGCGGCGGTGACCTGAATTTCGAGGGAGGTGAGTTCGCGGGAGATTATTTGTTTCAGATGCAAACCCCCCCCCCCAACGGTGTTCGATATAAATATTTCTGCTGCTCTCCCATTCATCACACACCACGGCATTGCAGCGAAAATAACTTGAGAAATCATCATCCGATAAAATTGTTTGTTTCGCGTTACAGAGGCATTTGTCGATCAGAAATCATGGTGCTGAGCTTCGAATCAGCGGTGGACGGCGGCAGCCACGATCTGAACCTCACAAGCGAAATTTTCAGCATGCTCGAGAGCAAATTCCTTTACGGCGGATACGACTGGCCGACGCCGCAGCCGAAAAGGCTCGGCAGCGCCACTGGAAAGATCTGTGTTCTTTCGATTGACGGCGGCGGCATGCGCGGCATTGTGGCCGGGAAAATGCTGGCTTATTTGGAGGATGCGCTGCAGAGAAAGAGTGGCAACCGTAATGCTCGCGTCGCCGACTATTTCGACGTCGCCATCGGCACCGGAGTCGGCGGCGTCATGGCGACCATGCTGTTCGCCGATGACGGCGCTGGCCGCCCGCTGTGCCGCGCACAGCAAGTTTCGAGCATGCTGGCTCACTATGGAAGTAGTTTGTTTAAGAAATCCAACAATCTTTTCTCCAACTTCTTCGGCAACGGCCTTTTCTCAACCAGCAGCGTCGAACAGGTATCGGTGCTGTGTATTTGTTTCTTTTACATACTTATTTTCTTTAGTTTATTTACAATTTTTGGCTTGCATGATCAAGCGCAATCAATTTACAGAGAAATTTTTTTAGGGAATAAAAATGCTGTACCGGTGGATTTTTGTATAACTTTTCATTCAATCGTTTTATTTTAGTTTCTTTTTCTTTTTTCTAAGGGGCTTAAATCACAATCAATTTAAAAAAAAAATTCTTCGCAAGTTCAGGGGGTGAAAAGTTTGAATTGTGGATTTTCTAAAGTCGTCATTTATTCATTCGGTGTTTAGAGATTTTAGCCTCTGAAAGAAGCTAATGGTGAAAAGCTTGAATCCATGAAATTTCTAAATATCGCCATTCAATGCTCAGAGACTTCCTCCTTGACAGGACGCTAATGGTGAAGGGCTTGAAGTGGCGGCCATTCAATACCAGGGGACCTTTTGGCTAGGAAAGAGATTAGCGGTGAAAAGATTGAAGTGGCTGATTTTCTAAAATTTAATGTTTACATACTTTTAACTCGTGAAAAGCTTGAAGTCGTGGATTTTACTAAAATCGCCTTTTTATGCTTAGAGACGTGGTGCCTAGTTAGAAGGCTAATGTTGTAAAGCTTGAAGCCATGGATTTTTTTTTTTTTTTTTTTTTTGAGATTTCATTATGAAACACAATCATCACTAGGAATGGCTTGAAGCTGTGAATTTTTTGAAGTATTTTGTTATTTTGTCTTTTGAGATTTGATTATAATGAAACACAATCATCACCTGTAATGGCTTTGCAGCTTTGAAATTTTTGGAGTCGCTGTTTTTTCTATACTAACAAATGCTCGGAGATTTAAACAAAAACAATTCATCTTGGGATGGAGGCTACGGGGGGAAAAGCTTGAAGCTGTGGATTCGTCTTCCTTGCTGATGCTATACACAATGAAAATAATAGCTAAAATGTTTTTTAAAAAAATGGAAGGAAATTTTCATTCTCTTGCTGTGAACTTGTTAGCTGATAGGTGGAAGGTAAAAATTTAGACCCTGGTAGGTGGAGGGTTAAATTTAGGCTCTGGCCATTGCCATTGGCTGCAGTGCACTCTTTTTGCTAAGGGTGGCTGGAAACTTTATGGTATTTGTTTCCTTGCTATGGGCTTTTTAGCTGATAGGCTGAGGGTTAAATTTAGGCTCTGGGTGTTGCCATTGGCTGCATTGTAGCCTTTTTGCTTCTGCTAAGGGTGGCTGGACACTTTAAGAATTTGGTTAGTTTGCTATGGACTTTTACCTAATAGGTGGAGGGTTAAATTTAGGCTCTGATTACTGCCGTTAGTTGCAATGTACCCTTTGTGCTTCTGCTAAGGGTGGCTGTAGACTATTCGGGCAACAATTGAAAGTGGTCTATGCCAGCGCGCTGGCGTCTTACTCCAATGGGGCATGTAAGGTGAGGCTATCAGGGGCTGATCCCAAGAAGAGTGCCCCTTACTTACCAGTTCGTCTGGCCAAACCCATTGCAATGTGCTTTTGGAATGGAGTGAAACTCTTAAATTTAAACCCCCTCGAGCTACAATGAGTAATGTACTTGTTTTGGAATTCTCTATATATCTTTTCTATTAACCCTTGATTTTGTTAATTTTTATTGATTATTGTTTCATGTGAAATTTAAGTGGATCTAACCCTTGCAAAGCTCCCTCTTAGATCTTCTTTCTTTAGTATTTTGTTTGGGTCGAGAACACCACCATTATTTTTTATTGGTTTTTTTTTTGGTAGGGAATTGTCTGATCTAGAAGCTTTTCACAGCTTTGTCGTAGTTGTTAAATGCATGTTCAGCTCAAAAACACATTTGTTATATCAAATCCTGTTTGATCTAACCTTTTCAGAGCTCATTGAATATGTTTTTGATATGAAGTTGTATTTGATCTAAGCATTACACAGCTAGGCCTTAATTCTTCGATCTGTAATATTTGAACAGGTTTTCAAAGCCCTGTTCGGGTCAAAAACTCTGAAAGACACTCTGAAGCCGCTGCTAATCCCCTGCTACGATTTATCCAGCTCTGCACCATTTCTGTTCTCCCGGACTGATGCTCTGGAGACGGACAATTTCGACTTTAATCTGTGGGAAATCTGCAGGGCAACATCTGCAACACCGGGTTTTTTTAAACCAGTTGAAATGCTGTCAATCGATGGTCAGACCACCTGTACTGCTCTAGATGGCGGGCTTGTTATGAACAATCCTACGGTTGCTGCTGTTACACATGTGCTGAATAATAAGCAGGAGTTTCCATTTGTGAGAGGGGTGGAGGATTTGTTGGTGTTGTCTATTGGAACGGGGCAGTTTGATAGGAAGTATGAGTACCAGAGGGTGAAAGGATGGGCGCCATTCCAGTGGGCTAAGCCTGTTATGAAGATTGTCAAGGATGGAGTTTCTGACATGGTTGACCATGCTATTAGCATTGCCTTTGGCCAGAAGCCGCAGAATTATGTCAGAATTCAGGTAAAATTTATGCATATTTTAATGTATATGCATCATTATATTACTGTTACTGTCGCTGTTGTAGTAGATGATTTGAATTAGAAGTCGTAAATATGTTGAAAATGGGTTGGTAAGGTAAGCTGGCTTAATTGTGTGGAAACTTTTATGGTTTAGAGGGAGTATAAAAATGGGTTAGCAAGTAGGAGGGGTTAATCAGGTTGAAAATTCTTGTTTGTTTGGGTAAGTATATGCTTGAATTGTCAAGCTAAGTGGGTATGGATGTTGTACTTTGTGATGGCTCATTTTGCTCGGTTTGATAAAATGGGTCAGGAAGATTGACTTCAAAAATGCAAAGCTTGCCGCATTGATTCTGAAGCTCAAGGGCTTGGGAAATTGATTTGGTTACTTTGAAGGTCAAGTAAATTGGTCTCTTAGTTGTCAACAGGTCTAAATCAATGGTAGAGGTTTAGGAGTTTCAGTATTGGGTTTGGCCATTTTGAAGAAATGGGCAAATTGGTCTCTTAGTAGCTAAAAGGTCCAAATCGATGGTGTAGAGGTTTGGGAGTTTCGATATTGGTTTGGCCATTTTGAAGTAAATGGGTAAATTGGTCTCTTAGTAGCTAACAGGTCCAAATCAAATACAGTAGCAGGATCGATGAGACCCCTTTAGGATTTGGTATCTTAGAAGCTCTCTGTAATGCATTGTTGGTGAGCAGGCTTAAGTCAGTTGTAGAAGCTGAAAAACTGGCAGGATTGATCAGGCCCCTTTAGGATTTGGTAATTGGTAATTTGCTAGCTCTGTTGCCAACATACCCATATCAATAGTAAAGTTGTAAAACTGGAATAAATGATTAGGCCGTGTTGAAGGTAGGACATAAACAGTGGGCCATTCTTAGGGTTGGGTGAATTGATATAAGCCCTAGAAACAGGCTTGAATAAACTTCAGATTGATCAGGCCCCTTTAGGATTTGGTAATTTTCTAGCTCTGTTGTCAACATGCCCAAATCAACAGTGAAGTTGCGAAACTGGAATTAATGATTAGGCCGTGTTGAAGGTAGGGACATAAACAACGGGTGATTCTTAGGGTTGGGTGAATTGATCTTAAGCCCTAGAAACAGGCTTGAATAAACCTTCGCAAAGGTGTTTTTCAAGTACGGAAAATTTTGCTATATTGATAGGCCGATTTTGAAGGTTGGATAAAGTGCATTGCTGGCAACAGGCAATGGAATTTCATTCTTAAAGTATGAAATAAATCTGTGCGTAATTGATGCCAACAGTCCTACCATACCTTCAAATGGTATGGCCAAATTAAAAGTGCAACGTGTAATTTCGTTATTACGGAAACTGTTGTATTCAAAACTAGATTTATTTTTTCAGTTGGAAAGGAATTATAGTATTGATATTGTTGGCATGTTTTGTTTTAACAGGCGAGTGGGTTTCCAGGAGAAAACTTGGGCGACGTTGACGATCCCAGCCAAGCCAATGTTCAAATGCTGATGAATTTTGCAGACAATATGTTGAAGCAGAAAAGCATGGAATACATCCCATTTGGAGGCAAGAAAAAGCTCCCTCAGACCAATGCAGAGAGACTAGACTGGTTTGCGGAACAGCTGGTTTTGGAGCACCAATCCAGAGCTTCAAGGATTATTCCTACGGTCCTTTTGAAGCAGCAGAGCCCTAGGCTTTCACTAACTGAAAGCTCCTGACACCATAACCCAAAACAGATTCCTTCCATTGTTTATTCTCCAAACCATTTGATTTTAACCTCAATCCTCCCACTGATTGAAATAACAGTGGGCAAAACGGGGGTATAACTTATATCTAAAGGTTGGATTTGAATGCCACGAGTTCTGTTTCCCTTTCCAAGGGTGGGAAACTGGAAACAATATAACCACCATTGATTGGCTTTTGTTTCTGCTCGAGCATTGGCTTACTACTGACTAGCAGAGATTGTGGACAACAGCAATTGCCGCTTCAGATAAATCTCGACAGTTAAAGCCGAGCTGTGCTGTTTTGTTTCAGTTGATCTGTGTGGAAGTAGTCCTCAAGTGCCTTTCATAGGGTAAGAGAATTCAGGAAAAAAGTGTGATTAGTAGAATGAGGAGATATGGTGGTCGGTAAGAAAAAAATGAAATTTGGATTTGTTGATCTGTTCTAATCTGTAATGTAGCCTTAAATTGTATATTTGTTGTTGTGGAGTGTAAAGAGATAAATGAATTAAAGATTTAAGGCTTTCACAGTCCATGATATGAATAAAATTGTTTTTGGAAAACCTGTGGGCTCTCTTTTAAATGGATGTTTTGGGTTACCCCGGGAAGAGCTGAAGCTTTTACAGTCCATAATATAAGTAAATGGTTTTTGGGAAATCTGTGTGCAAATCTTTTCATCAATACATTGAATCCATTGAATCCTTAATCAATTCATTGTGTTTTTTTTGGGAAATTTGTGTGCAATCTTTTCATCATTACATTGATTACATTGAATCCTTCGTCAATACATTGAATCTAATTTTTTATTGAAACAATGAATGGGAGTAAATCAATTCATTTGTATTTCTGTGCTTCAAATTTGTTTGAAAGGTATCACAATTTTATTTGAATGGGCTATTTTTTTCCAACTGGACTATCTTGTTCAAAAACATTATTTACCAATTGTTAAATTTAAGTTACTAGCTTCGCAGCTAAAGATTATTAAGTGGGTTTTAGTCTAACGGTGAGGATGATGGTGTAAAAGGTGCTCTGCCTAACCATCTATCAAGGTACAAATCCAAGGAAATACAAAAAAAGGATGAGACTGGGATCGTACGTTGTGCGAATTTTACAAAATGGATACTCTTTAGTGCTTGGCACTAAACCAAAGAAACATTCTGTACACCTAATCGGTGTAAAAAAACAGGGTTTCAATTTTTTTTTTTTAAAAAAAGACATGTTAATGGTAAAACTGGTGTTTTTTTCTCACAATTTTGCTGAGAGGTGGTATGATGTGCAATGGCCAACATTGGATTGTAATGAGTGTATTCATAAAAGTCACTGACATTAAATTTGATGTCTAGTTATAGGGTAGAGATTCTCTTTTTGCTAGGAGAAGGCGATTGAAAAATTACAATTGTTTGAGAATATGGTGGAGTTTGGATCTTGTTTTCTTTTCTTTTCTTTTTTAGTGGTGTTAGCTAGAGTGGTGTTAGTTAGAGTGTGGCCCTCTGTCATTAGTCAACTGAAAATTTGCGAAGTCCATAGATTTGTTAATTGGTATGGAACATTAGGTAGGAAAAATTATGTGATAAGTGCAGAAGATTGGATATTGATAAAAATCGCTGACCTTATATTTGATGACTAACCATAGCGGAATTTTTCATCTCCCTTGGAGAAGGCAATTGAAAATCTGGATGTCTTAGGGGCATACGATGAAGCGGGGGTAGTCGAGTGGTAATGTTAAGCGAGTGTCTTTATAAAAATATTGGAGTTTGAATTTGATGTTTAATCATAGAGCAATTTTTATTATTTGCTTGGAGAAGACAATTGAAAATTTGGGATACCCTAAGCTTAAGGTGGAGTTTGGAACCTATTATTTATTTTTGGATAGATTTTTTTGACCTTGATACGCTGATGTAACTAGATTGAGGCCATATATAATCAATCAGCAAGAAATTTATAGGGAAAGTGATGGAGTTGTTACTCACCCTAAAACCCTCCAAGAGACAAAACAATATGACAAATCTAAAATAGATGTCTTGACATTAAATACATTCTTACACACATTTAATCTAAGGATAACACATTTTTGAAATTTGAATAATTTGACAAGCATTCTATAAAATTCCCTTACCAGTATTTACTGGTAAAGTATTTTCCCTTTTTTGAAATTTTCAATCAGAAACAGCATCCGAGTCATTAGATTCTGATGAAGCCAAGTTGATGATTATAATAAATATAGCAATAACCATGCATTTGATGTATCCACTATACTGACCTCACTCATTCCCGCACCTACCATTTTAATATAATCTGAATCCCTTAACTTTTTCCAATTGTTTAAGTGTGTTAGATAGACACAGAAATGTGTGCCTTTAAAGTGCTGGGCATATCTATGAAAAAGAGAGGATATGCATGTCCCTGTCAAAGACTTTATCATCTTTAAAACACTGTTACAGTGGATCTCTCTTTTGAGAAGTGACATTTTTCACATGTGAAAACTACCAAATATGAGGACAAGTATGAATGTTGTCCTTAAAAGTTGTATGGGACCTATGCCACATAAATATTCACAAGTCTAACAGTAACATAAAGCAGTATCTGCATATACCGTCCATAAGGATTATGGAAGTTGTATTCATACCACCACTTTTACTTTTCCCATATGAATGGATGGTAGAAGTCCAAAGGAATCATGGTGTGTAGGCCAGTCAAAAGATTTTCAAGATTTTAGAAGTCATTGGGAGACTTTAAAATCAGACATTTTGCCGTGTACAAAAGTCCAAATGAATGATACCTCCCCTGAGCCATTAAAGAAAGAGAACATTTGTTGTATGGCATTTGTTGTAGGCTTTAATGGGAATTTATTATTTTCATAAAAAAATATCTATATGGGTAGAAGGTAGTTCTTTTCTAGCTTAATGTCAAGCTAAATATTAAATTGATGTATGGAATATTGTACCTTTTTTTTTTTTGATAAGAGTATATGTTTCTTTATTATCAAGGTCATTTATGTCGTATTGTAAAATATATGTTTCTTCACCTTCACCATGACCATGACCATGACCATAAGTATGATTCACCATCATCATCACTATTGCTATCACTATCATTATCACTATCACTATCACTATCACTATCACTATCATCATCACCATTACCATCATTTGAACCTATAAAAATTAATAGAGACAAGAAAAGTTTTGATTAGGTGAATATAATCATATGTATTATTTCTTCATCACTCTCATGGGTGTGCAACTTGTGAGACACTCCACTATTTGCCTATAAACCTTATACACATTCGAAGGTATTTAGGGTTGGCCTAGGTTTGTTGAGGGATGGTGGTCAATTTAAAGCTAGACTTTAAGGTGATGTCTTACAAGTTTTGAGGTTGATGTGTTAGCATGTGCTTAAGTTATTTGGCACGCTTTTTATATGGACTTTCAGTGGAAAAGTGAAAATTGTAGCTTGTTAGTAGAAGTAAGAAAAAGTTATATTTTAAAAATAAATATAGAAAATAATCAACGTATTAACAAGTACCTCGATCATTGATAATTCAAAAGATTGAAGGAGTAATGACATGTCATAGAATTAGTAATAGTTTAGTTGTTTTAGGCATCTAAAAATGGTTTGGGTAAATTTATTAGTCATAAAATTGCATTATTCTAGGGCTCTATTAGCATGCCTTTCCCTTTGTTTCTCACTATTGTGTGTCATGCTCCCTACTTTTTCTCTTGCTCACCTCCATGTTTATGTGAGTTTCTTAAGTTTTTTTGTAGAAATATAGAAAGTACGTTCCCAATGCTATGCCCTTTAGTCCCTTCTTTGGGTTTTTTGGGGTTGTAGGCCTTGATTTGTTGATGTTTTTTCTGTTGTGTGTCTACTTGTGAGTCAATAGGGTCCTAATTTGAATTCAAGAAGTATTTATAGACATATTAGTATTAGTGAATGTAAGACATGATGAATGAGCACAAGCAATCAATACAAATATTTAAAGAAGGTATTTAAGGATCTTAAGAAATTTGAAGAGCATTTAGTATTTACTATTGCATTCTAGAAGAAATCAAGAATTCATTGTAGCATCTAAAATTATAGTAAATTCGACACTACATTACATTACTTCCTCGCTGAATTGTATTATATAGTTGACATGCAATTTTCAATATCATGCATTGTTGAGGGGCTTAATAAGTAGACCATGCTTAACAACCATCTTGACCTTCAGCGGATGTCCAAAACAAATCTATTCCTTACCCTCTACAAGTTCAACTTCTCTATTAAGGTTATGAAGAAGAAGATCCATTTAACAGGGATCTATGTGAAATTTCAGAAAGGTGAGTGAGGTTTCCATAGCCCTAGCCCTGATGAAAAGAGTTGTCAAATTAGTTTTTACTTGTTTGATGTTTGTCAGAAATGTGGTGTATGGTTCCAGTTTCCAGGGGCATTGAGTGTGCAATACTAGTTCCCATGGGTGTGTGTATGGCTACGTGGAAGTGTTCATGGTGCTACATTTTTTCATGTTCTCATTGTTTTGCCCAAGAAACCTTGATAATGTTGTCATACTGTGACGTTTGTTTCTAGATTTATACAAAGAACATATACTTCTCTAAACCCTATCTATTTGCCACTTGTTGCACTAAAATTAAATTAATAATTAAATCTGATTTGACTATTTTATGAGTAGATGAGTACAAACAACTTGTACCTCACCAATACACCAAACCTTTGAGTACATATGTTAGTCGTTTTTCTACTAAAGATATTTTATTTGTTACAAATAATTGTCGTTTCCTATATAAATACAATCATTTTTGAGAAAAGTGCAGATTTCTCTAATTCAATATCTTGGTACAAGTACCTTCATTTAAACTAATAATTGGTATGTATTGATAGATTTATTTTGAAATGAAACTTCTTTAATACATCTCCAAATTAAATAATAATCTGTATTGCAATAAGATTTTTAAAATTTCATAACAAAAAGAATACTTTTTAAAATATAAAAATTTATATTTTTTAACCTCTGCATAGTGCTTTGTTTTACTTTTCATATTATATCATTTGAATGTTTTCACCTTTTTCATACTTATGGCTTACGTTACTAAATGATGATTGATTGTTTTTTTTTTTTAAAATAACTATTACTTTAACCTAAGCTTACTTTGAATTTAGTATTCAATATTTTAGAAAATCAATTATGTCAAATGGATACGACAAAGGGATTATTTAAATTTGCCATTATTATTCATTGATTTATCATAGCCAAAAGATTACAAAAATAATGTTTCGTTGTTTTTTTAATGTTATGCCATTTGATTGAACTCACACTCTCTCATGCTTTGAACTTTGGTTTTCTTGTTTTAGTAGATAATGAATTTTTATATTCACACTCGTAAAAATAAAAACGGGCATGCCATTCAATTAATATTGAAAACACTTTTCCTTTAACATTTATGGTTTAATTGGATAAAATGTTTGTATGATTAGTGTTGCATTGGAAGTGATGAAAAAACAAATAAGGTATGAAGAGACGATTGATGACGTAATGTTAACTACATTGTATTACATAAGAAAAGATAGATTTTAATAGGTCACATTTTATTGTCGATGTTTTATGTTACATGTAAACTAAGTGATACAATTGAGATTAGGGGTATTAATGAAGAGATACATTTGACCACACAACATTCAAAATTACAAAATAGGAATAATACAATAAAATGCAACAACAAAACAACCCAGTTCTTTATTTGATTTCAACAAAAGGAAATTATAACTTGCACATAATAGTGATAGCACAACAATCTCAAATGAGATGTGTTACACCAGATCCTCAAATCTTTGCTATGATTTATACACTTAAGCTTGCTTGCTAACTAGATCAAGCATAAAGTTATGCTTGTATAGGGACACGACCCGCCTACTAAAAATAATACTTAGTAATCTACTAATATCATTAAATATTTGGAACACATCACTGTGCACCACAAACATTAAATGTTAAATATAATTCCAATACACCTTAGCATATCACAACATAATTAATCAAGGTGAAGTATCTCATAAACTGGAATTAAATGAATCCACAAAAACCTTCTGTGATTCATGGAAATAAATGCAAATGGATAGAAACTGCAATGACTCTTTCCCAATAACATATCACAAGAACATGTGTGCCCAATCCAAGCTATGCACAAGAAAAGTCACAACACTTCACAACCAAATGTCGCATGAAAGACTTATTGTGCAATGATCCACATATTCACACTATTGCACACCAAAAACTTGCATAAGATATCACAAGTCCGCACACTCAAACTCACAAGACTTCAATCCAAAACTGGTACTGAACTAAACAAAGACATTTACAAAATACTCGCATAAAGATTTGAAAGCAATTGAAAACTAACACAAACCATACACACCATCAAATGTTGTGAAAAACATTACAAACAATTGGCACACATCCAAAGGTGTCATAAAACAACATAAAGAAACTTGTGCAAAACTCAATATTGCACAAACTATAAAAATTCTTATTTTTGACTAAGTGTTTTTGGTTGATATAGAATTACAAGTGAACTCAAATGCTTCTGCATCATACACCCTGAGAAATAAAATAAAAATGAGCTCATGGTTGTGTAACTTTGATAATGGTATTCCTTGTTCTGTAAATTTTGATGCACTTATGCATGTAGCATCTTTAATTCCTTGGCCTTTCTATTTTATCAGATATTATTTATATTATTTTTCTCTCATACACTTATTGATTATGGAAAAAATCACCCTTTTAGCTTCCTCACACTTTATCAAGCGTATGTGCTTGAAATTTCACTCTTTTGCCCTTCATGATATAAATAAAAATCTTCCACTTCAAAAATAGGTGATATATCTATACCTTTAGGTAATTTGATCTCATATGCATTTTTACAAACTTTTGTAACACTCTGCATGGTCCAATATTCTTTCATTTTAACTTGTTGTAAGTTCCCTTTAAAAATATTTCATTTCTCAAGTGTGCCAAGACTAAGTCCCCCACATGATATTTCACTTCTCATCTCCTAATAACTATGTGTTGTTTGTACTGCACATTGCTTCTCTCCAATTATTCATGCACTTGATGATGTAAGTCATGCATATACTTATCAACATATTACGCCTCAACACTTTTCCTTCTTTCATTTATGATGTTGCAAAATTCTATGAGTCCCCTTAGAATTGAGCCATAAATAATTTGAAATGGTGTCCTCCTAGTACTCTTATTTAAAAAATTGTTATAAGCAAATTCAGCATGTGTCATAATTGAATTCCACGTTTTTTATTTTTCCTCAATAAAAAATCATAATAGATTTCCCAAACTTCTATTGACTACCTCTGTCTATCCATCCATTTGAAGATGATATGCTAAACTCAACTTTAACTTAGTATTTAGATTCTTCCATAATGTCCTCCAAAATTCACATTTTTATAATATTATGTTGCGTGGCAATCCATGCAATTGCACAACTTCCTTAAAAATCAAGTTAGAAATTTGTGTTGCATCACTAGTCTTATTACAAGCAAAAAAAGGAGTCATCTTCAAAAAAATTTCCACAATAAAAAATATTGAATCATCTCCTTTGTGTCTTAGGAAATCCTAAAAAAATCCATGCTAATATGCTCCCATGGTTTCTTTGGAATAAGCAATGGTTGATAGAACTATGTGTTCTGAATTCTCCCTTTTACCACCTGAAAATATCTACATTATTGCACATACTTACAAACATACACATTCATATTTAGCTAATATTAGTTTCTAGCTAACTACGTATATGTTTTGTCATAATCAAAATGACATGCTAAACATCCATTATGTTTTTAATTGATCAAATCCTCACAGATTGACCTTTAGGCATACACAGTTGTGCTCATTGGAACAATAATCATTCTTGAATGAAATAATCCAACCACGGTGTTTTATCGCTAGTTAATAATTTTGTACATGATTTCCATGCATATCTAAAATATTTATGTTCTTCATATATATTTTTCATAGAATCAAATGCTATGATTTCCACTCACATCTTGTTCAATAAAATAACTCTTCTACTCAACGCATCTACAATTCTGATTGATTTACCACTCTTATGTTTCAACAAAAATGAATAGATTTTTAAGAATTCAACCCACTTCATATGTCTTGGTTCAACTTTCCTTAACTATTTATGAATTTTAGTGCTTGATGGTATGTATCCAACACAAACTCTCTAGGTAACATGCAATGCCTCTATTTCTTGAGCACTTACACTATGGCATAAAACTCTTGATCATACACTAAATATTAATATTCACACCATTTAGTTTCTCATTGAAGTAAAGTATAAGACTACCCTCTTGACTCATTATTGCTTATATTTCTATTCCACTCATATCACAATCTACCTGAAATACCTTACTGAAATTTGATAATGCTAACATTGGTCATTCAAGCACTTTATTCTTCAATTGTTGGAAAATATATTTCACTTCTATGCTTCATACAAATTCTTTCTTATATTTACGCATCAAATCAATGATTGCTACACATTTCCCACAAAAATTACTAATAAACTTCTTGTGAAAACTTGTAAGGCCATGAAAGCTTCACACTTCAAACATGCTCATAGGAAAAAGCCACCCAAGTATAGCTCACACTTTTTTGGATCCATATTCAAACCTTATTGAGAAATAAAAAATCCCAAGTAAATAATTCCTCCTTCATGAAGCTACATTTCGTCAAATTTACTAGCAACTCTTCATCTCACAATCACTGCAACACTTGTTTCAAATGCACTAAGTGTTTTTCCTCTATTTTGTTGAAAATCAATATGTTATCCAGATATATTATGACAAAATTACCAAAAAATGGTTTCAAAACTTTATTTATAAGTCTCATGAATGTACTTGGTGCATTATTTAATCCAAATGGTATGACTAACCATTTTTACAACTGTTCTTGCAATTTGAATGTAGTCTTCCACTCATCACCTTCCCCTATGTGAATATCCACTCTTAAATTTAATCTTCATGAAGTATTTTTATCTACTTAATAAATCCATCAAATCATCCTTGTGTGAATGAAAATATATTCTTGATAGTAATGTTGTTGATGGCTCTGGAATTTGTGCACATCCTCCATTCTCCTCTTTTCTTAAGTGCTAACACTATTATAACTATGCACGAACTCAAACTTTCTCTTATCAACCATTTATCTAATAGTTCTTGGACTTATCTTTGCACCTCATTCTCCTTTGGTGTTAACTTATATGTTTTTTAATCCAGTAAACTCGAACCTAGTATCATATCCATTTGATGACTTATACTTCAAATGGGTGGCAACCCATCTAGTAGATTATCATAAGTAATATCTATAAACTCGCTCAATAAGTCTTTCACTTCACGTGGAAGAACTTCTATTGTGATTGAGCTCCTTAATTTCATTATATTTGAAACTAACACATAACATGCGCTCTCCTTCCTTACCTATATCAAGAATTCCTTTTCCGAAATAATTATAACCTTTGGACCTTTGTTCACTTATTTGCACTTATCCTTCAAAATATTTAAAGCGCATGTCTCTCCATCTTTCACCAACATACAAGTGTTTGTGCGAGTATCATGTTTCTCCATTATATCAAACATATAAGACCTTCTTAGTAACACATGCAAAATACCCAATTCCATTATAGCTTAGAAAAATTCATCCTTGTAGGTATTAATCTAAAAACTTACCAAACATTTATCATTCACTAGACCTTGATGTCCCTTTAACAAAAAAGACTCCTTTTAGGGATTTGGATGCACAATCTTCTTTAGACCAAGCTTATCAACCATCTCTTCTAAAATAATATTATTTGTACTACCACTATAAAAAATCAAACTATAACACTTACCTCTAAACTTGTAAATGGTTCTAAATGTATTCTTTCTCTTTGAAGGACTATTCTCTTCTTTTGTTGGTTTTAACAACACCCTCTATATCATGAGATCTTCTCTAACTTCTAGTTCATCTATGATATTAATATATGAAATACTATGTTCATTTTGTTGAGCTATATGCTCATTTACTTCAGTTCTCATACTTCCTTCATTATGTGCATGTGCACAGTCAAATGCTCAATGTACAATTTCACCATTTTTAAAACATGTACTAATGAATCATCTTCCACTACCTCTTCCATAGGATCCTCTACCTATGGTATGATTTCTTTGCCTCTTTTCACACTTGTATCATTATGCTAATAAGTACTTACTTCTTCTTCTAGTCCTCACATTACATTACACTTTGTTGTTTGTGTGACAACTTATCCTCTGCCTTTAGTGCATATTGATAGTATTATTCAATAAATCACAATCAGAGCACACCATACTCATCTAAAATGGAAATTCACAACCCATTTAGGTACCTTGAAATATTCTTGGTGTCATATTTGACATGACCCGCTCTAATGATGATTCTATAAAAATCTTTAGTGTAAGTTTTCACACTCATCTCCCTCTATCACATATTTTTTAACTTATGGAACAATGTTAATTAGTAATTAGAAGGTGTGAATTTAGCCTTTAAATTCACAACCAATTTATCCCAAGTCTTGATCTAATCTTTACCTCCACGAACTCTTTACTCCTACACATGATCCCACTATAAAGATGCATGATCCTTGAACTTTTCATATGTAAAATTGAACTTATTGGGATCTTCCACACTCTAATACTCAATGCATATAACTCAGTGATCCAATCAATGAGCTCTTTATGACTCAAAATCACTAAATAATAGGAGGATCAAACTTTGACTAATTAGTCATCCTCATAACTGCACATAGGTATCTATCTTTAGGTTCATCGATGTCTTCATTTTTTAGCTAGTTCTTAGGTGCTTCTTATGTAACTTCAAAATAAATTTCATCATCCACCATCCCAACACCTCAATGTTGTGTGGTCTCCATATCCTCTAAATGGGTTTGCATATCTCTCATCAATCTAGCCAAGTATGAAAATCTTGGCACTCTGACCACTCTCAACATTCTTCTAGTGATCCTTGATCAGTGTGCTATTTACTTTAAATCAAATTTAAAAAAATGTACCTTCTACCCAACACTCATGCTATAAGTATTCATTGTTTTTTACCCACATTTTTAAATGTGTAACACATAATATTATCCATGCACTCACCTGTTAGGAGGAAAACCCTACTCTGATACCAAATGATGCAATCAAATTGGGGGTCTCAATGAAGAGATACCTTCGACCAAAAAAATTTCAAAATTACATAATATAAGTAATGTAATAAAATGTAGCAACAAAAAAACTCAATTCTTCATTCAATCTTAACAACAAGAAATTACAAATTGCACATAATATCAATAACACAACAACATCAACTGAGATGTGTTACAATAAATCCTTAAATCTCTGATATGATCTTTATATTTAAGCTCGCTCACTAGTTTGCTCAAGTTTAAGGAAATGTTTATATAGGGATAAGACCCACCTAATTATAATAATTCTCAATAACCCACTAACATCATTAAATATTTGAAATACATAATTGTGCACCACAAACATTAAATGTTCATAACAATTCCAATGCACCTTAACACATCACAACATAATGAATACAATGAAGCATATCACAATATGATATTTAAATGAATTTTTAGTAAACTTCATTGATTCAATAAATTAAATGTAAATAGTTAGGAGCTACAATGACTCTTTCCCCATAACACATCACAAAAATAGATGCAACCAAACCAAGTTGCACACAAGATAAGTCATGTGGATATCACAACCTTACAAGGATAAATTTCAATTTTTCACAACCATAGGATGTACAAAATACTCCTTGCACAATGATCCTCATATTTACATTATTATGCAACAACATCCTATATAAAACATCATAAAATTGCGCACTAGAACTTGTAAGACTTCAATTTGAAATTGGTGCTAAATTAAACAAAAACCTTCAAAGCATACTTGTGCAAAGATTTGCAAGAAACTGAAAACTAACCCAAACCATGTACACCATCAAAGGCTGCACAAAACCCTACAAAGAACTAGCACACACACAAAGTAACTAAAAAAAACAAAGACTATTGATCACAACTCAGGTCTTGCAAAAATTGAAAAAATGCCTATTTTTTTACTGTATTTGTGGTTCATGTAAGAGTATAATTGAACCAAGATTCTATTGCATCATTAAGCCTAAATTACCAAAAATTAAATAAATGTTAAGACTTTGATTGTGGTTAACAAAGATAAGTACTATTTACCTTTCAAAAATTTGAATTGTTAGTCCATTGTCATTGAAATTGGGTTTTCCAAAGCTTCCGAATTTTGAAACCATTGTGTAGACCAAGTCAAAACAAATAATTTTATTATTAAAAATTAGTGAATTTTTTAAGTTTCATTTTTTTGGAATTCTAATTTTTTTGGCCCTTCAAGAACTTTCTTAAATTTTCAAATTTTATAAAATGTCTAATTTGTTTAAAAATCCAAAAATGCATGTGGGTATGGTTAAATATTTTGTTGGAGTTTTAAAATTTTTGGTAGTTTTGAACTTATAAATAACATAAATAAGTACCATGGGTACTTGAAAGTACCTGAGATACCTAAAAATGTTGAAAACCCTAGAGTCTTTACATTTTTATTGGTATTTTGTTATTTTCGATGTTTTAGGGAACCTACATTTGGTACCCTTGATACTATCAATCCCAAAACACCAAAAAATTTAGTATTAAATAAAATTTTTAAAAAATGAGCAAAAGTGATAAAAACATTAATTTTTTTTAAAACAATGTTGTTAGTATCCTAGAATTCTGATTTGAATGAAAGGCATCTTTTTGGAAATTTAAATAATTTTCCAAGCATTATAACATGAGATAATAAGTTCTATTTGCTCATGAAGTTCCAAATTGATATGCTACTATGACCTATGGTTTTCAATATTTCAAGTTCCCATAGTTATCCTCAATATCCTCTGATCTCACTGTTTACAAGGTTGGTCACTCTCATTTTCCTTTCCATCTTGTTTAATACATTCCCCTCATTCTCCACAAGTTTTTATGCTTGTGTTGTTATTTTTCCATATCCCTATACTTTTCTCATTTCTTAGATTTTTTCTCCCATCCCTTCTTGTCAACTTGTGATTTTTCATCCCCTAACAAAACTCCAACCTTACCCACAAGATTTAGGTTTTTCATTTTGTGAATATCTACATTCCAAATTTTTGAGGTGTCATTGGTACTCAAAATATTCGGTTTGGTCAATCACAGTCCTTATGAGGTCTTATAGAGGATTTTCAACACTTTTATGACCACGTGACCTAGAATCGTTATTCACACAAACACTTATTACCTTTTGAGATTGCCATAAAAATTTTGAGACTGTGTTGTGTAATCCTATTATACTAAAATTAAATTCAAAAACCTGGGTTATAAACCTATTTATATCCTTGAGACAAATATTTTTAATAACATAGATAGTAAAGTAGGGCATGCAAATATTGAGGAGTTTTGGGAGAGGATGGCGGGGAAAAAGAATTATGCTAATATAATGCATTTTCATAGTGGGTTTGAACACACTATCAGTTTCTGCACCTCTATCTAATGTGCTGATTTTTTCATCGAATTTGACAAGTACTATGACCTAAAGAATAGGCAAACCAAATCTACTGATGATATACTAATAGCCGAGCTTGATAGCTAATCAATCAATGCAACATTTGAAATTCTCACTCTGATGAAAAAATAGACATAAATAAGGATATTTCATTGAATTAATAGAACCAAAACAATGTTAAATGTTTAAACATGATCATTCAAGCTTGGTTAAGAAGAAAATAAAAGCTTAACCATACAAAAAAATTATGGTCCTAACTAGGGGTGACTTCCAAGAAAAATTATCCGATGTCATAACTCTACTGAATAGAGTTATGGGCAGTTTAGACACTTGATTTTTATCCAAATGGATGTGTATCTACATCAATATGGTTTATGTGGAAAAAAATAATTTACTGGGGATAGGTAATCAATGAAAATATCTATGCTCTATTGACAGGGCTTGATTTAACCCAATAATTCAACATGACATCATACTTGGTATATTGCATTGTTGATTTGAGACAATGGACATGACTAAATGTGGAAGGATAAGACTTACCACATAAGCTAATATATGATAAATTTATACCACTAAAACACGAACAAGGTAAAAAAACATTTCAGAAGAGTGAACAATGCTTTCACTATGTTAGTTGTGAAGAATATATAAGGAAACATAATGACATGGATTTCAAATGAAGTTGTTGCCTTTGTAAATAAGTATAGAAGTTATTCCATTCAATTTCTAAGATTCACATATATTAGACTTGGAGAGTTCCTAAGTACCCCATATGAATTTCCAAGATACACAAGTGATAAAATCATTCTCATTGAGATTTACAAGCAATTAATTAAGGTTCACAAAAAGAGTAAAGAGAAACACGTAGGAAGAATATCATTTCTTATTGGCTTGAGTTATTATATGTGCAAATCACCTCGGGATGCCTGCAACATTGAGAAGTACATGATTAAATTCCCAATAAATTTTCCTACAAAAATATTGCCCTTTGACAACAAGGGTTATGTGAAGATAATCTCAAGCTTAGACTTAGTTACCTGGATGTCCTAGAACTTGAAGACTATTGAGAATATTGTGAAGATGAATTTGATGTTAGAAAAAGAGACTATTTGAGAATGTCCTTTGAACAAATGAAAGTATTTAGATTGGAATGGCTGATTTAGATGATGGGTAAAATGTGTTTGATCCTCTTTTTGATAAAGTGCATCTTGTGCCTCTTTCATTTATTGATTTATAAATCAAAGAATATTCTAATTTAAATGAGTAAAACCAATTTTTTTTTAAAGATCACGGGCATGGTTTAAGAATAAATTGGTTGAATATACATTTATAATAAGTTTAAAATATGTTGGATCTTATAAAAACCAACAAAAATAAAAAATATAACATGTTACTCAATACTATGGCACCAAGGCCTATATAAAGAGTCCTTAGCCAAGTAAAGTAGAAAGTGGTGGGAATGATGGGGATCCAAATAAAAATAAGTTTCAAAAACAAACTTATGTAGATGAGACAAAAAAATACCTCTAAAGCTTGTTATTAAGAGGCATGCAACTCCTTCAGCTTACTTAGGCGAGACACCATATTCAAAAGAATTAAATGCTTCTTTGCTTATTGAAAACGCAACATAATAATTCCTTGCTTCCAACTCAAGTTTGTCACAAAAAAAACTCCAATTATTCTACTATTTTGATGCAAGTTCCTATCATCTCTTCTATGGGCTCAACAAAAGCACACATTGCATCTTATATTTCTCCTGTACAAGTTTTCTTCCACTACACCTTTGAAATCTCCTCCTTATTCTCATATGTCCATTCCATATCCTCCTTATGTCACACCTCCTCTTCAAATTCCTTCTCCCTCTCTTCATTGACTAGATCTACAACAACTTATTATTATAGTAGACCCTACAAGTTCCTTTTATCAATTCTCTAGTTGGGTCACCCAAAGCTCAAGATACTCAAGTTGTTATTTTTTAAGGTAGTTCATGTTGACCAAAATTGGTCATCATACCAAAAATGTGCCTAGTCCAAGAGTTCAGTGGAAGGACTAGGATCTTGAGGTTAGAATGGTCCAATGATTAAGTGTGATTTTTTTTTTGGATGGAATAAGTAGACCCAATCAGATTATGTAGAATGCAAAGCTTTTGAAACACTTTAAGTTCACTTAAAGTGTAAATTGTCAATTTCTAAGGGATAAGTCTACAGGTTGCAAAGATCATATGGGATGTCAAAAGTGCTTATAATAAGTATGAAAGTGCATAGAATTCATCTAGTCCTTTATTGTGCATCTATACATTTTGAGTCTAATAGCAGAAATTCTGAGGAGAAACTTTATTGACATCATAATTGACACGTATGGATGAGTCAGGGAGAAGTGATCACATGGGTTTTTTAATTTTAGTCCCAAGAACATACACACTAAGTTTTAGGTCATCTAATGAAGCACATAAAAAATTATGGAGATCCAAAGTTGGCCTCTCAACCAAATTTTGTTGTTTCTCCATACCTAGCCATTTTCGAAGAAGCTCAAATAGAGCTAAGTGAGCATATTGGCGGGGCCATATCTCACATGTGTGGAAATATCAATAAAAAGTGATCGCATGAGTTTGTCCATATTGGTCCCTATTTACTATGCACTAAGTTTCAAATCATCCACCAAAGCATGGTAAAATTTATGAATATGCAAAGTTGGCTCC
Source organism: Torreya grandis (assembly GCA_037957365.1). NCBI lineage: Eukaryota > Viridiplantae > Streptophyta > Pinopsida > Cupressales > Taxaceae > Torreya > Torreya grandis. The sequence goes on along the minus strand of JARHVA010000173.1, from coordinate 4,446,277 downwards.
TCAGTTAGATTTTACTAAGTTTTCCATACTTAGCCAAATGAGCTCGACCATCACCAAGATGTCATGTAGGAGTGAATACACCAGTCAACTTGACCATTTTATATCTTCACTCAGAAGGCTCTTGGGACTAGCAGATCAAATGGGTTCATCCCTTTAAGTCTCAAGAACATCTCCAGTAAATTTGATCCCTCCATGATATTCTTGCACTTCAAGATCCAAGCATTCAAAGTTGAAAAAAAGCATAAGATGATCATGTAGATGTTAAGTTTTAGATAGAGAAAAGGAAATCCATTTGAGATTAAATTTTATGGTCACATAAATTTCAATGACGGTCATGCAAATGTCATTTGATGAGAGTGGGGACATCAATTTTAAAATCACGAACTAGTCATTGGCTTTCAAATAGTGGGTCTCAGAAGATCAATGTTGTTGTTTGATCAAGAATTAAAATATAATGGTGAGTGGAGGTAAAAGAGGTTATAGGATCTAAGGATAAAATATGTGCATGAAAAGTGGCACAAACAGATTCATTTTTAGAAGATCGATGGTTCACAGGCATCCGTGCATAGACAGATCAATAGAGCGAAGCAAAGTCAACAAGTCAACATATATATATATATATATATATATCCAATAAACATAAAGACATTTAGGCACAATGTAGATGGTCTAAGTTGGTAATTGATAACAAATAAGCGAAAGTGAGCTTGGGACATTTTTGACAAAAGTCGAAGAGGTTATTTTGGACCCAAGTAAAACAAATGACAAAGAGCCAAGCACGAAAGTGAACCAAGGCCACATCTCAGAGACCAAGAATCACCAACAAAGTTCCATATAATTAAATTAGATCTTTTGGTTCTCATATAGAGGGTGAATATAAACCAGTGACTGTGGATCAAAGTCAAACAACTTGTAGATTTTCATAGATATCATGACTATGTGAAAACCAATGTTTTAAGATTGGTTTTCACCTATAGTAGACCTATGTTCATTAAGTGGACCTGTGTCTCACCTATCATCATGGTGACATTTTTGATAAGTAGGTTAAGATGGACACCTAATGCAAATGTGGCACGTTTCAATCAATTCCAAGACATGATCCTCGTCAGTAAGTAGATCAAGTAGATAATGACATAGTTCCAAGAAGAAGACCTAGCGATTGGATAAGGGTAATGGACATTTAATTATTTCACATAATTTTTTCCTTGTTGATAAGATCCTAAGTCAACATCCTCAAGAATGTTAATCCATCAAAAGTAGTTGGGCCTTTTCCAATGCACAAATCTCTCTCTTTCTTTCTCTTTTCTATAAATACAGACTTTTAAGCCTTAAAATCAATCCCTCTATCCCTCTTTTTGGTATGAACAAACTCTGTAAGAATTTGTACTATGACACCTTTTGCTGCAATAAAGACTAAATTCCATCCTTTTTAAAGCTAGATTGAAGTGTGTTCTTTTAATTCATGCACTGTGGTTAAGTGAATATATGTTCTTTGCTTATGTCTGAGTTTTTCTCACCTTTAGAAAGTGCTTATTAGTTCTTATAGGTCATTATAAGAGTAGTTACAATTTATTGTCTAGATTGAAAGTGGATACTTGTCCTCTCTTATTGATTTGATAACTGATCAATTCCTTATTCTAAAATATTTGTGTGAGATTGATGTTTTTTGGTCTTGAAAGTGTCTCATAGTGTGTATTGTGTGAGTTTGAGTGATCAAATCATCGGTGCATCACCCCTTTTTACATTCTTTATAAGTTATTGTTAAAATCTCTTTCCCTTTTCCAAGCAAGTGCTAGTTTAGGTTTAAGTGTAGGTGATAGATCTAGAAGGAATCCGCCCTTCTCTAGAGGTTTGATCCATTATTAGGATACCCACAACCTAGGATCAATCCCATGTTGGATTAGATTTGAGTAAAAAGATTTGAACAATCCCCTTCTCAGCTAGGGTATAAATATAGAACACCAACAATTTTGGCATGCCCAGTAGGACTAAGTTTCTTTGGTAAAAGTGAGTTTGAAGATTGAGAAGAAGAAATTGTAGTAGCATGAGAGATTTACCATCATCAAAAGTTGAAGATCCTTTAGTTTACATAGCTCATAACATCTTCCAAACAGTGGTTTCATGCCAAAGGTTATAACAAGATCATCAATTAAAGGTACTCCCTTTGAACATATTAAATTACCTTCTACTTATTATAAAAGATCAAGATTCAATAGTACAAGGCCTTATCCTTCAAAGCATACTTTATCATCTAGCCATTCTATTATTTTAGTCCAATCTATTGTCCCCATAAGCTAAATCCCTTTTAACCAAATGGTTGTCAAGAATAAAGTGTTTGTCCTATTTAATATGGGTAGTCCCCTGAATTTATCCCAATATGATGACATTCCTGTGTTTTCCCTAAAAAGTATCCTTTTCTTCTCTAGAGAATGGGATAAAACTACTGCTATTGAGCATATCCAAAATGTTGCCAATCTATGTTCTGTTCATAATGTTACTCAAGATAATGTGGCTATCTTATTAATTATTTCTTCCTTCAAGAGAAAATCATTACAATGGTATAATAATCTTCCTTTAAACTCCATTGCCACTTGGGATGAGTTAGGTGCAGCCTTAGTTAAACAATTTGAAGAAAAATTTGGTCATCTATCTTTGGTTGAACAACTTACTACCATAAAAAGGTACCCTCATGAATTTATGTCTGATTTTAACTTTAGATTTTAAAAGACATGGATTAAGATCCCTACATTAGTTAGACCATCCCCAGAGTATGCATTTTTGTACTACCTTAAGGCCCTTAATTATGATATAAGTGTCATGATACAGTCCATGGGTGGTAATAATTTACCAAATGCCTATGAAATTGCTATCAGAGTAGAAAATAACTTGATTCAAGTTGGTAAACTTGCTCCAAGGCCTCTAATTACATTTTTTCCAAAATTACAACATGTTCCTCCTCCTCAAATTCCTTAGATTCCATCTATATCTATTATTCCATCTCCAAAAGTCCAAGTTGTAGCCCCTCCTAATCAATCTAGTGAGATTGGTGATCTCAAAATCATGTTACAAGATTTTAGAAATGAGATTGTTTTACTCAATAGACAACAGTGCCAAGGTAGACCTTATCAGTAGAAAAACTAGAATACTTATCAGTCTTTCAATAACCAAAGACCTCCTTATCAAGGTTTCAAAGATAATATGCAACATTATCCAAATCAAGGAACCATAACCCCAACTAAGCCATATGCAACCCTTGATCTCAATTTACCTTCCATTTCAAAAGCTATTGTTCCCCAAAATAACTTGATGCAAGATCCAAGTTGGAAACCTTCCAATCCAAATGACACTCAAAATCAAGCCTTGGTCTCACAAGATATTACTATGCCACAAATGACATAGGAAGAGTTCTCTCTTGAAGGTGGTCACTATCAAGACATGAATATGGTATTCCAAGGATAAAATCAAAACGTTCTAGGGAAACCTAATGCTATCAATGTTAATTAGCATTTGGACGATCACATTAGATTCAATCAATTTGGTGAAACTAGTAACATAAATGGTCAAGTGATAGCTATGACTAGAGCCAAAAGAAGAGCAGTTGAGGAAGCTCAATATATGAGAAATACTTCTAGTGTTACTAATGTTATTTCTAAGAGTACCAAAGATCAATTTACTATTCTTATAGTGTATAAGATTTAGCATACAGAGACAATACAAATTCCCCAAATGCCTCTAACTAGAGAATAGCCAATAGTTTAGAAGTTGCAACCAAAGGTTAGTGGAACATCTTTTAGCATTATAGATCAGATGAAGAAATCAAATGTTAGTATTAGCATGTGGGATTATCTTTCCATCCCAGGGTAAAAGGAGATGCTAATTTAATAGCTTTTAGATCTTAAGGTATCTAAAGAACCAATCGAGAAACAAGGAGCTATCTTGGCCAATTCAGACCAATAAATCAAGCAACCTAATCACCAGATACATAAAATGACAAAAGTGGATAAATCCAATGTCAAATCAAACAAAACTCCTCCCTTTTATCTCTCATTAATAGTAGGTGACGGTTTATTCCATAACTATATGGTAGATAGTGGAGCTAGTAACATTGTCATGCCTAAACAAATTGCATATAAGCTTGGTCTTGTCTATGCACCAAATACCAAAGGAGTATTGTAGTTAGATAGATCACCAAAAAAGATAGTAATAATAATAAAATATCTAAAACTAACATTACATGTTTATCCCATTATTGTTATTCAACAAGATGTAGATGTAGTGGACCTGGCTCCTTATTTTGCTATGTGCATGTCAAGATATTTTATTTCAAAAATTGGAAGATATTTATTAGTTGATTGGACCTATTTAATGTTTAGAAATTGGTATGGAACTAAGGTGACAATATGTTTTGAACCTATTTCAAGATTTTGTTTGGAACCATATATGACAAGTATGGTGAACACTAATTGTGTTATCTCAGACAAGGTACTGGAAAATAGTGAGGTTGAAACTGAATCACCTCTATATGGAGTCCCAAATATTTTCCTTAATGAGTGGGCTTCTAATTTACATGGACATGGTACTTAAAAGTTAATTTAATAAGAATTAATTGGTGTCTATTATCTTCATGAAAATGATGCACTAATTCCAACATTGATGAAAGATGATCAGCCTAGTGATGGACTATGGCAACTATATTTTGATGGATCCATAAACAAACATGGCACTGGAGCTGGAATGATGTTAATTTATTCAATTAATCAATGGTATTTCTATTCTCTCAAGTTTAGTTTGGTTATCCAATAATGTTATTGAATATGAAGCACTAGTGCATGGTTTGCAATGGGTAAGAAAGATGAATGCCTGTTAGGTTGTGGAGCTAAAAGCTTCAACTTTGCAAACAGGAACAGAAGGTTGCTGAGATCCAGAAGCACCGGCGTCGGCAGCATGACCGACGTCGGTCGTGACCAGTGCAGAAGGCCACCGGTGACGGTAGAGAGTCCGCTGACGTCGGCAGAACCAGGCAAGCAGGGACCGATGTCGGTCGCTTGTGTATTCCAAAACTGTTCATTGCACGGAAAGTTAGTTAAGTGAACGAAGTGTTTGCATGTAAAGACTAGTTAGAGTCTTGAGCTACGTGGATAATTGTCTAAATTAAGAGTCTAAGTTATTGTTTAAGTCTGGGATCTATTTGTAGACCCATTGGCATGTATTGTAAGTATGAGTTGATAAGGAAGGCAAGGAAGTTCCTTCCATTTGTAAGATCATTGAGTTGTAGGGTGTTGCAAGCTCATAGGAGATCTACACGTGTGAGTATGGTCTATTGAATTGCAGGTTGTAGGTTCATGGGAGATCAACTTGAAGTACTATAGAGTGCTTGGTGAACTGGCAGGGTTATTACTGACTAGTTGGAGAGGTGAACACCAATTCTGTTTGTGAGTTGGCTGTTGGGACCGTTTTTGGTAGGAGAGTGTTGAAGAAGAATTATTGTACACTTGAGGTGTGGGAAGCCTCTGTAAGGTGGAAGAGTGTGGCGGCTCTTTATTGTATTCTTTTTTGTAAAGTGTTAATACAAGATAGTGTATTGTCTCTCATATTCTGTGCTATTGGTGAATTCTAGTTACTTGTATTTCTGGTTATTTCCGCATTTATAATTGCTTATATTTGGTAATCATATTGTGCTCTTTCTGAGGAGCAAGATCCTAACAAGAGGGATCGGAACATGTGTGTTTGTTCTTGTGATCCCCCCATCAAGTGGTATCAGAGCTTTTGGTTGGGATACTAACAGATTGGATTAGATCTGGTTAGTGTGTTTTGATTACAGGTTACTCACAAGGTTTCTGTTTGAGTGGGAGTAGAGCAATGGCAGAAGACAGTAAGCTACGAATGGAAAAGTTTAATGGCAAGAACTACCAATTATGGAGGATGCAGATTGAGGATTATCTGTATCAGAAAGATTTGTACTTATCGTTGGGTGGGGTTAATTGCAAGCCCTCGGATATGAAGGATGAAGAATGGGAGGTTCTTGATCGGAAGGCTCTGGGATCTATAAGATTGAGTCTTGCATCATCTGTGATTTCCAGCTTATCACAGTGTAAGACAAAGGTGGAGTTGATGGAATCTTTGGCAAATTTATATGAAAAACCCTCGGCTTCTAATAAGGTATTTCTTATGAAGCGTTTATTTAATTTGCAAATGTTGGAAGGTGGATCTGTTCATAGCCATCTTAGTGATTTCCATGGTTTGGTAAACCAGTTAAGTTCAGTCAATATTGTATTTGATGATGAAATTAGAGATCTCGTAATCTTGTGTTCATTACCTGAAAGTTGGGAAGGTTTGGTAATGGCAGTTTCTAACACTGTGTCTGCTTCAAAAGTCTTAAAAGTGGATGATGTTGTGAGTGTGATCTTGAATGAAGAGATACGCAGGAAAAACACAAGTGAGTCATTAGGGAATGCTTTGAGTGTTGAAGGCAGAGGAAGGCAAAGAGAGAAGATAGAGCGTGGGAGATCAAGGTCCAATATAGGCAGGAGATCCAAGTCCAGGTATGGCAGAATAACTTGCTGGAAGTGTGGAAAGCAAGGGCACTTAAAGAGAGATTGCAGATCGGGTGAAGATCAGCATGAAGGACATGAAGAAGAAGTAGATGTTACAGATTACGCTACACGGGATGCTTTGGTATGTTCTTTGGATAAAGTAGAATCTTGGGTTTTAGATTCTGGTGCCTCTTTTCATGCATCCCCACATAGGGAATTTTTTCATGAGTATGTCCAGGGAGACTTTGGAGAAATTTGTGTAGGGGATGGTAAGCCTTGTCAGATGGTTGGCAAAGGGAAAGTGAAGCTGAAATTGCAAACAGGTAACACATGGGTGTTAAAGGAGGTCATGCATGTCCCAATTCTGGAGAGGAATTTGATTTCTATTAGAAGTTTGGGTGATGAGGGTTGCACAGTAACTCTCACAGTGGACTCTTGGAAGGTTACCAAGAGTGAACTTGTTGTAGCTAGAGGTAAGAAAGTAGGTACGCTTTATCTATCTACTTGTATTACTGATTCTCTTTCTGGGTTATCTACTTCAGCTGTAGATTCGGAGATGTGGCTTAATAGGCTTGGTCACATAGATAAGAAGGAGATGCATGTTCTTGAGTCAAAGGGTATGCTTTTGGATTTGGAAGGTATGGATCGTGATTTCTATATGCAGAAGAAGAAGGTGACGTTTCTTGAGGAATCTGATGTTAGTGATAAGAACAGGAAAGCCTTGGTTTTCAAGGAGAAGGTGACAGACAGAGTTCAGCACAAGGGGCAGAAGAATTCTGAGCAGAGCAAAGGTGATTTGGACAAGGTTTTGATCCAAAAGGAGCTCGCAGGAAAAAGTCAGATCTCACTAGAAAAACACAGAGACTGACATCGGTAGGAAAACCGGCATCAGCGTCCAGACAGGGACTGACGTCGGCTATGTGCAGCCCGACGTCGGTGACTCAGAGCAGATAACTACCGGCGTCGGCCAGGGGAAACTGACGTCGGCAAGGAGGCAGTCGTAGGGAACCGACATTGGTCAGGTGCAGACTGAGATGTGACCGGCATCGATTACTGAGACGAATTTTGGGTGGACAGCAAGCTGTCAAGGAGTCTCAAGCGCCCATATGGAGGACTGAAGGTGTAAGTAAGTTCTTAAATTTATCATTTCCCTTCTTTACACTACTTGTTGCTCACTTATGGTATAGGACCAGGAAGTTATTGAAGAAGCAGAATAGGTAGATCCAAGAAACAGTGGGAGCTAGGCATGGATGGAGGATGTGATTCCTTGGAGGAGAACCAAACAGGGGTTTTGGGTAGAGTTGCCAGCTGGAGGTAAGCACTAAGAGACGAATGGATGTTTAGGATGAAGAAGAGCGGAAATGGATACGTGAGATGAAAGATCAGGGTATATGGTCTTGTATTAGCTGCAGGGCAATGGAGGTTTGATCATTGTGTTTCTCTTTACCAGGTTGGATAATATTAGCTACATTATCCTATTACTGTATGATGTGCTTGTTTCAGGGTTACATATACAGGGTATTGCTGAACTAAAGGTAAAGCTAGTTCAGAGGGATGTCATGGAGAATCTGGGAGCAACAAGATTCTTTGGCATGAGTGTGTTCTAGAGACATGGAAGGTCATATATTGACTTTGTTTCAGGATGATTGTGTGAGGCCGGTTAGCATGCCGATGGTTGGACAGTTCATAGAACAGGGGTCTTGATTCACATAATGAGGTTGAGTGCATGGTATGTACTAAACTTGAGTTTTCCCAAGCAGTGGGAGTTGTCACAAGTTAGGAGCCAATCTGGGAGAGAACCATTGGAGGGAAATTCAGTGGATTCTTAGAGGGACCAGCAGCAGGTGCACATGCTATGCAGGTTCAATTTATTTTCTACATGGTTTGTAGATGTGGATGTGGCAAGTGATTTGGGTGACAGGTTTTGCACCATGAGATTTGTGGTGGTTGGTCTTCAAGAGTGATCTTGAGGAGGGATACAAAGCCAAGGGAACAAACTAGATGGAGTACAGGTACAGGTACAGGTACAGGTTGCAGCTGTTTATCTCCAAGTGGGAGATTGTTAGGTTGTAGAGCTAAAAGCTTCAACTTTGCAAATGGGAACAGAAGGTTGCTGAGATCCAGAAGCACTGGCATCGGTAGCATGACCGACATTGGTCGTGACCAGTGCAGAAGGCCACCGGTGACGGCAGAGAGTCGGCCGACGTCGGCAGAACCAGGCAAGCAGGGACCGACGTCAGTCACCTGTGTGTTCCAGAACTGTTCGTTGCACGGACAGTTAGTTAAGTGAACAAAGTGTTTGCATGTAAAGACCAGTTAGAGTCTTGAGCTGCGTGGATAATTGTCTAAATTAAGAGTCTAAGTTATTTTTTAAGTCTGGGATCTATTTATAGACCCATTGGCATGTATTGTAAGTATGAGTTGATAAGGAAGGCAAGGAAGTTCCTTCCATTTTTAAGATCATTGAGTTGCAGGTTGTTGCAAGATCATAGGAGATATACATGTGTGAGTATGGTCTGTTGAATTGTAGGTTACAGGTTCATGGGAGATCAACTTGAAGTACTATAGAGTGCTTGGTGAACTGGCAGGGTTATTACTGACTAGTTGGAGAGGTGAACACCAATTTTGTTTGTGAGTTGGCTGTTGGGACCGTTTTTGGTAGGAGAGTGTTGAAGAAGAATTACTGTACACTTGAGGTGTGGGAAGCCTCTGTAAGGTGGAAGAGTGTGGTAGCTCTTTATTTTATTCTTTTCTGTAAAGTGTTAATACAAGATAGTGTATTGTCTCTCATATTCTGTGTTATTGGTGAATTCTAGTTACTTGTATTTCTGGTTATTTTCGCATTTATAATTGCTTATATTTGGTAATCACATTGTGCTCTTTCTGAGGAGCAAGATCCTAACAAGAGGGATCAGAACAGGTGTGTTTGTTCTTGTGATCCCCCCATCAATGCCAATTCCTTACAAGTCTTTGGAGATAGTGAACTAGTAGTTCACCAAGTAAGGGGACTTAATATATGTAATAACCCAATACTTAGGTCTTATAGACATAGAGTATGAGACCTAGTTGAAGACTTTAGAGTATGAGACCTAGTTGAAGACTTTCAAGCCTTCAATATTTAGGCCATATCAATAAATAAGAACAAGCATGCAAACATGCTAGATGTTATTGGGTCACAATTTAATATCCCAGATGACATAAAAAGTGAAAAAGTTCAATCACACATCAAGGTAGTTGTGAGACCTTCTATCCTATAAAACCATGACAATTGAAAAATATTTGAAGGTGATATTCAGATTGTCAGATTCTTACAAAAGGAAACTAAATTCTCCTCAAGGAACCAAGACAAACATTTATAGTAGTATAATGACCAAATTGTGCAGTTGAAGACAAATAAGTTGCCTAAAGGACTGGTCACCCTTGAAAACATATTTAGTAGAGATGATGAATTGAGAAAATAAAATTTTGCTTTGTCAACCAAGGAGGAGCACTATACAAATGTGGAGATTGCAATTGGCAAGAGTTTAAAACTAGGCAAAGTTTGCACATCTTCAAAGAAAGAAGCTTTTACTAAGTTATGTTCAAGTTTTGTAGATGTTTTTGCATGGTAGGATAGTGACCTTAAAGGTTTTGATCCAAGTCTAGCTCAAAATACCATTGAGTTAGAAGATGATACTAGGCTAGTTAGACAAAGGCAAATGCCAATTAATCCAAAGCTTGAACCTCTGATGAGAGCTAAACTGCATAAGCTCATTGAGTTAGCTATAGTATTTCCAATTAAGCAGTCAACTTGGGTGGAAAACCTTGTTCCAGTATGGAATAAGAATGGTGAAATAAGGCTATGTATTGAATTATGTGACTTGAACAAGGTCTCTCTTAAAGACCACTATCCATTGCTATCAATGGAACATATTTTATAGCTAGCTATAGGTTCAGAAAGGTTCTCTTTATTGGATGGTTATATTGGATATAACTAGATTTTGGCCAAAGAAGAAGACCGATACAAAATAGCCTTCACCATAAATTAGGGGACATTTGTATACAAAAAAATGCCTTTTGGTTTATGTAATGTTGGAGCCACTTTTCAAAAGGCTATGGACATGGCATTTCAAGGTTTCTTCAACAAATTTATTCTTGTTTATCTAGATGACATAATAGTGTTCTATAACAATATAGATGAGCATATGATTCATTTCAGACAAGTGTTTGAAAGGTGAAAGGAATTTGGAGTGTCTTTGAATCTAAAAAAATGTGTTTTCTTTGTGAATGAAGGCAGGCTTATTGGACATGTCATTTCAAAAAATGGTACAATCATAGATCCTGATAAGATAGAATCAATTATTATCCTTTCATTGCCTAAGCATAAAAAAGCCTTTCAAAGATTTTTAGGCAAGATCAACTTCATAAGGAGATACATTTTAAATTTTACTACTTTAGCTAGGACACTAATAACCATGTTAAATAAGGGTCAAAGTTTTAGTTGGTATAAAGGAGTGAGAAGCTTTAAAGAGATTAATAAAGCTATAGCCAGTGTTCCTACACTCCTAAATCCTAACTTTACAAAGGATTTATTCTTATAAAACTATGCTAACATTGACACAATTTCAGGTATTCTCATGTAGTAGAATAAAGAGACTTTAGAGAAGCTAATAATATTATTTAGTCAAGGATTAGAAGAATATGAAATGAGGTATTCTTTTATTGAGAAGCATGTTATTTCAATCATAAGGTCTCTTAAAAATTTTAGGTACTTGATGTCCAATAATAAGAAACATTTGATGGTTGCACATCCAAGTGTCAAAGATTTTCTTCTAAACAAAGATATAAATAATGACAAGAGAGATAATTAGATAACCAAGGTCATAGAATATGACATTGATATCAAATTCACAAAGTTGGTTAGAGGCAAAGGAATTTGTGAGCATCTAGCCCAAGACTTGCAAGAGACTAATGAACTAGTTATGATGTCAAATGATAAATAAGTTGTAAGTGACCAAACCTCATCTTCCAGATGGTTCCAAGATATGATAAGGTATCTATAGGATGGTGTTTATCCACCTCATCTCCCTCCTTTAAAGAGGAGATATTTTATATTGTAGTCAATTCTTTTTCTCTGTGTTGATAAGGTATAGTTCAGAAAAGATCTTAGTGGCATATTGTTAAGATGCATAGAACCAGGCTAAACACAGAGGTTACTTGAGCAGTTCCATGATGGAAATGGTGGAGGAAATTTCTTAGCAAGGATTATATCCCATAATATCATGAGAGGTGGGTATTACTGGCCAAGTTTATTTGGTGATTGCCATGCATGCATCAGGAAATGTAGACAGTATGCCATGTTTGTTGGAAAGGTGAAGTTTGTAGCATTATTTTTCCAACCAATTTTAGTTAATCAACCCTTTATCCAATGGGGATTGGAATTTATTGGTGTTATCAACCCCTTTTCAAGCTCAGGACACAAGTGGATCCTAATTGCCGTAGATTATTTTACTAGATGGATAAAGGTAGTAGCATTAGAAGAAGTTGATGAAATAAATGTTTTGAACTTATATGAAGGTTTGTTTACCATATTTGGGGTCCTTTCAACTATAATTTATGATAATGCTATGGATTTTTTAAGATCTAAGATTAGCCAGTAGATAGTTCAACATAATGTTTTTATCAGTACCTCATCAAACTATTATCTATAAGGCAATGGCCTTGCTGAATCTACCAACAAGAATTTGTTAAAGATCATCAGGAGGATTGTAGAAGACAATCAGAGATCATGGCATCTCAAATTGAAGTTAGCTCTATGGGTTGATAGGATCACCTATAAAAAGTCCATAGCTAATTCTCCATACAAGCTAGTATATGGTAAGGAAGAAAGAATGCCTATTTCTCTTAAATTCCCTACTTTGGAATTGATGTATTAGCTTGAGATTTTAGAGAATGAACCAATGGAAACAAGATATGTTGAGCTCATGGATTTATAGGAGACAAGGTATCAATCAATGTTGGCTATGGAAACCCATCAAGTAATGACAAAGAGATCTTTTGACAAAGGAACTTCTTCAAGATCTTTCCAAGAAGGAGATTTGGTCCTCAAGTGGGATGATGACAGAGCTAAGCTAGGAAAGCACACAAAATTTGAATCTCTCTAGAGTGGTCCATATATAATTTCCACTTGCAAGTCCCATAATGCTTTCCAACTCACAAGGATGAACGGTGAAGAACTTCCTATCCTAGGAAAGCTAAGTCCCCTGTACATAGTTAGTTGTTCTTATTTTTCTCTAAGTGTTTTTTATAACACATTAGTTAGTTTCCTTTTTTGTTTTATCCCAAATAAGTGCTTTTGTTGCATAGTTGTTCAATAGTTTAGTTGCCTTTACTTTTTAGGTTAGTTTCCTTGCTTTAGTTTTTTTCTTTCACTATTTTTTGGAATTATTCTATCTTTGCAAGTCAAAAGACTATCTTATAGTCATGTAAATGGCCCATGTATTATCTGTTATGAGTCAAAATTCATGTATATGGTCTGAGTTCTCAAGCATAACATGCATGTTACCCAACCAAGTTGCCAAAGATGTTGATCAAGTTTGGTCCACATACCAAAAATGTGCCTAGTCCAAGAGTTCAATAGAAGGAGTAGGATCATGAGGTTAGAATGGTCCAATGATTCAGTGTGAGAAAATTTTTGGATGGAACAAGTGGACCCAATTAGATCATTTAGAGTGCAAAGCTTTTGAAACACTTTAAGTTCACTTAAAGTATAAGTTGTCAATTTATAAGGGAAAAGTCTATAGGTTGTAGAGACCCTATGGGATGCCAAAAGTGCTTAGAATAAGTATGGAAGTGCATATCATTCATCTAGTCCTTCATTGTGCATCTATACATTTTGAGTCTAATGGAAAAAATTTTGAGAATAAAATTTGTTGATATCATAATTGGCACACATGGATGAGTCAAGGAGAAGTAATCATATGGGTTTATTCACTTTAGTCCCAAGAACATACACACCAAGTTTTAGGACATCCACTGAAGCACATCAAAAGTTATGGAGATCCAAAGTTGGCCTCTCAACCAAATTTTGATGTTTCTCCATATCCATTTTCGAAGAAGCTCAAATAGAGATACGTGAGCATATTGATGGGGCCATATCTTGCATGTGTGGTAGTCTCAGGAAAAAGTGATCACATGGGTTTGTCTATCTTGGTCCCTAGTTACTACGTACTAAGTTTTAGATCATCTTTTGAAGCGTGGTAGAAGTTATGCATGTAAAAAGTTGGCTCCTCAGTCAGATTTTGCTAAGTTTTCCATAGCCAAATGAGCTCGACCATTGTCAGGACGTCATGTAGAAGTGAATAGACCAGTCAAATTGAGCATTTTATATCTTCACTCAGAAGTCTCCCATGACCAATAGATTAAATGGGTTCATCCCTTTTAGTCTCAAGAATATCTCCATCAAAGTTGACCCCTCCATGATTCTTGTGCTTCAAGATCCAAGCCTTCAAATTTGGACAAAAAGTATATGATGGTCATGCAGATGTTAAGTTTTAGACAAAGCAAAGCAAATCAATTTGAGCTTAAATTTGATGATCATGCAAACATCAATGATGGTCACATGAACATCATTTGATAGGAGTAAAGATGTCAATTTTAAAATCATGAACTAGTCATTGGCTTTCAAACAGTGGGTCCCATAAGATAAATTGTTGGTATTTGATCAAGTATTGATCTAACAATGAGAAAAGGACAAAGAGGTCAGAGGATCCAAATATCAAATATGTGCATGACAAGTTGTACAAACATGTTTAGTTGGTATAAGATTGATGGTTTGCTGGCATCTATGCACAAATAGATCAACGGAGTGAGGCAAAGTCAACAAGTCAACATATCTATGGAGTGAATAAACATAAAGATATTTAGGCATGATGTAGATGGTTTAAGTTGGAAATTGACAATAAATAAGCAAAAGTGAGCTCAGGATATTTTTGACAAAAGTTGAAGAGGTTATTTTAGACCTAGGCAAAGCAAATGACAAAGAGTTGAGCTCAAAGGCGAACCAAAGTTGAATCGGGGCCACATCTTAGAGACCAATCATCACCAGTAGAGCTTCATATAAGTAAAATAGATCTTTTGGGTCTAATACAGAGGGCATAGATAGACCAGTGACTGTGGAATAAATGTTCTCAGCTTGTAGATTTTCATAGATATTATGATTGTGTGAAAACCAATGGTTTAAGATTGGTTTTCACCTATAGTGGACCTATGTTCATTAAGTAGACCTGTGTCTCACCTATCATCATGGTGAAATTTTTGATAAGCAGGTTCAGATGGCCACCTAATACAGATGTGGCACATTTCAATCAATTCTAAGACATGATCCTCATCAACAGATCAAGTAGATAATGACATTGTTCTAAGAAGAAGACCTAACAATTGGATAAGGGAAATGAACATTTAACTCTTTTATAGAATTTGTTCCTTGTTGATAAGATCCTAAGTCAGTATCCTCGAGAGTGTCAATCCATCGAAAGTGGTTGGGCCTTTTCCAATGCATATATCTCTCTCTCTCTTTCTTTCTTTCTCTTTTCTATAAATATAGGCTTCCAAGCCTTAAAATTCATCCCTCTATCCCTCTTTTTGGTATGACTAGACTTTGCCAAAATTTATATTGTGACACCTTTTGATGCAATAAAGACTGAACTCCATCCTTTTTTAAGTTGGATTGAAGTGTGTTATTTGAATTCATGCACTGTGGTTAAGTGAATGTATGTTCCTTGCTTATGTATAAGTTTTTCTCACCTTTAGGAAGTGTTTATTATTATAGGTCATTATAAGTGCAGTTTACATTTTATTATCTAGCTTGAAAGTGGATATTTGCCCCTCTTGTTGATTTGATAACCGATCAATGCCTTATTCTAAAATATTTATGTGAGATTGATGTTTTTTGGTCTTAAAAGTGTCTCATAGTGTGTATTGTATGAGTTTGAGTGATCAAATCATTGGTGCATCACCCCTTTTTACATGCTTTATAAGTTATTGTTAAAATCTCTTTCCCTTTTCCAAGCAAGTGCTAGTTTAGGTTTAAGTATGGGTGATAGATCTAGAAGGAATCTGACCTTCTCTAGAGGTTTGATCCATTATTAGGATACACATAGCCTAGGATCAGTCTCATATAGGAATATATTTGAGTAGGAAGATCTGAACAATCCCCTTTTCAGTTAGGGTGCAAATCTAGAACACCAATAATTCATCCTTCCATTAAGTCCATTAAATGATAAGAAAAAGGATGAAAAGTGGTGTGAAGGTTATTTATTTTGATTTTTATGCAGTAGCCAATCTCTCACAAATCCCATCATTTAAAAAGGCCAAAACAAATTAAAGATAAGTATTTGAGCCTTTCAATGCATACTTTGTTGAAATTGCCAAATCCATAAATAATAATAATGAGGAAGATATGACCCCTGTAGATTTTAGTTTTAGTATAATACACATTGGGGATTCTACCCATGAAGGGTATATTCACCATTTTTAATTATATGTATAAAACTAGTTGAAATAATATCAAACCAAATAACAACATGAGGAGTAGGTACATGCACTTTTGGTATGTATAAAAACATTTTTGAGTCAAGACAATGTTCTAATGGCTTCTCTTTCAAAATCTATTCCTGTTGATGACATTGACAAGAATGTTGTTGCCAACATTTTAAAATATAATAATCATGGAAGAGTAATGGAAAATTGGGTTGATAAACTTCTTGTTGATAACCTCAAATTCATTTGTGAAATAAGAAGATAAAACCAAGCTCTCAAAAAAATAAAATATGTTTTGAAATAAAGTAGAATGTTGAAGAATATAGTTAGATAATTGGAGGATATGACCCATTTTGATGGGAACATCCTCCGATCAAAGAAAATATTTAGTAGGCTTGATGATAATATGTCATTCGTATGGTTTGAAAATGTGGAATTATGGAAAATTAGTTTTCTTGAAGAAGCTTGGAAGACTTGAAAAAATATAACAAGCTTTGTGATAAATTCACAACTAAAATTCGTGTTGATATTTAGTCTGTTCATTATGAATTGATCAAAAATGGAAATATTGAACCATCATTAGACATTGAATCGAAGAATAATTCCAAAATATGATTAAAAAATAATTATTTGGTGAAAATAATTTCAATCTAAAGGCTATGAACAAATTGAGTGATATCCATAGTGCATTCACCAAATGTAACATAAATCTTCCTAAATTTTTCAAAAATGATGAATAAATTAATGAAATAATGATCACTTAGTTGATAAGACTATCAAATACGATCATTTTAAAATAACAAGGAATTGGGGTGGTGGTTTATAAATTTAGGGCATTCAAGTTGAAGTCAACACAAATTAAAGAACAAGGATAGATGGTTACTTCAGGTCAATCAACAACTAATTCTGACAAACCTTCAACTTCTTCTCTCTCTTCCCAAATCCCTCCTTTTCTATTTATCCATTGTAATTTTTCATAAAGTTGTTATAATTTTTAATTTTTCTATTTTCACTTTATGAAATAATTTTAAAAAGTGAATGAAGAAACAAAAACCTTTTTCAAAAATGGTGGCTACATGAAGCTATGAGGTGGTTATTCAACCCCTAGACTATATGTTCAAAGATTCTCATTGTAATCAAGACTTTTTGATAAGAAAGATAATTTTAATAGTAAATAAAGAAATAGAGAAACTTTGTATTCTTTTGTAGAGATTAATACAAGAAGTTTTAATAGGGATTTGTGCTTTTTGTGTTTGTAGTGAATGGCAATTTTTTTTATGTTTAACTTTTACTCGATCTTTATATTTCCTTCACATTAAAATACTCAATGTTGAATTGTTCATATTGTTTTCTACTTATAGTATACATAAGTGATTAAAATCAGAGTTTATTTAATCACGTGTATTTTTATTTCTCTATTCTCATTTTATTTACCTTCTTCATATTCCTCCCATTCAATCTTTTCTTAGCTATATATTCTTTTTCTATTTTTAAAACACCCCCCAATTTTTTTTGAAGGTACACAACTGTAAATATTTACTATTCTACACTTTTTCTAGTTTTTATTAAAATGAGCCTCCCCTGCAAATAAAGGAGTGATTTATCGTCCCATGCACTATTGACATAAAATCCCTATTTTGTATTCGATACAAAATATTATTCCAATATGGTCCACTTTATATAATATTTGGCCTTGCATATGACTATGTAACTAATGCAATAAAGTACTAGCCTCATTACAAGTTTAAAAAAATGGGAATAAAAGTTTTAAAGCTTGTATCAGTAAAAGATTATCCCCATTGATATAACTAGTATATACAATTATAAAATTATGTGATGGAGTGAGCATTGAAATTTCCCAACCCTCCCACAATTAGGGTTTCATCATGAATGATGCACAAGGTAGAATCAGATGGGGATAGGGAAGAAGACTCGACTAACAAGGACAAGGCTAATTGTCTATTTTTTTATGCTAGGTGATTGCTCAAGAAGCCACAGAGGTTAATGGAGGGGCATAGGGTTTAATTAATTCGCTATCCCTTACTGGGGAGGCTATAGGCATAGTAGGTCATTCCTCTCTTAAATCAGCTCCATAGGTAGAGAAATCTATGGATAAATTGGCCTTACATCGGGGTTCCACAAAAGTTTTACTTACTATCTCCTTTGAGAAGGAGGCACTTGAGGAGGTGCTCTAGAATGAAGAATGGTTTATGGCTAGAGGTTTAATTTTTAGCTTTGATAGGTTTTCGATTTCTCTCCCCACTCTTCATCAATGGATTTTTGAATCATGGTGGCCTATTTTGGAGGACAGCTTATAAATTTAACCCTGCACTAAAGGATTATTCATTATGGTTTTTTACATCTTATTGATCAGAACAAGATCATTCAAGTCAAATTTTGGAGTTAAGATCAACACCTCATATTTTTGAAATTGTGGTTTCTATATTTTAATCCTCTGGTTGAAAATCTCTCACTTAGACCCATTTGGGTTTGGTTGCCATATCTTCTTCAATTTTGGCTTATATTTATCTATTGTCTATAGGTGGAACCTTGGGTGTTATGATGGACATAGATGCTTCTACTTCAAAAAAATTCACACTACCTTCACCAAGATTCTTGTTTACTTGGATGTCTCTTAGGATCTTCCAAAATTGATTTTGCTGAAAGTTAATGGCCACTGTTGGAATCAATCCCTTGATTATGAAGGGCTTCCTTTCAGGGGTTAGAATTGCTTCAAAATTGGTCATTTATCCACTTCTTATCAGAGCTCGAAGTGCAAGGTTGATTCCTCTTGGGGGAAGGTTGAATGTGATGATCTTCTTACTATCTTTTGAATAATAATTCATGTTTACCTTTGGGAGTAGTTTTAGAAGCCATTATTGAGGAGGTTCTTTTATCTTGCTCTCTTTAGGCTAAACCGATTCCTTGACGATTTGAGGATGTGGGGTCGACTAGGTGCATTAACATGATTTTAGATTTCAAGAGCAAGGTTTCAAAAGGATCATCTTTGGATATTTCCTCCAGTGATGATTTTGGTAAGAAGTGTAATCAAGAAGACTCGATTGTAGTGGGAAGTAAGAAGAAAGGACGTCTTAATCCTAATTCTCCTTTTAAGATACTTCGATCTCAAAATAAAGCGAATAAGAGACGTACATGTGTTTTGTTTGTAATTTGATTTAGTTAGTAGGTAGTTTATTTTTTAGCTACATCTTATATGATACCATGATTATGTTTATCTTAGATTTTAATCTTACAATTCATGGTTCGTATTCTTTAAATTTTAATAATTTATTATATCATGAATAAGGATGTACCAATCCCAATATCTATATATAAAAAATATTATCCCCATTATTAAAAAAACTCTTAAAATATATATATACACTAAAAAATAAATGATTATTATTAACTTTAATATATTTATAACTTAATTTTAGTTGAAAAAAATCCATACATCATAAAAATATAATAAAGTATTATGTGGTGTGTAAAATATAACAAACTATTATTAGATCTATGTTTTTAAATGTAAATAATGTGTTCTTTGAGAAAATTGAAAATCGTTTATTTCCCCTTCTATTTTTATATAAACTCTAATATTAAATTGTTTTGTCAGCCATTGAATATATTTTATCATAAAATTTCATGTTTCTTTATCTTTTGTTTCTTAATGCATCTTTTTTTTTTAAATTTTTTTTTTCTTATGTATGTCATCTTCTTTTCTGTGATAAATTTATCTTTATTTTTGTTCCTTTCTTATTGCAATACTTAAGTGAAAAATTATTGATGACTTCACAATGGCCATACACTTAACATAGATTGTCATTTCTTATTTATTTGAAGGAAAAGTAGATAAGAACCTTAGTGTCCAATTATTATAATTTTGTCTTATATATTTAATATTTAGTTTGAATGTGGATATCATGTTTATTTTTTTATGGATTATATTTGTAAATGGTTTTATTTTCACTGAAATTTAATGACAATGTTAAATTGAAAGAATTTTAGGAAAGATTTATTGTTTATTTAGTTGAATTTTTTTATAATTTGATTAAGAATGAAATGTGTGCCACAATTTTTATTTTAAATAAATTATAAATTATCAATTATTTCATGTAGTTGTTATCATATCTTTTTTAAATTTATTTTATATAATATTATTCTCATTTTGAACTTAAATATTGTTATCTCAAAACATAATAATATTAGAAACTCATTTGATATATCAAACTCGTATGTCTATCAATTTTAATTTAATTTAGCATCAATACATTGTTCATCTAAAGACAACTCTTTGCTTTGAACACTTTTAGTCATATCACATATACAAAAAATATTACAACTTCTCTTTTACCTATCAAAAAAATAAATCCTAACACCAAAGATTGATCAATAAATGCAAAAGCATTGGAAAAAATATCTTATGTAAATATCGAAATAAAAAACCATGAAAAAATATTTAGTTATGATTTTATTAATAGTGAAGAGAGAAAAATACAAATAACATGTTTTGATGATGTTGCTGAGATATTTTATAATCTAATTCAGACTAGTGATATCTACATTGTCTTTAATGAAAATATTAAATAAATAAATAAATATTTCAATCATTTAAACAATACATGGGAGATGAATTTGTAGCTGTCATTGACAATAAACCATTATTTTGAGGAAGATGCTACTATATCAATCTATCAATTTCATTTCAATAAAATAAATAAAATTCCACATATTTTTTAGAAGTTTATGGTAGATATTATTGGCATTATAATATCAATTCTTATGTATTTACCATTCACTGAGAAAATGGATTTAAAACTATAATAAAAATGATTCAACCTAAATACATGTTAATGTATAATATTGCAATAACATTTTAGGGTACATAACATGAATTTTTTTTTTTAGGTACTTAATGAATTTATTTATGAGGTCAACCACTCATATTATTACAATAAGATGAAGGTAGATATGTGAATTTGATGATACCATTATTAAAAATATTTCTAATACTAAATGCTTTAGCAACCTTTAAATTGTTGAGTTTAACAATTTCTACACTTGGATTACATATAAAAAAGAAAGCATTTCTTCTCCTTCATTGAGCAATAAATATATTGGCCTCCCAAGGATTTAAATATTAGGTTGACATTGTTTAAAGTTATGCATAAAGGATGTTTTGAAACACCAAAATGCGTTTTAGATGAAGAAATTTTATCAAAAGTTTTTTGTTTAAATTTTTATTTCACTTGAATTATTTTTTAATGGTTAATGATAGAAAATTTAAAAAAATAATTGTAAAAAGGAATTTACTTGGTAATGTTTTAAATGTGATAATGAAATATCCAAATGTGATTATAAATATGCTTTTTGATTAGAATTGTAAGATAATATTTCTGAGTTAAATCTATGTGTTTACTTTGATGATATTGTTGAACTGATCATAGGAATCAAAGTAAAAGAGCTACAATTTTTGGATGTAGATGATAAAGTGACTCAAGAAGTCATTGATCAATTGGTCAGATAACAATATCTTTTCACGTTGTCAATGAAAAATAGGCCTACAATGATGGGAAGCAACTTTAATGTGTTTTTTAAACTAGAAAATAATTAAATAAAAAAAATCTATATGTATATATTAATTTAGTTTTTTAAAAGATTGTGAAGGTAGTTCAAATAGCTAACACCTTTATAATTTTTTGGCTCTTAGTCATGTTATGGACTTTTTTGATTTTTATTAACAAGTTATACTATTTAGACATGTTGGTTTATGTGGGACATTATATATTAAATGTTTATCTTTATTTTGGTAATATTTAGATCTCTTTATCTTTTGTAGGCTTAATATATGCACAGTTGAAATATAGTTTATGTTTTTTTTTGTTAACGCATAATTTATAAATTCTAGCATTTCATATGCATATCTTACAAACATAAAATTATTATATATGATAATTATCCTTCAATATTTGAACATACCTTTAAGATTGAGTTGGTATATGCATACATTATATATTGATTTATATAATTCACACAATCCATAGATGTTATATTTAGTATTGAGTTATTTTCATAGCGTGTATTATTTTTTTCATTGTTAGAATTTATTTTTCCTAAAATGTTATACTATTTGGATAAGTTTACATATGTACAACATTATGTATTGATTTTTTGATTTTATTTCAATCATGTTTAGCTACCTCTACATTTTTTAGACTTAATATATATGCAATTGAAATATCATTATATTAATCTCTATATAATATGTTTCTATTGTTATTAATTTCTATACAATATGTTTCTATTATTTTTATGATTTTGTATTTGTAAAATTGATGTAGACTCAATTGCTACTACCTTCTTTTTGAGTACCTGGCTCAATTATTTGGTTGAAATGATCCTTGATTTCTTATCTTATTCCTTTTCTTGGGAAAACACTTCCTTATCTCTTTATGATTCTCTCCATTTACTTATTCTATCCCTTGACAACACTAACTTCTAAATATTTTGTAGAGCATAACACTCTTATTTATTAAAGATATTTCATTCATTTCACTCTAATATCTTATTTATATCCCTCTTTAACCTCTTTTCACTTACCTTTGTTCATTCTTAGCATGTAGCTTTCTTCTTTATTCTTTCTATCTAGTTTCACTGTGCTTTCTAGTCTCTTCTTTGCTCCATCTCTTCAAATCTTGCTTCAATATTCATGAATGAAATATTTTACCATGAGTGACCTCTCTTTGGATTGACAAAATTTAATCAATACACTTAGATACTTCATCCATACTCTAACAACCCATCTCACATTGAACGCCCATACTTGTCTTCATTTCCTTGTAAACCTCAAAACATGTAAAGCTCCTTGTTTAGAGCATTCCACACCTTATATTGAAAAAATAAACACATATCTGAGCACCCATTATCCTCCCTCTACTTCTCACAATGTTATATGATTCAAATCCCAAAATAGATGTCAGAACATTCCATCTTTCTTTATAATTAGATCTCCTCTAGTAGGTCTTTCTACCTATAAATGCAGATGGTTTAAATAAGATAAAAATACTATAAAAAAATACAAACAAATTTAGATACCCATTAATCTCTTCTTGATTTTTGAAAAGTGTTAAGACCCAATTCATTAGATAGTCTACCAAACGAACATCCTTATTGTCTTTTACATCTATTTAAGGTCTAATTTAAGGCCACAATAGAGTTTTTTTTACCATTCTATAGTTAATCACCCCAAAAACCATTAAATCACTTAATACACATTAAATTACATTTTAATACAAAATTTTATAAAATTTTAAGGGTTGGATCCAAATTTATAGCATTTACAAGCTAAAAACCCTAGTTTTAGGTTTGTTCAAGCCTGTATAGGCTGAGAGGCTATAAAAGAGGTGATTTTGAGTTAAAATCCACTTAAATATACTCTAATTATTTTATGAGATATGTTTCAACCATTTGGAAAATTTCCAGCAATAATTGGACCCATTATGCCATTATACATAAACTTGACAGTCAAAGAGGACTGAAAGACTATGTATTTTGTTTATCTTTTTCTTCAAAAATCTGAGCTTTCAACATCTTGTATTAACCAATATCAATATTAATACTATTATATGTATTCAAAATAATATATATAACCACTCATAACTTAGTACGCATACATTAAATATTTGTATTTCTTGATGGCATAACACAAAACTCTTCCAACTAGACTATGAGTTCATATAAGGCTTGAGTTTAAATTTGAACCAGTAATGAGTATCTTAAATCAATTATTCAATCATATGATTAATATAAAAATAATTTTCATCATCAAATATAAATCCTTAAATACAATTACATTTCACAAAATTCAACATAATAAGGTCACTTCAACTAACAACTTTGTTCCCTCTCACTAGGACTGTAACAAACAATGTTTCCACAAATTGTATGTTGCATTTGCTCTGGGAGTTTATAGGTAAGATAAATTGTCATTAAAAATTTTTACCATTCACACAAATCAAATATCAATATGAATTCACAATTATCACTTCAAAATCCTTCTATTATATTGATTGGGATGCATACAAAAATACTCATGTACAAAATTTTCTCAAATCAATGGGCAAAGTTCTTCCATTTTTGGATCTCTCTTATCATCTCATCCTTCTACTCTACCAAATATGAGAGTATATACTCTCTTTCCCTCACATAACTAATCTACATTCATTTGAAACCTCTTATATTCCCCTAATCATGCAAACACTTCTTTCTTATTAAACCCACGCTTGGAGGGTAATTACTCATATGTTATTCTTGCATTACATTGTTTTCTTGATGAATTATGCATTTAAGACACTCTAACACACTTATTAGTACCTTTTATAACTTTTAATAACATTTAAACACCTTTTGATTACACTCCATGCCCAAACTATCACTCAAATCTTATCTATGAAATTCAAAATTTTAAATATTACATTTAGGTGGGGAAAGTCAAAGACTTAAAATCACATGGATTTATTGACTCCTAATGATTCTATCATGACTAGATCAACCCTATAAGACTTATTACACTTTTCACAAACCAAAATATCATAATTGAAACCTCTAACACACAATAACATTTATAATTTCTTGTGATGCTCTGCATCATACTTTCCTTGAGGGCAAATTTGAGCTCTAGCTCAAATATAACTTGTCATTCTTTTTCCTATCTTTCCAGTTATACATCATTTGATTCTATGAACTCCTCATATGGTTGCTTCTCTTATCTTGATTTCCTCTCAAATGGTTCTTTTGTTTTTGTATCATCACTTTGTCTTGATTTCTTGTTAATTCCTCCTCCATCTCAAGGAAGTGTAGTTTTTCTTGCCGCTTTGTCTTATTCATCTAATATCCTCTCTATATCGGGTTCTTCTATATCATGCACTTCATATTGATCATTTTATTTAAAAATATGATTTTTAGTCATCATTCTTGTTGATTATTGATGACTTCTTCCTTTTACACTTGTTTTTACTTGCTCATGCTCTCTTTATTGATCTATCTTACCAAGAACAAAAGTGGAAGAAATAAAAAGTTACTTGTATTCTACAGAACAAACAACTCCATAATAAATGGCTTGGATAGAAATTTTTTTTTCCTGTAAATGAATACAACACAAAAGGATTATTTTCTATGGCATTTCCTACACTTGTTTCCTGCAAGCCAATGTAAGCCTAAATAATCTTGTATCAAATATGTTGAAATGTATGAATATACACTTCATTATTGCATTGTCATGATGATACATTGGCATCATCCAAGATTAAAATATTATGATGCGCCATCACAACATAGCAACAAAAACTATTTTTGTAAGAAAAATATTCAAGATAATTTTCTAGTTACTATTGTAGACCTTTCTCAATGTATGCATGACTTTTTTGATGATAAATTTTTTGAACGGGTTATGTGTTTTGGATCTAGATTATGAGGGATAATATAATATTAGGCAAAATGTGGAGATGAATTAGCAAACATGATCATTCAACTTAGTTAGCCCACTTTATTTAGTACACTAAATGCTATTGACACAAAATAGCCTAACCTATATAAAATAATGCTTGTATAACGACATGTAGATGCACATGCTACCTATCATTGGATAATTCATAATATTATTGTAATAATGACCTTTCCTTTTGATTAATTGTTATAACAAATTATATGTCATCAACTATTATATAAATAAATATTATTGAAATGTATGAATGGAAAAATAAAGGCCCCTCTCATATTCATGGTTTCCTA
Organism: Torreya grandis; assembly: GCA_037957365.1. Classification (NCBI taxonomy): domain Eukaryota; kingdom Viridiplantae; phylum Streptophyta; class Pinopsida; order Cupressales; family Taxaceae; genus Torreya; species Torreya grandis. The sequence continues at coordinate 4,420,436 of JARHVA010000173.1, read as the reverse complement.
TGGTTGAAAAATGTAATCGATGTTGATGTATTGGACTCAAATAATCAAATTGTAGTCATTTACATAAAAATAATCTTTGATAAATATGTTTTAGCTTATAGTACATGAAACATCTTTCATAGAAACTAGATGGTGCACCGATCAATCACCAATAATTCTTGTTTTTTGGATATTACTCAAATATTCACAACTAATCCTCTTATTAAATATGAAGAATTTTTAAATCATGTTTAGAGGCACGCTAAATGCAGTGAAGAAACTTTTTTAAAAGGAAAGGAACACATATTAATTTTTTTTATAATGTGCCATGGGAATTTCATATCAAATCTTCCATCACCAAAGAAAGTGATGGGAAAAAATACATTCCCATGTATAATGATGATAGATTAAACATTCATAACCCAGATATGCTTTTTATATAGAAATATAATGTTGATTTACAACATGTTCTTTCTCATGAAGTTGTACTGAAATATATTTATAAGTAAACATCTAAAGCAAAAAATTGTTCTGAAAGTTATCATCATATGTTGATTGAAATTTTAGAGTGTTTAAATCCAAATGAACCATATTGAATAACCTTAAATAAAATTTAATAAATAATATTGTTGATCATATATTAGCATACATAAGACTTTCCATATGCTACAAAACTTCCTCTTGTATTATGTAGATAACTATTTGTTTCACTGAATGCGATAAAGAATATTATATATTGAGTCTCCCACAATATAGATGATTCACATGCAAATTCAAACTTTATTGATTATTATATCGCTCAAGCTTATTCAATAGATTGAATACCACTAATTGAATATGTAAAATATTGGTCTTTAGCAAGAACTAAAACAATAAAAAATGGAAAATAAAAATACAAGTACAATTTTTCATGTCTTCCCATAATAATTTGCAATTCCATCAAAAGATTATGATTCTTATGAATTTTTTTTTGAAGTGAGTTTATTTTATAAAACCATTTCAAAATATTATTGCATACATTGACACTACCAATGAGAAATTAATTCAAATTAGGAATGCATGAAAAAATCCTACCATCCTTGGCATGTTGACCACACAACTCCTAAATGAAATAAGTTCACATAATAACCATTCACATGATGATGTCCATAATAAAAAATTTGAATGCCTTGAAAAATGACAACTTATCCCATCTACACCCTATTAATAGTGTGGAAATAAATGAAAATACAATAGGTATACAATAAAGTTTCTTTAGGGAATTTTTATAATTACAAATACTTGCCACAACAAATTGACCCATTAGATATCGTCTTGGTTAGAAATAAATGTATAGAAGGAAAAAATGACTTTTGTATCAATAGATCACATGTCATGCAAGGATTGAAATGATAGTTGGCTCATGATTTGTACTACAAATATGCCATAATTAATGAGCATGCATTTTTAACTTGAAGATATGTCAAGCATACTTCATCATGTGTGTGTGTTGAAATTATAGCATATCAAAAGGCAAAAGGGAGATGTGTCAATAATTTAATTGATAATATATTAAAATAATCCTCATCATTCATATTGAAATTTTCTACTAAAAGAACATAAGTGGAGGAAATAAAAAGTTACTTGTATTCTACAGATCAAACAAGTCCATAACATATGGCTTGGCTAGATATTTCTTTGTCTCTTATAAATGAATACAATACAAAAGGATTATTTTCTATGTATTTCCTGCACTTGTTTCCTACAATCCAATGTAATCCTAAATAAGCTGGTATCAAATATGTTGAAATGCATGCATATGCACTTCATTTATTGTGTTATCATGATGATAAATTGACAGCCATCCAAGATTCAAATATTATTTTTTCAATATTATGATGTGTCATCACAACATAGAAACAAAAACTATTTTTGTAAGACAAATATTCAAGATATTTTTTTGGCTACTATTGTAAACCTTTCTTAATGTATGCATGACTTGATGATAAATTTTTTGAATAGGTTATGTGTTTTTGATCTAGCTTGTGAGGGACAAGGTCCTATTAGAAAAATTGTGGAGCTGAATTAGTATACATGATCATTCAACTTAGATCCCCCACTTTATTAATTACACTCAGTGATACTAACACAAAATAGCTTGACCTACATAAAACTATGTTGCAGATGCACGTGCTGCCTACGATTGGAGAATTTAGAATATTATCGTAACAATGACCTTTGTTTTTGGTTTATTATCAAAAAAAACTTATATGTCATCAAATAATATATAAATAACTATTATTGACATGTATTAATGTAAAATAAAGGTCCCTCCCAAAGTCATGGTTTCTTATGGTTAGAAAATGCACCTGATATTGACAAATTGGATTAGAATAATCAAACTACAGTCATTTTTACAAAAAAATTATTTGATAAATATGTTTTAGCTATAATCCATGAATCATATTTCATAGAAACCAAATGGCGTGTCGATCAATCACTAATAATTCTTGTTTATTGGATATTGGTCAAATATTCACAAGTAATCCTCTTATTGAATATGAAGAATTATTGAATCATTTTTAGAGGTATAATAAATGCAGCGAAGAAACTTTCTTAAAAAGGAAATGAAGACACATTAAATTTCATTACAATGTGCCATGGGAGTTGCATATCGAATCTTCCATCACCGAAGAAAGTGATGGGGAAAAATGCATTCCCATGTGTAATGATGACATAGTAAACATTCATAACCTAGATATTATTTCCATATGGGGATATAATATTGATTTACAACATGTTCTTTCCCATGAAGTTTCATTAAAATATATTTCCAAGTAAGCATCTAAAGTAAAAAATAGATCTGAAAGTTATCATCATATGTTGACTAAAATTTCAGAGTGTTTAAATCCAAATGAACCATCTTAAATAACCTCAAATAAATTTTAATAAATAGTATTATTGATCATGATATTAGCACACACGAGACTTTCCATATACTATAAAAACTTCATCTTGTATTATATAGACAATTATTTATTTCACTAAATGTGGGAAAGACAATTATACATCGAGTCTCCCATGATCTAGATGATTCACATGCAAGTTCAAACTCCATTTATGCTTACTTTTCTCAACCTTATTCACTATATTCAATACCACTAATTGAATATGTAAAATATTGGTCTTTTAAAAAAAAATAGAAACAATTAAAAATGGAAAAAAATAAAAATACAGGTATAATTATTTGTGTCCTCCCATAATACTTTGTAAATCCATCAAAGTATTATGATTCTTATGAAACATTTTTTGAATTGAGTTTATTTTATACAAACAATTTCAAAATATTGTTGTAGACATTGGCACCAATAGTAGAGAAATTACTTCAAATTAGGAATGCATGCAAAAATCATAGCATCCTTGGCATGTTGACCACATAGCTCCTAAATGAAATGAGTTCAGATAATAACCATTCACATGATGATGTCATTAATAATAACTTAGAACACATTGACAAATGATAACTTATCCCAACTGCACCCTAATAATAATTTGGAAATAAATGAAATTGACATGGTCATCATGATTTTGATATCCATTATAACTAAAATAATAATGATTTTCCAACATTATTACAACAACAAAAAAACCTCTCTTTCATAGAATTGAATCATCCAATTTATCAAAACTTGTAACACCTTTACTTATCCTTTACTACTTTTGTTCATTTATTAGTGGAACAAAAATTTGAAGTTGACATCATTTTACACTTCCATCAAAAAGATATAATGCCTCCATTGAAAATGGTCATTCAAGGAACAATTGTGATAAGAAATTTGTATATTATCAAAACTAAAAAGTTTACATTAACATCATATGCATGTCGAAATAAATCACCATTATTATTGATTTCTTTAACTAGCATTACAACCTTCAACATTCATGCATCAACTATACATACAAGTTTTCATATGCCAATAAAGGAAATAAAACTATTTGAAGAGAAAACACTTGTAACTTTTCAAGAGTGTATGAAACATGTCCATTACATTCTCATTGATGAAATGAGCTTCAAAGGTTTAAAACTATTATCCCATATTGATGTACATTTGTGGGATGCTTTCCTTATCCACATATTTGTTCCATTTAGACGAAGATCAATTATTCTCATTGGTGACTTGGGTCAACTATCTCTAGTTAAATACATATCAATGTAAGTAGGGAAATCATACGGTTCAACATTTTGACAAAATTTTGATAATGTAATCACATTAAACAGTTTTTTTGGCAACAAGGTTCAAACCCATGCCAATTAGATTTTGTAACCTATTTTTCAACATTAGAAATGTTAAGCCAAAATTTATTGATTAGAAGTTGCTTATGTCTAGAATAGTTGCATCATTGTCACCAGAAGAAAATTATATATTCTAATTTGTGATACATCTTTAAATAAAAAACAATTTTGTTAATATCTATAATAAAGAAATATTGAAACCATTGAATTTACCGATTGTCTAAAGCTACACATAATGTACAAAATAAAACAACACAATAGAACTTGATGATGATAAATTAGAAGCCAAAGTTTTTTTATTAGTGACAACAGGTTATATTGACTACCAATGTATGGGTTGAAACTGGGCTAGTCAATGATACAATTCAAAATATTTTACATAGAACAAGAAAAAATGCCTTTGATTTTTATAATGATTTTATTGTGACCAATACATACCTACTTATTTTAGAATAAGTAAGGACCCCCAACATTTTATTCTAAATTGAGCCAAAATTTCCATTAGTAATAACCCATATTTTATCCCAATTTTGAAGGTTAAGATTTCCATTAGTAATGACCCATATTTTATCTGAATTTTCAAGGTTAAGATTTTAAACCATGTTAGAAGGCAAAACAAGAGAAATTAAAACTTATTCTATCCTAACATAGTTTATGAGGATTCTATGAGGATTTTTTATGATGAATTGAAAGCTTGATTCAAATAAAAACATAGTTTAGGTTTTGGTAAGATCACATGTTCATAAGTAATCTCACATGTACCCTTGTAAAAATAATTGGAGACCACATATACTTATCCAAAGTTAAATTTAAAGTTTATTTTACTTATGACCCTTATATAAAATGAATCCAAATGCAGTTTAAAAAATGATTAATAAATCAATGCATTTATAATGGCCTCTTTTCATTGGAAGAAATAAATTTATGTTTTGAAAGGCACCATGAATTTATCATCCTATTTGACTAGCATGTGTGTTCTATTTAATATTGTAAGTTTATTAAAAAATTGAGTGTGATTTATTGATTTTTTTGGATATGATCGTAAGATGTTGATGTATTGTGTGTAGGAAAAGGCATGGATGTAAATATGTATAGAGTGGAAATAAAAGACTCAATGTATTTGTAGACTACAAAGGAATCCATTTGAAATTTAAGAGAAATTTTGTGACTTTGAGATGATGAGAGGTTGTCATGTGCATCATACCATGTAAACACAATAAAGGTAAAATGAAAGAAAAAATTAGAACTTGTCAAGAAAAAATTGCACAATATTTCATGACAAGGTCACAACAAATATAACAAAGAAGAGAATTCATACTAGATAAAATTTAAACTAGAAGTTAATATCCAACACATCCGTTGAGTTCTTGGTAGAATATTTGACCACTAGAATCAATTTTACAACTTTGTGACCACATGACCTCGATACTATGTGATTGAGTCATGTGGATAGTCAAGATTCTAAGGCCATAAATTCACATATTGATGAAGTTATTGATGTAAATTTTGAAATGAAATTAATAAGCATCTTTTATCATTGATTTTCATTCAATCAAAAAAATGTGGGGTGAATTAGATGTGATGTATGGTGCCTTTTCAAAATTTGAGTTAAGAACTAAATTGTGATATGGTGATTAATGGAAAGTGATATAAATAATGAGTGTCCCCATTCATGATAATCCACATATTTAAGATTGAGATTAATGTAAAGAACATTATGAAATTTGAAGAAATAAAATGAGATGAAATTTTTAGACCTTGGTCATCATATTTTCAACAAAATTCACTTAAATTTTCACATAGATTTCGTAATGGCCCAAGTCATTTTATTGTCTTCTTGAGGGTCTCCACAAGAATTGAGAGACATAATTTTCTCTCCTTATATCATTCATCTAAATAATTATAACATGGTGTTCTATGAAATTGATTAAGTTGAAAATCTCTTTGATGGTGAGGATGCCACTCAAGTAGATAAGGAGTATAGAGATAATTTGATTGCACTTAAGAGAGAATGCCTCTATCAAAAAACAATTGAATATTCATTGGAAGGATATTTTACTTAATTTTGTGTTGAAATATGATGTCTTATACATACCAAACATTAAAAACCTAGTAGCCTACATATTCAAGGTCACATGCAATAGTTATTACAAGTTTCCCTCTCCAAAATTGACCTATAATCAACCTGCCACCACTAGGTAGATGAAATAAAGTGAGTTAATAGAGGTTGTAAAATGTTGGAATATAGATACAAATAATTAAACTAATCGAAGTAATGTAGAGGGCTATATTATCTTAAATTTTAGCCTTAGTGTCAGATTATGACTGTTAATGATGAATAGACTATATGGCACTTCCATTATTGTTCATGTCAATACATTGAAAGTACCTATAATTAAAATTATTATAAATAAAAATAATAAGTTTGCTTAGGGTGAAATTATTACATTAAAACTGTAATAACAATTTCAAGGTGTTACAAAAAGATGTAGTTTTTATATGATATCCTATTTGGGTGATACCTGTTGTACCACTATGTAGTTTAAAAATTCTAACTTCTTAAGTGCCCTAATCCCTCCAACTCTCACTTTCATGTGCTAAATTATAAATTGTATATATATAGATATAAGAAATGCATGAAAGAAATATGTATGAATTTTATCCTCCTATGTATTTATGCCAATGATTACTCACAAAATGAGGGATTCCATTAAAAGATTAGAGGTTATTGGTATTATGATACATATGCTATCTTGAAAATTGAAGGAATTATGGTGGCACCTTATAAAATTGCCTTATTATGTGCTTGTTAAACTTATTGCATAATAAATTGCTTACCAGTTTGTTCATATAGTTGGAGGATTTCCCATAAATAGGAGTCAAAGATCATGGCAGCCTACACCCATGTAACTCAAAGATTCATGTTGGCAAACATTATACTTCTATAAAACAACTTGTACTGCATAGGGATGCATTTAAAAAAAATTAAAAGGAAGCACCAAGAATTTGGGATTCTTACAAAAGTGTGGCTAAACATTTAGAGAATTTGGAGGGGAAGATTAATTTATATTATCCACATCAAGGCCATCTAATGATTTATTTATGTAAACCTATAAATGATTTAAAATTAATCAAGTAACTTGAAGTTGTTGGTTTATATGGGTAAAAGTCACAACTATACATTAAAAGACATGTTCTTAATGATATACTTGTTAGGGAAGGAAACCTAGAACCACAAACCTGGCTCTGATTCCAACTTGTCAGGATCTTGCTCCTCAATAAGAGCACAATATGATTACCTTGTATAAGCAACTAAACACGGAATTATACCAAAATTAACAAGTAACTAGAATTCATAAATGACACAGAATATGAGAGACAATACACAATCTTGTATTAATACTCATGCCTAAAGGAAATACAATGAAGATGCCACAATCTTCCACACCTCTCAGATGTACAGATCTATTTCCCTAAAGAGTTCACTCTCCTACCAAAAATGATCCCAACACACAACTCAAACACAGAGTTGGTGTTCACCTCCAACCAGTCAGTAATAACCCTACCAGTACACAAGTACTCAAAGTACTTCAAGTAGATCTCCTATGAACTTGCAACAACCTGCAACTCAAATGATCTTACTTACCATGTAGAACTTCTCCCTGATCTTGCTGCCACCTGCAGATCAACTGTTCTTAAAATTAGAAGGATTTCTTCCTTGCCTTAATCCTTATTTACAATACATGCCAATGAGTCTATAAATAGATCCCATACTAAACAATAACTTAGACTTCTAATTTACAATAATTAGACTCGCAACTCAAGACCAAAAATAGCCTTTACATGCAAACAATTGGTTCAACAAACTAATTGTTCATGCAACGAATAGTTCTGGAACCGCATATGTGACCGACATCGATCCCTGTCTACCTGGAGATGACCGATATCAGCTGACTCTTGCCAATGTCGATTTCCCTTTTGTTCACCCCTGACAGACGTCGGTCAGCCTAACCAATGCCGGTGACTATGACACTCAGCAACTCCTCCATGTCTACATACAGTGAAGCTTTTAGCTGCATAACCTAACAATCTCCCACTTGGAGATAAATAGCTGCACCTGTACCTGTACCTATACATAATCTAGTTTGTTCCTTGGCTTTGTATCCCTCTTCAAGATCACTCTTGAAGACCAACCACCACAAATCCTATGGTCCACCTCCTGTCATCCAAATCACTTGCCACATCTGCATCTACAAACCCATGTAGAAAAGAATTTGACCTTGCATAGCATGTGCACCTATTGCTGGTTCCTCTCAGATATCTGAGAATCCACTGAACTGCCCTCCAATGCTTCTTTCCTGGATTGACCCCAAACTTGCTGACAACTCCCACTGCTTGGGAAATCTCAGATCTAGTACATACCATGCACTTAACCTCATTATGTGAATCAGGACACTGTTCATGGAACTATCCAACCATCGACGTGCTAACCGGTTTCACACAATCTTCTAGAGACAAAATCAACCTATGACCTTCCATGTCTCTAGAACACACTCATGCCAAAGAATCTTGCTGCTCCCAGATTCCTCATGACACATCTTTGAACTAAATTTAACTTTAGTTCAACAACTCCCTACATATGTGACCCTGCAACAAGCACAACATACAATAACAAGATAATGTAGCTAATATTATCCACTTGGTAAAGAGAAACACAATGGTTAAACCTCCATTGTCCTGCAACTTACTCAAGACCATATACCCTGGCCTTCTGTCTCACATGTCCATTCCCTCTCTTCTTTATCTTGAACATCCATTCGTCTCTCAGTGCTTTCTTCCAGCTGGCAACTCCACCAAAAAACTCTCGTTTGGTTCTTCTCCAAGGAATCACATCCTTCATCCATGCCAAGCTCCCACTGTTTCCTGGATCTACCTGCTCTGCTTCTTTAATAACTTCTTGGTTCTTGACCATCAGTGAGCAACAAGTAGTGTAAAGAAGGGAAATGATGAATTTGAGGCTTACTTACCCTTTAAGTCCTCCATATGGGTGCTTGAGACTCCTTGATAGCTTGCTGTCCACCCAAAATCCATCTCAGTGACCGATGCCGGTCACATCTCAATCTACACCCTACCGATGTCAGTTTCATGAAACTGCCTCATCACCGATGTCAGTTCCCCCTGATTGACATTGGTGTTTATTTGTCTAGAGTCACTGACGTCAGGCTGCACATAGTCGACGTCGGTCTCTGTTTGAATGCCGATGTCAATTTTCTAATTGACATCGATCTCTGTGTTTTACTTGTGAGCGATGACTTTTACCCACGAGCTCCTTTTGGATCAAACCCTTGTCCATATCAACCTTGCTCTTCTCAGAATTATTTAGCCCCTTACGCTGATCTCTGTCTGTCATCTTCTCCTTGAAAACCAAGACTTTCCTGTTCTTGTCACGAACATCAAATTTCTCAAGAAACGTCACTTTCTTCCTTTGCATATAGAAATCTCGATCCATGCTATTCAAATCTGAAAGCATACCCTTTGACTCAAGAACATGCATTCCCTTTTTATTCATGTGACCAAGCCTATTAAGCCACATCTTCAAATCTATAACTAAAGTAGATAAACCAGAAGGAGAATCAGTAATACAAGTAGATAGATAAAGTGTACCTACTTTCTTACCTCTTGCTACAATAAGTGCACCCTTGGAAACTTTCCAAGAGTCCGCTGTGAGAGTTACTGTGCAACCCTCATCACCCAAATTTAAAACAAAAATCAAATTCCACTTCAGGACTGAGACATGCATGACCTCTTTCAACACCCATGTGTTGCATGTCTGCAATTTCAGCTTCACTTTTCCTTTGCCAACCATTTGACAAGGCTTACCATCCCCTAAATAAATTTCTCCAAAGTCTCCCTGGACATATTCATGAAAAAATTCCCTATTTGGGGATGCATGGAAAGAGGCACCAGAATCTAAAACCCAAGATTCTACTTTATCCAAAGAACATACCAGAGCATCCTGTGCAACAAAACTTGCAACAATACCTACAACATCTGCAACATCTGCTTCTTTAGTTTCTTCTTACTGATCTTCAACCAACCAAAAATCTCTCTTTACATGCCCTTGCTTTCCACATTTCTAGCAGGTTATTCTGCCATACCTGGACTTGGATCTCCTGCCTATCTTTGACCTTGATCTCCCATGCTCGATCTTCTCTCTTTGCCTTCCCCTACTTTCAACACTCAAAGCATTCCCTGATGATTCACCTGTGCTTTTCCTGTAAATTTTTTCATTCAAGATTACACTCACAACATCATCCACTTTTAAGATTTTAGAAGCAAACACAGTATTACTAACTGCCATTACCAAACTCTCCCAACTTTTAGGTAATGAGCATAAGATTAAGAGAGCCTTAATTTCATCATCCAAAACAATATTGATTGAATTTAACTGGTTTACCAAACCATGGAAATCACTAAGATGACTATGAACAGATCCACCTTCCAACATTTGAAAATTAAATAATTGCTTCATAAGAAATACCTTATTCGAAGCTGAGGGTTTTTCATATAAATTTGCCAAAGATTTCATCAACTCTACCGTTGTCTTAGCCTGTGATAAGTTGGAAATCACAGACGATGCAAGGCTCAACCTTATAGATCCCAGGGCCTTCCGATCAAGAACCTCCCATTCTTCATCCTTCATATCCATGGGCTTGCATGCAACCCCACCCAACGGTAAGTACAAATCTTTCTGATATAGATAATCTTCTATCTGCATCCTCCATAATTGATAGTTCTTGCCATTAAACTTCTCCATTCATAGCTTACTTTATTCTGCCATTGTTATACTCCCACTCAAATAGAAACCCCTGTGAGTGACCTACAATCAACAAACACTAACCAGATCTGATACAACTTGTTAGGGAAGGAAACCTAGAACCATAAACCTGGCTCTGATTCCAACTTGTCAGGATCTTGCTCCTCAATAAGAGCACAATATGATTACCTTATATAAGCAACTAAACATGGAATTATACCAGAATTAACAAGTAACTAGAATTCACAAATGACATAGAATATGAGAGATAATACACAATCTTGTATTAATACTCATGCCTGAAGGAAATACAATGAAGATGCCACAATCTTCCACACCTCTCAGATGTATAGATCTCTTTCCCTCAAGATTTCACTCTCCTACCAAAAATGGTCCCAACACACAACTCAAACACAGAGTTGGTGTTCACCTCCAACCAGTCAGTAATAACCCTGCCAGTACACAAGTACTCAAAGTACTTCAAGCAGATCTCCCATAAACTTGCAACAACCTGCAACTCAAATGATCTTAATTACCATGTAGAACTTCTCCCTGATCTTGCTGCCACATGCAGATCAACTGTTCTTACAATTGGAAGGATCTCTTCCTTGCCTTAATCCTTATTTACAATACATGCCAATGAGTCTATAAATAGATCCCATACTAAACAATAACTTAGACTTCTAATTTACAATAATTAGACTTGCAACTCAAGACCAAAAATAGCCTTTACATGCAAACAATCGGTTCAACAAAATAAATGTTCGTGCAACGAACAATTTTGGAACTGCACAGGCGACCGACGTCGGTCCCTGTCTACCTAGAGATGACCGACATCGGCCGACTCCTGCCGATGTCGGTTTCCCTTCTATTCACCCCTGATCGATGTCGATCGGCCTAACCAACACTGGTGACTGTGACACTCAGTAACTCCTCCATGTCTGCATACAGTGAAGCTTTGAGCTCCACAACCTAACAATCTCCCACTTGGAGATAAACAGCTGCACCTGTACCTGTACCTATACATCATCTAGTTTGTTCCCTAGCTTTGTATCCCTCTTCAAGATCACTCTTGAAGACCAACCACCACAAATCCTGTGGTGCACCTCCTGTCATCAAAATCACCTGCCACATCCGCATCTACAAGACATCAAGAAACTTGAAGTTGTTGGTTTATATGGGTAAAAGTCACAACTATACATTAAAAGACATGTTCTTAATGATATACTAGTTAGATAAAAATAAGATCTTTGGGGGAATGACCCAATATTAATGAATAAGTTACTATAGGGAATGCCCCATCTACACCATCAATGATCACTCCAATTACTATAATTCCCAAGGTAACAAAGTCATTACATACTCCTACCATTGTGGTGTCTAATGATCTTTTATTTATGACCCTTGATTTTATTGGTATAGAGGTGTCAATGCCCTTTTTTTATCCAAATGTTTCATTTTATACTAGTGTTTCATGTATGCTTAGGGATCCCATTAATTTTCCATAATAAATTCATGTTTCTATACATAATGGTATTGTTCAAGATGCTGAATTTATTTCCGTTCATGTACTATAAGTCCCTATGGTTGATAGTGTGATAAGTATCATTGAGAATCAAGGGAAAATGAGTCCTAAAAGAATCATTAACCATACCGTCTTTGTCCAACCAATTATTGGAGGAGGATCCCCCAAGACTAGATAGAGGATTGGCCTATTTCCCATACTAGATCTATACTCTCTATCTGACAACTATAATCTATATAGGGGAGGGTGGGGGCTAGTGGCTCACTATCTAAATTATCAACTAGTGTTCTAATTAATGGTGTGTTTGTACCCACTTTATTTCTATTTGTTGTATTTTCCACCCCTCCACACCTGTTACCACATAAAATGTTGTATATTTTTTAACACAAAAAAATATTTTTACCACTCTGATCAATAAAATTGATGTTTTGAGTCCTAATATTTCTGTGCCACCTCCATATACTTATAATTTTACACCATCAAGGATGATAAAAACTATGATTTCATCCTTTGTTTCTCCTATTGTATATGTTTCCCAAGTTTTTGTTTTGGATAAAAATGTAGAGTTGGGTGTTTCCATTTCACCATCGTTGGAGTATATTATGAAAAATCCATCACCCTTTCCCACATCCATTTCCACCATCATATCATCCACCCTATCACCTATTATTCTTAGTTCCATTTTGGTCACTTCAATTCCATTAAATACCTAAGAGTTATCTACACTTGTTTCTAAATTTACTATGGATTCTCAAGTTGAAGAATGGGGATCTCAAATGCATTGGATAAATAATATACAATTGGTTAAATCTCAAAAAAATGATATGATCTCATTGGTAAATTGAAGACAATCACTACTAGAAGAATATCCAAGCATGACTCTCCTACACTCTATGAAACATAAGAGGATTTATTTTTACTTACTAAGAAGAGGAAGAGGCCAATAAAATACATTTTCAAAGCCATTGTATTCTAACTATGAGGATGAAAATGAGGAATATCATGAGTCTATTATTAAGTCCACCAATAGGATGACTGGAAAGGTTTTCCATGGAATGAAGAAAAGGGTGAAACACTTGGAGACTGAATCAAATATTAAGGTGACATAAAACATGGAAAAGGATGTTGAAGCTGCCCTAGATTCATTTTTAAAGTCATTCATGGAAATGCATGCGTCTAAATTAAAGGGTGATAAATCACAATAGAACACTCAAGATTAATTTATAGAATTTTTTGAAATGAAGAGGAAAATGAATGTTATTGAAATTGACGTTAAGCATGGTTTGCTCCTAAATGTCTTAACTACGCATTTATTTGATGTTAATTTATGTGATATTTTTATTGCAAGAACTAGATTTTCACTTGGAGAGTTATCACACAATTTGATAGCCACAGTTCCACAATTAGATATGTTCATAGGAAAACTTTTTTATTTCTTTGTTAATGTATAAATACCACAACTATACAAGGATAATGGTGATTTAGTATTCACTAAGCATTTTTCTAAAATGTTTAATAATTTCATAGTTGTATTCAAAGGATAAATAGTCATTGCCAACAAGAAGAAAAATAATAATGTTTTAAATTTTGTCGCATACATAGTAAGAACATTTGAAAAATCCATTCTTGTTAGACAATACATAAGATCCTCTACTAAATGATGCACAAGTGGTCACTTATTTTTATGTTCACTTTAGATAACTATTATTGATGTGTCATGAGTGGATGAGGACTATAGTATCTACATGTAGATATTTTAAAGAAATCCAATGGTGAATTGAATTTTTACTTTGCAAGTGATAAGTTTAGGGAATTTGATAGTTACAATTCTGATTAGTTTTATTGGTGTGGTCAAGTACTTTAGTGATAGTTGGACTTAGTTATTAGAACTATTAGTTTTTTCTAAGTAGTAGTTTTAAAATATGTAAACACTTTGAAGATGTGGTTTGAACAATATTTTTAATTTTAAATACTTTGCACTGAGACATTTTTAATTAGAATGGAAGTCGATGTAATTTGAAAATTTATTTGAATTTTTTAGCTTTAAGAGATGACTGTGTGGATTTTCTATGAGTTTATGCTTTCCCTTTCCTAGTTAGATTGATACTTTGTGCTTTCTTATCTTAGATTTCTTATTGATGTGATCTATATGTTTTTTATGAGTTGGATAGATTGAGCTATGTTATTCTAATTATTTCATTAAGGATCTATGACTACTATTAAATATTTGTAGATGAATGAGCTATCTTATATTTACAAATAGATTACCTTGTCAAGTTATGCGTTTGGAATTTAATATTAGTGCTACTTAATAATTAAACTTTGGTGCTATATTTATTTTGATGCAAATGAATATTGGGTTTGATAAACAATAGTATATTTCATAGTAGATCATCTTTAATGTTTGATTTAATAAGTAATAAATGGCTGTAAATCCGATTCTCTTTTTTACCCTCCCTTTCCCTATATTTTGATGTTTCTTTATGATATTAAAATTGTTATACAGTAGTTTAACACCATTGGGAATATCCATGTTTTGTTAGATAGTAGATATTACTTGAAATTGTTAAATTTAAAGCTATGGAACTTCGTCCCTTGAAGGATTTATGTCATGTGCATCCAAATTCTATTCCACCAAGGATTCCTTTTTGAGAGTCATAACTTGCAACTTGTGTCTTGGGTTCAATTATTATTATTTTTAAATGATAGGGTGCATACTCATCATCTATTGGACCTTATGCAACAAAATTACATTAACAAAAAGTTGGTGTTAGATGGAGGGTTATGTATTGTTAACTAACATGCGAGTGTTTTAGATTTAAGTGCTTGTTTTAACCACAAATTTGTGATATGCTCCTTAGCACTATAATTTATTGAATAATATGTATTTTCTACCCCATCTCACAAGATCTAAATTTGCGTCTAGTTTTTTTATTAATCTAACCTTTAGAGGTAAATAAAAGACTTAGATCTGACAAGGGTAGAACAAGAGACTCTATAACTTAGCCCAATTCACCAACTATTCTTTTAGAGCCTAATTTTTTCCCATTTACACCTATTTCTAATAACTAGTTAGGGATACTATTATTAACATTCTTGGAGATGTCAAAAAATTATCTATAAATACTAAGAGATATCTTTCTCACATCATGCTTGATGGGTGTCAAACTGTAGAAGAACACATCACATTCTTCAATTCTGATTTAAGGTTGTTGAACATAGAACATGAGGATGTTGCATGTAGGTTATTCCTATTCATGATATAGGATGTTATATATGATTAGTTATTAAATTTAGTTGAAAATTACATTACGAATTGGAATACATTTTAAACCAATTTTTTTTATCTCAGTTTGGTCAAGTCATTAACACTAATGTTTCATTTCATCAATTTGTTAATGTCAAAAGATAATAAATGAGTCGATTAGAAAATTTAATGCTAGAATCTAGAGAATATATAGTCATATCACCCTAATGTATAGACCTATTGTACTATTGGAACTTGAGATGTAAAAGAATGCATATGATCTTATGAAAATTATATTGGTTATATGGGAAAAAGACATAAATGGCATGACAACATCTTATGTTGAAGCTACAAACATGAATAAATAACTTTTTACTCAAGGGCACGTTCTCACCATAATACCCAATTTCAAAAAGAACATCTGTGTTAAACCCCATACTAATTAGAAACAAATTTCCTTTAAGATAGGTTACCCCAAATCAACACTTAGGTTTCCTCAATAATCAACCAGTTGAAACATCACAAAATCAAATTATAGATTTAGTTTTAAGGCTAAATAACACAAAAAATTCCACAATATTATACTCAAACTAATTTAGATGGTATTCAACATATGGTGTAAATATTAAGTAATTATTTCATTAGTTTGTAGAAAAAGGTTGGTAATTATGGTGGATAATTTTTTGGGATAAATTACACATTTTATATATTTAATCATCCATCAAATAGGTCTAATGACATGGATTCATCCCCTAATAGGTTTCTTGAAATTAACATATGTGAACTAGCCTTGCCCAATTGGTGTAAAGTGCATGGTACTACTGAACATGGAGAATAAGATTATGTTGAATTATGTAATGTTTTTAATATATTTCAAAAATAAATGGAAACATACGAGGTAGTTCCAAATAACCAAAATACATCTAACACTTCTAATGCCCCTAACATTTTCAATGTTAGCTCCACATTGATGCTAGAAACTTTTAATTTTCCTAGACATGAATATAATGAACCAGATGAGATGCAATATTTACAAAAATATTAGAATAAAAATTAGTCATTGAGAATAAAATTAAAATAGCCCCTCACTAATTATACACCTCCTAACAATAGGGACATTCCTCCATATCTTAAGCCTAACAATGTCCCCCTAGTAAATGGTAGTGATTAATGTTCCCTTAATGATTCAAATATGATCATTAGTAAAGCATGTCATAAAATTATAGAGGACATGAAAAATATCAAAGTTAACATCACCTTACATGATTTTGAATAAATCACTAAACAAAAGACTTGCTTATGAAATCTCTAATAGAGAAAACTAAACAACACAAGGACAAGGGGCACACACAAATGTATCCATTCATAAAAACAAAAGCAAAGTTACTCATTTCCTCTTCACACTTAATATTTTTGATAAAAATGTAAAAAATTGTTTTTTAGACTTATGAACTTCTTCTAATCTTATTTTTGCATGGATTTGTAAAAATTCAGGTTTGAGTCCCATCAAATATGCTAGGATAGTCACCCAATTAGATAAATTAGAGGTCAAAGTGATAAGAGAATCAATAAATGTGCACATGCAACTTAATTCTAAACCAATAATACAATAATTCAATGACATTAAAGTGTGTACATTCATGAGGCTTATGGCATGTTACTTAGTAGAGATTGGTCTAGGACTCTAAATGGGTATATGGCCACTAACTTCTCTCGCATGGTTACCTTGGAGAGGTGTTTATAACCAAATCCTGGTAGATAGAAAACCTAGAACAAAGTTTATAATCATTGAGTATAACATAAATAATAAAAACATAAACATTATATCCACCAACATGGAAGTTCACGTGCTGACAACTAAGTCCACTGCTCAAACTAAAAATAATGTGATCATTAACTGATCTACCTTATGGAAAATCTATTTCCATGGAACCCATTCTAAACAAGGATCAAGGGGAGGAATTCTACCTTTGGATCATGATAGAAGAAAATAATTTTATTCTTATTATGTGTAATTTCCTTGCACATACAATATTGTGGAATATGAGACCATGATCTTGGGTTGACAATTCACATTGAAACACAAAGTAGACTATTTGCAAATGTTTGGTGAATCAGAATTTGTGATCAATTATAGGTTAAGAGTGAATTCCAATGCAATTTTTCATACCTTAGAATGTAAAAACATAAATATTTATATCTAATTTATTCTTTTGATGCCTTACATATCACTTCAATTCCTAGGGAAGATGGTCAAATTGTCAATTCCCTTGCAACATCAACAAGTTTATTCCCTTTGAATGCCTAAAGAATGCATAAATTCTATGTTAAATAATCCCTTGTCCTTTTGTTATAGATAATATTTAATTTTTTCAAGCATTCTCTAATGATTAAAAATAATTGTAGTTCATGAACAATGCTGGTGTTTTTAAAATAAAGGTTATAGAGGAGAAGGAAATAAATTACGAGGGAATTATGAAATTGGAAGACAATAAAATCCATAAAGGGATGGTGTAACTAGAGATACTATTTGATATGGATATGTTTTTTTAGAAGCATAATAGACAAGATCCCTATGGTAAATAGTCTACCTTGGTTAATTTGGGTTCTCCTAAAAAATGATAACATGTGAATATAGTCTTGGATTGCTCAAATGCAAAGTAGAAAAAAATTAAATTTTATTATTTAACTGTACAATATGTGATATAATGGTCATATGAGGATATCAAATGCCTTTGACCGCCAGGTGTACACACCTAAATTTATGAATACTTGATATGTAATTTTTGGCTCTATTTCACTTTAATTAACTTGTGTACTTATGCAAGATTTGTTTCACCATATCACCCTATCTTAAACACATTTATGGACCTATTTATATTCTAAATTGTTATCTAAAACCTATATCAATGTTATAAATGCTAAAATCATACAATCATGTGTATGGACATTATATATTCTAAGAGTTTGCTTTTTTATTTTTAGGATAGGACCAACCAGTTAGGTCAATAATGGTAGTTGGTCTTGACCCAAATGGTATGGTCTTGAAAATAGGACCTATAATAGTAAATTTTAAATTTTAAGGCCTCCCTTATAAATTTAATGTCAGGATCCTCTCCTACGAGTATAATTTATTATTATTGTATAAGCAACTAAACACGGAATTAAACCAGAAGTAATATGTAACTAGAATTCAGAAACAACAAAGAATATGAGATACGAGAAACAATACAATCTATATTAACACTCTTCCAGAAGGAAATACAATGAAGAAATCTCTTCTTCCCACACCTCTTGGGTGTACAGTAATTCTCCCTCAAGAGTTCTCTCTCTCTCAATCAATTACAACCAACTCAATAACTGAGTTGTTCCCTCCAGTGACAATCAACCCAATGGTTGTTGTTTCCTACTCTCATCCACATACCTTCTTGATCTTGCACCCTATAGATCTAATTGGTCTTGCTTACACCGTGTGTTGCAGATCTTCTTGATCTTGCTATCCCGCATATCTAACTGAGCTTACACACACACACCCCCGCAGATCAATTGACCTTGCTTACCTATAGATCTTCCTGATCTTGCACTCTTGCAGACCTTCTAGATCTTACACTTGAGGATCTAATCCTTCTTAGTCCTTAGTCCTTGATTACAATACAGCCCCATGGGTCTCTTAAATAGATCCCAAACCAAACAATAATTAGAAACGTAGACTCAAGACTAAAATTAGTCTTTACATGCAAACTAACTGTTCGTCTAAAATTAGAATAAATCTAATTATGGAACGAAAAGATGACTGATGCCAGTATCTATCTGTCTGGAGATGACCGACGTCAGCTGATTCATAACTGATGTCGGCAGATTTCGGTCCCTGCTTGACCGATGTCTATAGCTTTTGACCGACGTCGGTTACTTTGTAACCCAACAACCTCCACCATTTGCATAACAGTGAAGCTTTTAGCTCCACAACTTAACATTTAATTCATATTTTTAAGATAGTGTAAGATTGTCTCTTTTTGAATTGATTTAAAGGCACACTCAAGTCACTTTTCTACCACTTGGTAATTTTAATACATAGGCATACTTACAGTATTGCACTTTAAGCAAAGCTTCCCCACTCTTCCAAATTATGATTCTAATAACTTGAATTAGTCCTTAGCTAAGTTCCAAGCTTATTTTATCAGATCCAAAGTAAAACATGATCAAGTTTTTAATCCATCCATAGATGCATTCATATAGGCAAAAAAACATAATTTCACAAAGCACTCTATTTGGGAGAACTATGTGTGCTTAAATTCCTTATTTGGAGTATTGGATACATAGTCAATGTTCAATCATCATGGGGGTGATTGGGTTTAGATCATTCCATTATATTCCCCTCTTTTTCTATATACAATTTTTTAATCATTGCAAGCCCTGTTAGGGTTTTAACCCTAGAAAAGCTATTTATAAGTTTTTCACACACTTTTGAAGGTTAAATCTCTGAACACAAACCTAATTCAAGCTATCACAAGTGATCCTAACTTAAGGTACTCTTTTTATGTGAAATTCAAGACTAACCACTTTAGGTAAGAAGTGGCAGTTGGTCCTAACAAAAATATGATGGTCCTAACCTTCTTCACCTTCAGTCACAACTTTTGGGCACTTACAGGGTCTATTCTTGTTTTCCTATTTTAACCATTTGTCAGTCAACATAATAAGATCTAAGATATAAATAGTTGAGTTTTATCTTTTCATTTCATAATTAGTCTTATTTTTATCTATTACATTTTATTGAATTTAGTTTTTTTACATTCATTTTACTTACCACAAGTCAATTTATTACTTTTTTTTTTGTTCCATAAAATTTATATTAATTAGGTTTAGTTCACATATTAATCCATATTTTGATAAAACATATTGGTAAACCTGTGTATTATTTGAACATTGTAAAACCCTAGGTTTCCTTTATGGTTCAAACCTTTTTAGGATTTTATAATTTTGTATTAGGGTTTTAATTATGATCTTTAATTTCCCCTTATCCTCTATAAAAATTATAAGTTTTACTTTTTTTCCTAAGGTTTCACACTCATTTTACTATTATGGCTTCCATTCTTAGTATTATGGTTTATCCTCCCACTTGATTGGCTCATATTTGATCCATAACGACTCTATTTTTGAAATACTTCAATATTTTTTTTATTTGTTTTAAATGGATAAGAATTTTGTTTTTTTTTCACAAAATAAGTGTACAAATTTTCTAGAATTTGCTATTTTTAGTAAATTTGGACTAGAGGATGAAGAGTGTACCTAGTTCAAAATTAATTTATGGGTTTCATCTAATTATTGATTAAAATAAAAAACCTCTATTTGATTTCAAAATTACATAGCTAATATATTTTAGTGGTCAGTTCCTTATTTTTCACATCATATAATGGCTATATGCGTTACTCTTGGTGTATACTTTATAATTCAAGCAATAAACATTATAATTATATAGTTTCAATTAGAAATATTCAATATATTTCATACTAATTCAATAAATTTTGGAACACCATTTTACAATGTAATCAAGGTTGTAATCAATCATAATACATATTGTATGTCTAGGGAATCCTAGGTAACTTCTACCATCCCTCCTCAAGATTGTGATAGTTACTTTCCCTCTAATCAGGTCCATGTTATCACTATCCCAAGAGGTAAGGTGACTCAATAAATAGTTCCAAATTAACCTACATGTCCTTCCTCAACCTCCTCCACCTCCCTTATCTCATCTTGATGGTATTTATATGCATATTAAATCATAAGTACTTAGGGTTTGTACTTGTGAATCCCTTCAAGTTCAAATTATCACTATGATAAAAATTAATAGAATAATTTTAAACTCAAAATCAATATTTAAATTCAAAGATCACATCATGGAAAAATAATAACACATACACAAAGGATCCAAAGTGTGCTAGTGTTAAACATGCATATACATCTCCATATAAATATTTTGTGTGTAAAAAGAATTCGTATTAATGTTAGAAGCCAAAACATAATAAATCTAAAACTAATGATCCAAAAAGTGTGAAAAAAGATAATAAAAGTTCAAGTGAGTTTATAAGATATTTTTTTTGAAACAAGTTGGTTACAGTACCTTCTATGCCTCATCTACAAAGATCAAAATACTATTTGTGCATATCATAGATTGCATGGGCATCATACAAAATTTTTTTTGAATGATAAAATAAAAATGATAATTAATAGTTTTGATCATATAATAGATACATAAATCAAGCAACCCACTCACATTATGATTGCATCTCATGAGAAATAAGTGCAAGTAGAACAAAAGGAAAAATTAGAACTAGTGCAAAAAGAACAAAAACAAAAAGCATGGATATAAAAAGGATAATTCAGAGCAAAAATAGTTACAAATGGAAAAGTTAGAATAAAAAAATATTAACAAGGAAAAATTAGATCAAACAAGATTACAAAAGGAACAAATTGAGCAAATAAGACTAAAAACCAAATCATAGAAGGAAAAATTTGAAAAGCAAAGTTTACAAAGAGAAAATTATGAAAAGACATGATATTAAAAGAATAAATTGTGAAGTAACATGAAAGGTTACATAATTTACGTCAATAAAATTTAAAAAAAAGAGAGAAATCATTAAAAGAGAAGTTTCAAAATCAAATTTTAGGTACGAAAAAAATGTCAAATTTGAGATAAGAAAAAAACATTCTTAAGAGAGGGTTTGAAACAAAAGAGATTCAAAAACATAACTACAAAATTTAATGTTACAAGTGAGCTTTCAAAGGACTTAATAAAAAAAAATTAATCATATATAAATCCTTTGTCTCTTAACCCTCTCAAAGATGGTAAGAAAAGTGTTAAAGTTAAGATTGCATCCTTTTGTAAAGCTAGTAAATGTAGCATGACCCAATATATTGGGTATGATAGTCAACACTTAGGTAATATTACATGGCCTCAATGTTGCATTGAATCCATTGAGCTACTAAACACACTTGAATCAAAATCATATTCTATTATATTTCACAATGACCCTACCTTTGATGAATGCAATACAAAAATAAGAATATCATTGATGAGAGCAATGGGGGAAACATTTGGTAAAAATCATGACTAAGTAACATTTGAGCATAAAATTGAAATGATTAAAATTTCAAGAGAAGATGAATATTTAAAGCAAGAACTAAACAAGTAAAACATTTCTTCAACAAATATTCAAGCAATAATATCTAATAACATAAAAATAGAGGCACATGATACAATACATATAGCAAAGCAAAAATTAAAAGGTACAATACCACAATAAGACAAGAGTGGCATATCATGATGTCAAGATCAATAGGACGATTGTGATCATAATGATGATTATGAAGAATATGATTGTAATGACATAACCAATATGAAATATTAATATGGAAATATAATTGATTGTGATAAAAAAATACATGATACATGACCTATACATAGGCATCCCATTGATGAGATCTTTGGCTTATAGTAGCATCATTCTTGTACATAGCTTCTTGAATTTTGCATCATGTTCTTCCCTTTATTTAACATGGGATCAATTTCATTCATTATTCTAAGACCTTGGTTATTACTAAATTTTTGGCCTCTTGGCTATTCTTTTTCTCTTTACAGATTTAAACAATTCAAAATAATGAACAATTCTTCTAATTATCTCCCTATTTTTATATTCTCTACTGATAAAATTGTATTTTCTAACAAGGTCAAAATTAGTTAGTAAGGGTTAAGAATGTGTGCCATTATGGACATTAGTTGGAATCCCTGTTATGTGCACATTTTCACCTAGAAATAAAAAAATAGAGTACACATAACATTAATATTTCCAAATTTTAAACATTTCACTTAGTTTTAGTATGAAAATCATGTTTATCCATGCAAAAAAAATATTTTTCTACGCTATATTGTTCATACATAATACATAATTCAAAAAGTGTAAATTTGATTAAATGAGGATGTACAATCAATCATTTGCATACTCAATTTTATTCCTCACATGATGTTCAAAGTTACAATTCATATACAATGGGAGGCATCTTGATCATACATGGCCATGTCATCATTTATAGTGCATAATTTACGTTGACACATGTTGTGGATTGTTCAAACCCTTATCTTTTATTCTAATTTTAACCCTTGATAATCAATAGCTTGTGTTGTTTCTAGTTTTAAAATGCAAAAGGTACAAAAAAATTCAAATATTTCAAAAATATAAAAACATTTAAAATATTCTTAAAAGTCCAAAATCAAGACCTAAGCATGATTAGACATCTAGTTTAATAGTTTCAATATGTTATTTAACTTGTGATTATTAGATAATATATTTCATTTTATATCACACATGCATTTCACCAGTATTCATGAGTGTTTTGTAGGATACACAAACTCTCATAATGACTAAGATGTTGGACTTGCCTCTACCCAGTAGTCTTACTAAATTGGGGGCATCTTATCCATAGGTGATAGAATATATAGGTGTTATAATTTCATGACACCTATGCCATTGAGCTATACTATTGAAAAATGTCTTTCTAACATCTCTATCTTACATTGTGTACATAGATATATTATTTTCTATGATATGATCACATTACATATACATGGTTTAGACTACATTTCTAGTTCTATGTTCCATCAATGCTATTGCTTGTACATAGTATATTCAATCTTGTTTGTCTATTGTGTGTGGCACTTGGACCTTGTGTGCAATTACTTGAACATCTTAATGAGATATTATCTAGTATGTATGACATTTAAACATGCCTATTTGATTTTGGCCTTTGGTCCTTTATTGTGTGAAACACTTGAATAGTGTATTGATTTCAATATTATTTATGTCCTTTTCATGTGTTCCTTGGCCCTGTGTGTGCAATATTTCATTTGGTGACATTTGAACATGTCCTTTATTTATGACCCTTGGCCTTATTATTTGACATTGTACTTGATGTGTTGTGTGATTTTTATGCTTGTTAGTTTTAATGAGTGCCATGATCCAGATCATGAACTAAATAACACATAATATACTAACTTCACATTCTATTACTAAGAGATTTATTGATACATTTCTATAGGCCTTGCCTCATGTGTTACATATAAAATTTAAATAACGTAAATCTTACTATGCTAACGTACTTTTCACAAATGGTACATTATTAAATGATTACATATTAATACACATGTATTTATCTTTTCTTTTGAGATGAGTGACTTTCAGGATCAATTTCCTTACCTCAAAAGGAGGTACTTCAATGGGATTTTCATACATGAGACAATCCCATTCAAGAGAAAAATTAGTTTTGGCACAAAATATAGTTTCAAAAGTATCAAAATGGTCCAAAATCTAGTCATCAGTACATAGTATGGGGACATATATCATGCATATGCACTCACATTGTAGGAATCAAGTAAAAAATTCACATAATTTTGAGTGCATGATACATGTTTATGCATAAATTTCAAATAGAATTTACAATTTACATCTACATACAATTACATATTCTACATTTATCAATGAGGGTATGATACAAACGCATGCCATGTTTTTACTATTTTTTTATCTATGGACATGTTAGGAGCATGGACATTCTTCATTTTATTTTGATCATCTATTCAAAAATAAAGTTACAATTGAATATACAAACCATATGCATAAGTTTGATTCATTTTAAGTGCATAATGCATAACTTAATGGTTCAATGCCCTCTAATATTATGTTTGTGAATCCATTTTGGATTTCATTCCATTTCACGTGTTGGGATTATAAAGACCAATTGAGTTAAATTGAGGTTTTTACGTCTCTCAATGGGTATTATTTATTTTATAAAAGTGAATATTATATTTGGGGCTTGATCACTCTCAAATTATCCATTAGTTTAGATAAGGAACCAATCTCTCCAATGCTTCAAGAAAGCATCATCTATAGTCAATGTTATAAAAGAAACATTGGTTTCACACATGAAAGTGTCTTTATTCCTCTCTCTCTTTTCAATTTCAAATTTCAATTTCAAGTAATTTTCAAATTCTAGTTTTTAAAAGATCAAAATAACTACTTCATGTGTTTTGTAGGGTTTGTCAAAGACTACATTGCCCTGCATGATTGGAGTACTAAATCAAACATAAAGTGTGTATTACACACTAAGGTAAATCTTTCATTTATTATAGTAATATAGTTTATATAGTAAATGAGGGAAACTAAAGACACTTAAATCATGTCACAAATACTTGATTATGTTGGTTTTGGCCTTATTTCACTGTAATTAACTTATGTACTTAATCAGGATCTACCTAAGCACTTGTATAGAACTATTTATCTTCTAAATTTTTACCTAACACCTACATAAATTTCATAAATGATAAAAACACTTATAAACATATGTATGAACATTATAGATCCCAAGAGTTTGCATTTTTCCTTGTAAGACAAGATCAACCAGTTGGGTTAATAATGGTAGTCAGTCCTAACCCAAAAGGGATGGTCCTGACTTTAGGCACTCTAATGAGAAATTTTAAAATTTTAACCCTACCTTATAGATTTGATCCACATTTTAAAGATATGTAGCATGATATTTTACCCTTTTTTATTTTTATAAAATCACACTCAAGTCATTTATTCTACCACTTATAAATTTCAATACAAAGCCATACTTACATTGTTGCAAATTGAGCAAAGCATTCGTATTCATCCCAATTATGATTCTAATCACTTGAATCTCTCCTCATCCAAGTCTAAATCCTATTTTAGTAGATCCAAAGTAAAGTATGATTACTTTTTCAAGCCATCCCTCAACGCATTCATATAGTCAAAAGAACACAATTGGACAAATCACTCTAAGTGGGAGAACTATGTGGGCTTGAATTCCCTCTTAAGATTATTGGATATATAGAAAATATTTAGTCATTATGGGGGTGATTGTGTTCAGTTCAATCCATTATAATCACCTATTTTTTTATATACAAGTTTTCAATCATTGTAAGCCCTATTAGGGTTTCAACCTTGGAAAAGTTATTTGTAGGTCTTTCACACACTTTCAAAGGTCAAATCTCTGCATACAACCCTAATTCAGGATATCACAAGTGATCATGACCTAAGTTTCTATTTTTATACAAAATTCAATACTAACCAATTCAAATCAAAAGTGGTATTCAGTCTAGACCCTAATAAGATGGTCCTAACCTTCTTCACCTTTGGTCATAGATTTTGGGCACTTTCAAGGTTTATTCCTATATTATAGTTTTTCTATTTGTCAATCAACATAATTAGATATAAGATCAAAACAACTATTTTTTATCATTTCATTTCATAGTTAATCTTCTTTTAATCAATTGAATTTTATCAAATTAAATCTTGTACATTCATTTTGCTTGTTGTAAGTCAATATCTAACATTATTAAATAGGGTTAGCTCACATATTAATCCAAATTTTGATAAAACACTAGGTCATTACACATACCATCCTAGTAAATGGAGTTAAAAAACCATTCAAACAAAGTCGCATACACGTGAATTCTATTTTTTAGCCTCTCATTTATAAAGAAGCCCAAAATTTTCTTACTTCCAAAATCATTTTCCACATCAGACACTCCATATGGGTAGTTAATTTAATATTCATTAATAAAATAAATGGAGAAACAAGGATCTATGTAAACTTTAGAAACTTAAACAAAGTCTGACAAAGATAATTATCCTCTATCATTCTTGGATGAATTTGTATATATGGTGAGTGTATTTTAAATGATGTCCTTTTTAGATGGATTTTCAAGTTACAACCAAGTGTTAGTAGATAGGGAGGATATGATGAAAACATATTTCAGCATGAAGTTGGGTACCTTTACTTACATAGGGATGCCTTCTGAATCAATAAAATGTATATGTTACTTTTTAGTGTGTTATGTATTTTTATTTCCAAGGTTTGGTAGGAGAATTCATTATCATTTTTATGGAATATTTAACAATTTTCTTGAAGCACAAGTCTCAACATGTGCATCACTTGATAATTTTTTTTGAAATATCCATAAGATATGGTGATTTATAGATCCTTGTTTGGACCAAAAACTAATGACCCAAAAAGTACAATCATGTACTTACTAATCTTTCATCTTGTTCTACCATATCTGACTGCTCTAATTTCTGTACAAGCACTCTTTCTTTGTGTTTTCTAGGCTTGGATCATCTTAGATTGTCAAACTTAAGATCTTGATGATATAAACTTCTCAATATTCCTTATTATCTTCTTTTTATTCACCTTTAAGCATTCTTCACACTTGAATTCTTCACTCACTTGTATAACTCTCCCTTTCATTTTTATGTGTTTGAGACTTGATGGTACTTATCTTGGCCATTTAACCTAATTCTATAATGACACTATACAGAAGCTTCACTTCAACTTTTAAGATATCTTAAAATCATATCATACTAAAATTCACTCACAAGTCATCCTCACAAACTCGTACACACTCTCAGTTTGTCCAATAACTATACAAGTATGTAATTCCTTATAGCCTTTTTTCTTACAACTTCCTTAATTTGAACAAACTACTGAGGTTGATATGAATCTAAGCCCTTATTTGGACACCCTCTATCATCTTCCTTCTTCTAAAAAAGTTTCATAACCTCTCTCAATGTATTAATACCCTTTCCTTTGTACACACCTTACCAATTAGGCTTCTTAGTCCTTTCACTTCCTTAGTCACCAAATCCATACATATACATCCCATGCTAGTAAAAAGACTCATGAAGCATTTCATAAATCATAAAAATTATCTGATTATAAAGTTTCTTGAATTTTTAATTGTTATAAAGAAATATCTTGAGGTTTCTAGTCTAAACCCTAGTTAGTGGACTATGTAGGCATATGCATGGCTGAAAAGAGGGAAAACGAGCTAACATATCATCTAGACCACTTCTAACCTTGATACCACCTAGATTTAGTCTATCTTGTTCCTCCTAAGCATATTCAACCATCACTCTTTCTTGAATAATGCCAAACACCTTTCAAATTCCACTTTCTCAAAATTTTGGGAATATAGTTAGCAGGGTAACTAACACAGGGTTTCCTTTCTAATAGATTGAAGTAATAATTGAGTTAGATCAATAACCAAGATTCTTACTCCTTCCTATAACTTATTTCATATATTTACTCTCTCCATCTCTTGTATATTTTTGAATAACCTTCCCCAATATCATCTTGTCATGATTGTCACCTAGATAGACTCTAGTTCTAAGGCTACCACTCAAAATCATTATTCTTATTAGATTCAACTATCATCCTATCTAAATAAAAGATACCTTAAAAATTTGATTTCACTTAATAATCTCTTTTTCATCTACCATTATTCTTTAAATTAATCTCTCCTACATTATTCTCATAGATGGAAATGCTAACACATAGAAAGCTTAACACAGTCCTGCATAACATAACCTTGCAAGTTAACTACAAACTATTATTCCCAAGATATTAAAAGTTATTGAAACACATAAAAAATTCATATAACCCGTAACATGATGAATAATAGGTACACTATAGAATATCTTGAATTATTATTGATTTAATCAAATATTTACAATTGTAAACACTGTCTTTCTTGTCCATCATGGACAATACTAGTTTGCTTGTTTTTCTTTCATTTTATTCACTATTTACTCTGTATCCCTACCACCTTACCAACCTAACATTATCTATGACTCTCACATGTCCTACCGTTTCACCACATGACAAAATGTTTGTTACATTCTTTCCTATAGGTAAAGGAAGCTTCTCTACTTTCAAGGCCAATCTCAAGATGTGGTAATAACACCATATCACTTGGTTTAAATCCATTTTATCCTTTAAAATGCATGTAGATAAACCTATAATATTTTACTAGGCATGTTTAGGACCCTTTACAAATATTATACCAACTTTACAAAATATGAAACTTCTCCAAAATGCTCCTAAGCACACATTCTAATTTCAAATATTCAAATTATCATTTTGGCAAGAAATGCCAATTGACTAACTACACTCACCTAAGGACTATTCCAATGGTCCAAACACCTCCAAGGGGATCCTATGAGACCCCAAAAATATGCATGACACCTAAACACTTCAAAACTGACCCTTTTTACATATTTTGCTTTGATGCCCCTGCATCATACGACATATATATTCATCCAAATATGAGTGTTTTTGGTGTGACTAAGGATAATTTGTATAGACATCTTATCATAAAATAAGGTAAGTATGTTGATATATATGCAACAAGTGTTATTTATAAAGTTCCACTTCTAAATAACAAGAAAGAGATAAGGTCATTAAAAAAAAAGTAAGGAAAATTATTTCTAATTTTTATAAAATTTTGAGACTTCTTAATGCCATGTTGAAACAAGATGTGAAGATGGAGTGGACTTTTCAAGTGAAGACTACTTTACAAGAAGTCAAAAATAACCATATGCAAGCTCTAGTGATAATCACCCAAATTTCACAAAATATTTATATCTTTAATCATTTGATTTAGATCACACAACAATGGTCATGTTAATGATTTTTTTAAAACTTAGGATAAAATTTCATTGCCTTCATGAATACCAATTTAAAGGATACAAAGATCAAATATTTTACATTTGAAAAACAATTTAATGCTCTAGTTAAAGTTGAAAATGATTTTAAATGCTAAATACTCTAGATAAAGTGAATGTTATTGTACTCAATCTAACAGTGAAGCTAATCCTTCAAAAAACTGATATGGGAGAATGAAGAGGAAAATGGATGGCCAAATTACAAGAATTGAAATTGAAGTTACATGAGCCAAAATGATTAGAGGCTAAGGCATTACTCAGATCATTATTGATGTCAATCTATGGATCATTGTTATTCAAGTTGACTAAACACAAATAAGTCAAAAATAACGACATACTCATATTATTCACTTCCTACTATATGGAAATTATCCCCAAGAGTTGATCAAGGTGTATAAAAGAGCTGTAAGGCTTAAGGCAACCCACCACATGCTTATGAAAGGAGTATTATGTTGTAATAATTGTGAAGGAATTTACCTTAGATGTGTGACCAAAGCTGAATATATAAAAATAATAAGCACATTTCATGTGAATTTAGAAGTAGACATCCTTTAGGAAACACCACAACACATTAAATTCACAAGGTAGTTATTATTGGCCCTCCATTTTCAAATACGTTCAAAACCATGTGATAAATTTTCCATGAATGTCAAACATTTTCAAAAAAAGAAAAAAATGCAACTATGATTTTATAGCTAGTGTTGAACATAGACATTTCACACAATGGGAGTTTGATTTGTTTGAGTCATTAACACAAATTTTATGAATAGACACAAATTTTATTAACAATCATAGATTATTGCGTACAATGGTCTAAGGTGATTAATTTAAAGAAAAATATAATCCAAGAGGTGATCAAATTTATGGAAGAGATTATTATTACATTATTTGGCACCCCATTTTCCTTAGTTTGTAAAAAATGAACCTAAATTCCAACCTTAAAAAATCGTAAAATGGACATATGATAACAAAATGATTTTTGAGTGCTCTTTAAAGTATTGTTTCTAAGGAAATTAAGTTTCTTAATCAACTTAAAAAAAAAATCTAATTGATGCCATCAAGAAATTAGTTGGAAAGAATAGAAGAGAATGGCATTCATTATGAAATACACATTATGGGTAGAAAAAATAAGGTACATACAAACATTATAATCATATTTGTTATTGATAGTCTATTAGCAAGAGAGATAATTTCCCATTACATTGAAACTATCTACATATTAGTTTATGCAACAATATATGGGAGATGATGACACGGTGAAGTCTAAACTATTTAACATCCTTCAAATGGAGGAAGATCGAGGTGAAGCATTGATTTTTTTAGTAAACATCAGGACACATTCAAGTGGTGGTTCAAGAAAAGAATAAAATATAAACATTTTAATATTTCAAATTTAATTTTGTAATGTGATAAAGCTTGCGAAGTAAAGGACAACATGTGAAATTAGATTCATTATGGGTTAGAACTTATAATATTTACAAAATATTGGGGAATAATGCTTTCAAATTAAAGGATATGCAAGGAAACAATATATTACTCTTAGTGAATGGAGAATATTTGAAGCACTATTTCTCGGATAAGCCATTGCCACCACTTTCGATCTTAATGTGAGTAGTTATTTTAGCATAGTTTAAGATGGAACAATTAGATTCATTTGTTTTATGACTTGATTTTGTAGTGTTAATGCTTTCATGTTTTCATACAATAGTTTGTTTTTATTAGGTGGTATTTTAACAAGCCTTTCTAAAATGAAGAAGAGGAGAAACTATAAACATTTTTCTCTACATATACTTCAAGGAGAAATTGATCATTTACATACTTTCACTATATGTCACCCACCCAAATTCATAAGTGTCTATCCTAAAATCTATGACCACATTGAGTTTATTAAAGAAGTGGAATCATTATGAAAATGTTGAAAAACTCAAGAAAAGAAGTGAATTTTCATATGAATACCAATGTCATGTTTAACAGTTATATTTACATTAAAGAGCTAAAGCCTTGTTTTATATTTATCACGTAAATTAAGATAAATATTTACTTTGAGAAAAGTCATGATTGCACATTTCCATAATAAATAATGCCTTAAGAGACATGAGAAAGCAAAAAAGATTACTTCAGATTTAACTTTTATGATTATCCCTACACCTAGCTATATTGATTCCCAAACATTTACAAAATAATGAAAATATGAATGAAAGAGAGGAGAATATAAAATATTTTAACAAAAATCAAATTTTTATCTTAAAAGAGTGATGCAGGAAATATCGATTTGGGTCATGGATGCCTTTCTAACAATAAAGTAATAACCAGCCTCCCTCGAAAACCATTTCATGTGTGTGTGTGTGTGTGAGTGAGTGAGAGAGAGAGTGTGTGTGATGATACCATTAAAAAATAATTGATCAAGAAATTTGTCTTGCACCATATCAAAAGTCTTCAAGGAAAGATAAATGAATCACTTCACACACGTTTTGATCTTAAATATGTAAAAGTATAGTGTCTTATGTGATAAAATTGAAAATAATATTCAAATATTTATTGAAATTTGAAATCTATTTTACATAAATAATCGATTTTATTCAAAACAAAACCCCAAAATTATTAATTCTAAACACTAAACATTTTTTTTTTTAATAAATTCAACATTTGTTGCCAAAAACAAATCCCCGCTTATTTTTAAATAAGCAGCCCCAACCATTTCAAATCCTAAATTGAGAAGAGGGACCCAAAAAAAAAAAAAAAAAAAAAAAAAAAAAAATAAAAAAAAAAAAAAATAATAATAATAATAATAATAATAATAATAATAATAATAATAATAATAATAATCCATTTAAAATGACCCATATTTTATCTCAATGATGAAGGTTAAGATTTTAAATCACGGCAGAAGGTAGAACATAAATCAATGAGAAATTAACTCCTATCCCCTCCTAAACTAGTTTTATCTTGATTTTCATGGTGCATTGACCCTTGTATAAAATGGGCTCGGTTGTACTTTAGATTAGGATTCATAAATCAACGTGTCTAAAGAGGGCTATTTTCATTGTAAGAAATAAAGTTATGTTTTGAAAGGCTTTGTATCTTTGTGATCTTGTTTGATTTCCACTTATGTTCTCTTTAATATCACAAGTTTATTTGGTTTATTAAAACATTGAGCGTGCTTTATTTATTTTTTGTATTTGATTGTGGTATATTGATTTGTTATGTGTAGGAAGCAAGGAAATATAAAACGAATTTTTTTTCAATAGATCCACAAAATTTGAAGGAAGCCATTTTATATCCAATAGACACTGTGACTTTGAAATGATGAGAGGTTATGATGTGCATCAATCTTGAACATAATAAATATAAAGGAAAGAAAGAATTGGAATTTATTGAGGACATAACTATACAAGATTTCACCATGTAGTCATGAAACATATAAGATGAAAAACATTCATATTTGAATAGATGTTAAGGTACAACCCAACCATGAGATAAAACGATCTATTAAGAGTGAAGTGAATGGAATTCATCTTAGCCATAAAAGTAAAGGTCTCAATGTAGTCAACACCAAGAATTTGTGAGAACCCTTTGGCAACAAGCTGTGATTTGAACTTATTAACAGTTTCATCTGCTACATATTTGGTTCAGTGGATCCACTTGTAACAAAACATTGTCCTTCCCTTTGGAAGGGGGAATAAATCCCAAGTGTTGTTCCTCGTTAAGGAACTATATTCTTCTTCCATTGTTAAGTCCCACTCAGCATGACCATATGATTCATGAAAAGATTATGGATCATACGCAGGACAATGTATACATGTGACATATGGCAATGTTATGGACGAGTCTTTTGAGTATATGAAGGATCCTTGACAAAGGGGTCTATTAATTGAAGAGTCTATCAAACCCATCGAGGTGATGATGAACGTGGGGTTGAATAAGTAGAGTTTGTAGCCATTGAAGATGATCTTAGTGGAGGTGGAGATGAATCCTCTGAGTCATTGTCATCTAAGTCCACTGTGGATGGATAAGATGAAGTATCAGAGACCAAGGGAGTAAATGTTTCCTTGAAATTAACACTCCTCTCAATGAAAAACTATTTCATCTATGGATCAAAGAGTCGATTTCCCTTCATAAAATTAGGATATCCAACAAAGAAGTAGCACTAACTTTTTGGTTACAAAGCCTTGCATTTTATTTTAAGGAATGCATGCCAATGAAGGGAATCCAAAGACTCAAAAATGCTACAAAACATGTTTTTGGCCACACCAAGCTTAAATAAGTGTCATGCCTTTCAAGGCCTTATGAGGTATATGGTTTTGAATGTGAGTGGCATAGTTAATAGATTTATCCCAATATTTGGGACTAAGAGAACGAGCATGGATGATGCATATTTCCATCTCTTTCAGGGTCCTATTATTCCATTCAAAAACACTATTCTATTGTGGTGTTCATACAATGGAATGTTTAAAGTTGATCCCTTCAAGTGTGTAAAATTTTTGAAGGCGATGATTCACATATTCTTGGCCATTGTTTGTGTGGAGAATTTTGACAAGTTTCCTAGACTGCTTCTCAACATGATCTTTGAAGTCTTGAAACCATTTGAAGACATCACTCTTATAACTAAGTACACCTAAGTGTACACAAAATATTCATGAATGAAGGTGAGGACATAGTAGGTTTTGATGAAAGATAAGGTGGGAAATTGACCCATAAGATCACTGTGAACCAAGTCAAAGACTTGTGAAGCCTTCCAAAATTTCTCTTTGTCTAACTTATCCAATGGATAATTTCCCTTTGTAAAACTTCAACATATGCCATTGGAAAAATGGATATGAGGGAGTCATGTGACCATATCCTTTGAGTTGAGCTACTGAAGATAGTGGTAGTTAAGATGGCCAAACCACTCATGCCATAGTTTACTCAATGAATATATATGAATGAGTAAGGTGGTAGAAGGGGAATGAGGTAAAAAGTGTGATAATGCATATAGCTACGACTCGTGATAAACTTTTCCCATTATAACTAAGGCATCATCCTCTCCTAAATTTGTATTGAATCGCGGAAAACTCAACTTTATTGCCATTCCCAAGATGAGTGATTTGGTAGGTGGAAATAAGGTTGGCATATAAATTGGTAACATAGAGAACATTATCAAATTAACCTTCATGCATCTTAACTGATCATTTTCCAACAACTTCCACCAGTGTATCATATCCTCTAAGAATTTGAGGCAACGAACAAGGTTCCAAAGAAGAAAATTGTTCCTGATTAGAACCCATATGATGTGTAGCCCTAGAGTCAAGTATCCATTGCTGTGAAGATTTACCTGATATGATAATTGCTTATCCTTTCCATTTATTTTATGTTGAATAAGTATAAGGAGGTGATTCTTTTGTGTATGATGATGGTAAATTGTTGTGATTTTTATTAAGAAAAATTTTCAGCTCATCACTTTAATTGACATGACACTTATGCTCATCATGACAAAATTTCTTGCAGTATGAACAAGCTGGTTATGCCTTCTTCTACAAATACCTTTCCTTGAAAGAATATTTAGACTTTGCTAGTGGAAGATGTGATGAATTTGTAATATATTTTTGTGGCTTGTGTATTGGTTGCTTTAGCATATTAGACCCTTTGGTATGTTGAGGATGACCTACCACCAAGGCTTGTGACTTTGATGGCTTTAGAAGTCTGATAGTGATTAACTTGCCCTGTTCAAGATTTAACATTTCTGAAAATGACTCAAAATAAGGCATGATATAGGTATTACCCATAGTCAGTCAATGAGTTTGGAAGATAGAAACAAATGCTGCATATTAAGAAATTAGTTTGCCTAACACATTGAAGACTAAATGTACATCCTTCTTTACAATACCACATAAATTTAATTGTGCTCTAAGTCCATTCACTTTAGTTACATAATCTTGGATGTTGTCAAAACTAGATGGATCTATATTAATTAGTTAATTGTCAATTTGATACCCCTAACCTCATCAATTTTACCATACAAGTTCTGTAATATATCCCAAGCCTCCTTAGGTGATTTAGTTCAATGTGAAAAAGAAGATCAAGCAAAATAAAAGTGCATAGATAGCCAAGTGTTTTAGTGTGCTCAATTTGACACCCTTTTTGCTTAGCATCCACGGGTTCTATAAATGTCCCCTTTGTGTAGTGTGTATATCCTTTACTTATTAACACACTCCATGCATGTGATTTCCATGTTGTGTAGTTATATGGAGTTAAGGGAGGAAATGTAGAATTACACATTGAAAAGATACAAGTGCAAAATAGACAACACATAGAGTTGGCACAATCACACAATACCACCTCCCAATCACTCAATGAAGAAACCACCCAAGCAAATATAATTTTGGTACTTTATATTTAGTGTGATTACAATGTCCACTTTCAGAAACAAAAAAGTGGTTATAGTTTCACTACATTAAAATTGAAAATTTTAGAGAAACTATGCACCAAGATCAAAAATTATCTGTACCACCTTGTAGAATGCATAACACTAGTCAATTTTAAGAAAAAACACTTGTGATTTGGAGGTTGAGAGCCTAAGATATCTACCTATGAAAGTGAACTACAAATTCATGACTTGTAATGGAGAGGAGGTTTATTGGTCAAAGTGATACCACCAACATTAACAAAACTAACACAAAGTTGAGAGGACTGCCAAAATTATCTTATGCTATCTTGATTAGTGATCCCACTAATTATAGCAGAATTATCACCAAGTTTGGAAGAATGGATGCCAAATGTAGCCATTACCAAGTTTAGCTAGAATCTTTGACCAAGATCAAAATTTGAATTTTTGTGGAATCCAACCAAATTTGACCAAATGGAGGAGATCAAATATTAATATTTATTTTTTGATTAGAAAAAAAACTCAAAATTTGACTTCTTGTTTGCACACCAACTTTGACCAAAATCCGGTGGTCATATATTTGAATTTTTTTAAATTGTTGAATATGAAAAAAAACATTCAATTTTTTTTGAAATAAATGTATTCAAGGCTAAATGGATTTGAAGGAGTTAATTTTTGATTCAAAATAAATATTCAAGATGGATTTAAGAAAAAATTTGATCAAGATGAAGGTCGTTTCAAACTATCCAACTCACCAAAAAACTTCGAAAAATATTTCACATCCCTCATTTTATATGCAGTAGCTTTCAATCAATTTCTGACATAACTATAAACATTTTTTGGGTTATGTGCACCTTATACTAAGCTTTCTAGATCATTTTTTATTTTTAATTTTTCTTTGATAGATGAAAAAATTATTTTGGTTTTACTAAACATGAATAAAAATGAAATAACTTTTTTTTTACAATAATTTTTCTCTTTTTGGCTAAAAAATGGAATAAAAATTTAATAAGGTTTTATTTTTATGTTAAAAAAAGAATTAAAAAAATTACAATAAAACTGATATGAAAACTATATTTGCTATATATTTTACAAACTTAGAATCAAAATGGAGATCTGATGGTAGTACAAAAAACTTTTTTTTAAAAGAAAACAACCATATAGATTTGCAAGCCAAATGGCAAGAGAGATTTGCCAATTAAAAATTTTCAAAAAAATAATTTAAACTTGAAAAAAAACCTACACTTAACTTAATGTTGATGGTTTTTCTTTTAGTGGAACACATAGATACATGTTACTGAACATGAACAACTAATGAATACAAAGCGATCATGAGATCCTACATAGAAAAAATCTCAATGCAAAGGTGTTGATTGTAAATATTCACTCATTGAAACAACAACCTTTTGCAAAAAAATCTAAATCTAGCCTGTGATATCCAACTAGAATGGATGATGAGGTGTTGCTGAAAATCTTGAACACCCTAGATGTAAATGTGAGCTTGACTTTGCTCTTGCAATCTCCGTAACATTCCTACAAAAGAGACACTATATGATATTTCTTTTTTACCTTTCTGATTCTCAGGATCACCTTCAAAATGTTGCAAGAGAAGAGCATACTCAGTAGTTTAAGATAATATTAAATATTGATTTCTTAAGAGGCTACCCATAGCACTCAACTCGATCTAGTACCATGTGAGATCTGGCTAATATAGCCTAATATGAATCTAAGGCCAAATTGAAGCACTCTTACTCAAGATCAAACTTGATAAGAATAAATTGTATTCTTATCAAAGATGCATAATTCATGTGCAACAAATATAAATGTATTACTTGATTAATAAAATGAGATTATAAAGGGGGTATTTATTAAAAATATCACTCACTTAACATTCATAAGATTGTGACAAGTGTCACAATCATATAAGGTGAGACAATAGTAAAAAACCCTAAGTAAACTTAACTAGATAAAGTTTGAATAGAATCAAATAGTGAAATCAGTTATGGAAACAACCTTATTCACACATAATAGTGGAATCAAATAGGGAAATAAACCTAATCATACCAACAATGGTGATTATCTAAAAATAATATAAATCATGAATGACTCTATCCCTGATAGTTCACATATTGAAAATTGAGATAAATGCAGAGAAAGTTATAAAATTTGAAGAAACAAACTGAGTGAAATTTTTCAAACATTGGTCACTATATTTCCATAAAAAACACTCAATTACAATATAGATTTCAAAATGGCCCAAGTTATTGCACCATCTTCTTTAGAGCCTATAAAAAAATTAAAATACAAAATTTTATTTCCTCATATCATTCATCCAAATAATTATAATGCAATGTTCTAAGAAATTGATGAAGTTGAGAAGCTCTTTGACGATGAGGATGCCACTTAAGTAAATGAGGAGTATAGAGATGATTTGATTTTACCTAAGAGAGAAGAGCTCCATCAAGTGGTGGCTAAATCTAAGGTAGTATTTTGTAAGGATATTTTCCTTAATTTTTTTCTCTAAGTGCATGTTGAAGGATTATATATTATACTCCCCAGACATGAAAAACCCAATAGCCTTCATAGTTGGGGTTACATTTGATAGTTATTTCAAGTTTACCTCTCCAACATTCACCTATAATTAAGGTTACACCATTAGGTGGATAAAATAAAATGATTTAATGGATGTTTTATAATATTTTATTGTGGATACATATAATTAGACTAATAAAAGAAATGTAGAGGGCTATATTATCTAAAAATTTAGGCTTGGTGCCAGATTAAGAATGTTATTGATTATTTGATTGTATGATGCTTCCAAAATTGATCATTTCAATAAATTATGGGCACCTTTGTTTGCAATCATTATAAAATAATATAAGAAGGTTGCATTGGGTGAAATTATTACATTAAATATGTAACAACAATTTTATGCTATTAGATAATCCCTTATTTTTTGTGTGATGTCTAATTTAGTTGATGCCTATTCTTAGACCATGCAATTTAAACATGCCAATTTTCTTACATGGCCTAATCCCTCCAAATTTCCCATAAATTACAAATTTTATGTATATAGATATCATGAATTTATGCAAGAAATATGGGATCATTTTTATCCTCCTATGTATTTATAAATAAATAAGCACCCGATGCCAATGATTTCTTAGAAAATAAGGGAATCCTTAATAAATTTGGAGGTTATTGACCTATTATAATATATGTATGTATGTATGTCTACATACATACAATATTGAGAATTGAAGTAATTATGGTGCCACCCTATAAGTTTCCTTATTATGTACCTGATAAACTTGTTGCACAAGAAATGGCCTACTTGTTTGTTCACAGGGTTGGAGAATTTTTCAAGAAAAGGTGTTTGAAATCATGGCCTCCTACATCCCTACAACTTGGAGATTAACAATACAAAATGTAGCATTCCATATAATAGCTTGTACCATATAGGCCTACATTTATTAAATTTGAAAAGGATGGACCAATAAATTGGGATCATTACAAAAAGGTGGCTAAACATTAAGGAGTTTGCAAGGGAATATCAAATTATATTAACCACTCTAGGGCCATTATGATGATTTATTTTATCTAGACCTAATTAGGAAATTAAAAGCCACATGTTTGTATAGGCAAAAGTCACAAGTGCATAGATAAATACATGTTATTGATGATGCATTAGTTAGATAAAAATAAGAGCTTCAAGGGATTGACCCAATTTTAATGAATAAGTTACTACAGGGATTGCTCCTAAACCACACCATCAATGATCACTTTAGTGACTAAAATGGTCCAAGTAACAAAGTCATTATCTACCTATCCACTATGGTTATATTAGTCCGTTATTTGTAACCATTACTTTTGATGGTATACATGTGCCAATTTCCCTTGTTTCTTAAAACGTTTCATTATTTTCTAGTGTTTCATGTATGCCTAGTGTTACCATTAATTTGTCATAATAAATTCCCATGTTTGTACATATTTTTAATTTTTCAAGATGTTTATTTTTTTGGTCATGTACTATAAGTCCCTAACGTTTCTAGTTTGAAAAATTTCACTAAACATCAAGGGAAAGTGACTCCTATAGGAATCAATCTTGGTGGTTGACCATATAAATTATTAGCCAATGTTCCAATATATGGTGTACCTATAGACATTTTGTTTTTAGATGTTATAGTTTTCACTCCTCCACCACTTTTTACCAAATCAAATGTTGTAAAATATATTCCTCAAACAGTTCATGTTGCCATTATGATTAGTCAAGTTGATGTTGTGAGTCAAAATATTTTTGTGCCACCTACATCTAATTCTATTTTTCCACCATCAATGATGACAAAAACTATGATTTCATCCTTTGTTTACCTATTGTCTCTATTTATCCTAT
This sequence comes from Torreya grandis, assembly GCA_037957365.1. NCBI lineage: Eukaryota > Viridiplantae > Streptophyta > Pinopsida > Cupressales > Taxaceae > Torreya > Torreya grandis. Next base: position 4,379,268 of record JARHVA010000173.1, on the reverse strand, counting down.
TACTAATTTGGCTACAAATGTTGAGTTGGGTGTTTCCATTTCACAACCATAAAAATATATTATAAACACTCCATCACCCATGCATACATCCATTTACACCATCATATAATCCACCCCATCACTTTTTATTCCTAGTTTCACTATGGTCACTTCACTTTCATTAACACCTTGGAGTTACCTACACTTATTCATTGTGCCTCCTCAAGTTAAATAAATGGGGTCTCAAGTGGATTGGATAAATAATATGTAATTTATTATATCTCAATGGAATGATATGATCATACATGAGTATTTAGATTGAAATTTGAAAAAAACACTGGTAAATTGAACAGAGTCACTATTAGAAGAATATCCAAGGATGGCTCCCCTACACTTTTTGAAAAACAAGATGATTGATTTTCACTTACCAGGAAGAGGAAGAGGCCAAGTAAATACATTGTCAAATGAATTGAGTATTTTAGCAATGAGGATGAATATGAGGAATACCCTGAGTCTATTTTCAAGTCCACCAACAAGATGATTAAAAAGTTTGTCCATGGAATGAAAAAAAAAGTGAAGCCTTTGAAGACACAAGGAAATATCAAAGTACTATAAAATATTACAAATAATACTTAAACTACCCTAGATTTAATTTTAAAGTCATTAATCAAAATGCATGAAGTTAAATTGAAGTGTGATAAATCATAATATAACATTCAAGATTACTTGCCAAAAAAAATTTAAAAATAAAAAGGAAATTGAATGTTATTGCTACTTTTGTTAAGCAAGGTTTTCTCCCTAATGTCTCAATTATACATTTTATATAATTTTAATATTTGTAAGATTTTATTTGTAAGAACAAGTTTGTCACTTGGACAATTGTCAAATTTTTTGACAATAATAGTTTCACAATTAAATATGTTCAAAGGAAAAATTATTATTTTTGTTTGCTAATGTAAATATGCCACAACCATACAAGAATTATGGTTCTTATGAGTACCCATGACATTTTAAATAATTTCATATTTTCATTCAAAGGAGAAATAATTACTGTCAACATGATGAACAATCACCTAAGTTTTAGATTTCATGGTACATGCAGTTAAAAAAGTCGAGAAGGCCACTACTATTAGATAATATTGAAAAGGTCATTTAATAAATCACACATAAGTGGTCATGTAGATTTAACTTCACTTCAGGATGCCCATTATTTACATATCACGAGTGGATGAGAACTATAGCCTTTAAATGCAAGCATTCAAAGGAAAGAAAGTGGAGAATTGAAGTTTACTTTGTAAGTGATAAGTCAAGGGGACTTGATAGTTGGAATTGTTATCAATTGTCTTAGTGTGGTCAAGTGCTTTAAGTGATAGATGTGACTTAGTTATTAGTTGTTAGTTTATTTTAAACAATTATTTTAAAACATGCAAATGATTTACAACCCACATTATTCATTATAAATACTTTGCATTGAGACATTTTTTATTAGAATGGAATATGTTTGAAAATTTAAAAACTAGTTTAAATTGTAAGCTTTAAGAAATCATTGTTTGGATTTTTTTAAGTTTATGTTTTCCTTTATAGATTGATGTTTTATGTTTTATGTTTTGTTAGCTTATATTTCTCATTGATGTGATCTATACATTGTTTTATGAGTTAGATAGATTAAGTTATGCTATAATAAATGTTTCATTGATGAATTATGACTATCATTAATTTTTGTATATAAATGAGGTATGCTATCTTCTGCAATATATTATCTTGTCAAATTATGCTTGTGAAATTCACCCATAGTGTTAATGAATTGATAGACTCTGGTGCTATATATTTGAATTTGAGTGAATAATAAGTTTGATAAATATAATTTATTTTATAATAGATCATATTTGATGTTTGGTTTAGCAAAGAATAGATGTGTGGAAATCTCATTCTATTTTCTGCCTACCCTTCCTTCTTTTTTGATGTTTCTTTATGATATTCAAATCATTATACAATATATTATCATCATTTTCAATATCCATGTTTTTTTAATGAAATAGAAGACCTACAAAAATGGATATTAGAACCTAGAAAATAGTAGAGGTGGTGGCTAATGGGATTCATAGAACTCTAAATATGGGAGGACATAAATATCTAACCATAGTATAAAAAATACTTCTCTTGCTTTTGGTTTTAGGATCCATCTAAAATCCATTCTTTAGTCTGATTTGTCTCTAGTTTACTTCTTCCATATCTTGTCTTGAGTCTGATTTGTTAACGTTTTGCTTTTTCCTAATCGTTGCTTTGTAGTTTATATTTTCCTTGTTGGTTGTTTTTGAGCTCTATTTTTTGAATCTCTCTTGTAAAAGGGTTGGGAAAATTTCAAATTCCCCTCTTTTACCCAATAGAAAAAAAAGATCCATGTTTTATTAGATAATATGTGTTAATTAACTTGTGAAGTGCAAAATCATGGAATTTTGTCTTTTGAAAGGCTTTAAGTCACATTAAAAAAATATATACTCCACCAAGTACTCATTTTTTAGAGTCACAAATTGTAACTCATATCTTAGGGTTAATTCTTGTGATCTTAAAATGAGAGGGTGTGTATTCATTATCTATCGAAGCCTATACAATTAATTTACATCAATAATTTGTAATTGTTGAATTCATAAAATATGTTAGTTCAATATGAAAATTAGAAAACCAAAACATACACCAATCCCACCTTTTTCTCATTATAATCACAAAAAACTTCTTATAAAAATAACTTGAGCTTTAATACTTCATAAATCATAAGATCTAACATTAAAAAATATAACTATAAATATTGACAAAATTCAACAAAAATGCCTCACTTTTACTTATTTCAAGAATACATATTCACATCTCTCTTGTTTTCACTTTTCAATGTTAAAAAAATAAAATAATGCATATATTCAAATTAGAAAGAAGAGGAAAGATTATGTACCATGACATAATTCCCTTGCACTTGATTTATTCTCGTGTAAATTGAAGCAATTTTTATTTAAATGTTTGTAATTTATTTTTTTACTTCTTTTTTCCATTTGTTATGTTTGTCCTTTCCCTTCGTTTCCTATTAACATGATTGTTTAAAATTTAAATACAATTACTAGTTAATATTATTTTAATTATGATTATTCACATCAAATAAAATTGTAGAATTTCAAGAAAAATTATAGTTTTATTTATGATATTAGAAGAGAAGGTCTATATGTCTTAATGAAAGTGGTTTTCTTTTTTTTTTTTTAAAAATGCTCCATCATACTAGTATGAATTAAGATTCTATTAAAATTCATTAAGGTTTCTTAAAAGCAAGTTCAATTTAACAGACATTAAATAAAATAAAATGTTGAATTAATAGAATTAAATTTTGAGTAAATATTTAATTATAATGGGATATTAATTAAAATAATATGTTTTCATTAAAAGTATAATTTTTTTATAGTCTATAAATACAATGAAGTTAACTTTTCAAAAATAATTGTATAAAAATTATTGAAACCAATATTTTAGATCATACCTTATTATTTATCATCAAGATACTACTTAACCAAACAACTTAGTATATTGAGTTACTATATTCAATATTGAGAAGTAGACATGGATTGTTGACCATAATAAAATTCACTATTCAAGTGAATTGAGTGCTCCAAAATAAATTAAGAAATTTAACTTATTAAAAATAAAATAAAATAAAATAGAATAAATAAATAAATTAATGTGAAAATGCCAATCTCAATTCTCATTACATTAAAGGTTTTGACGTATGGATGGAGTGCAAACCAACTTCAACTTACTCTGAAATCTAGAACCTATGAAGCTATCTATCAACCAATCTATCCCAAAATTACTAACTATTAATAAAATAGTATTATAAATGAGATTATTGAAAAAATTACACTGAATAAATACAAATTAGAATACATGTGCTTTTTAGTTTTTCTTTATAAATACTTACACTAAAATTAAATCCAAACACATGCAAAATAATTTTCAAGAATTTTTGTGCCACACTTTTTTTGCACAATCTTTTATTAATAATAAAAGCTAAAATAAAATAATTACAAAAAACTTACATGATAAAAAAAAAAAACATAAAGTGAAGGTTAAATTCAAAACTTTAATTAACAACCAAGTAAGCTAAAATAAACTCCAAGATAACTGAAACTAGACTCAATAAAATAAGATTGACTTATTGACAAGATAAGGTGAACATGTAAGAATCTTTTTTAGTAAATAAGCAACTCTTGCACACTAGACAAGCTAGGCACACCAAATCCCTAAAAAATATAAAATTAACTAAAATAAATTCAATTTCAGTTAACTCAGATCTAAAAGTGCACCCCACCACTTATGGATGAATGGATAAGTGTTTGAGCTCATATAAATATACATTCAGTGAATTGCATTCTAATTGACACTTCTAGATATTTAAAAAAAAGTTATGAGAAAGTGTCTAAAATTCAAAAAAATTAATCTAGGACATAATTGAATGAAATAACCTTACTAAAATAATTTTAACATTAACAATCAATTTTCCAAATTGAGATCATACTCAACACACACATATATATATGAGGATTTTGGAGTCTACAAATTAGGTGTATTCGACTTAAGGTAGTAACATATTTTTTATAAGATTATTTTAAGGGAATATTTTAGATTATTTTGAAACCATAAAAAATGAGAGGGGAAGTTTAGCAAGCAAAAATATTCATCTACAACCAATCAATTATTATGTTAGTAAGAGGGTCACTTATATTATGGAATCATCACCATTGACACAAGGATCATGGTATACTAGGTTTATATATTATCATTGATTAAGCCTTCCAACTAAAATGAGTTTAAGTTTTATCTAGATAAAATATTTTAAAGTTCTAAAATTAATTTTAAGATGCACAAATTAGGTGTGTTTGACTTGAAGTAACAAAGCATTTTAAAGAATTTTGTTGTAAGGGTTTTAGTTTTATATTTTTGAAATCATATAAGAGAAGAGGTAAGGGTGAGAAAGCAAACATATACATATACAATGAATCAAACATTATGTTATTAGGATATTCACTTGCATTATGGTAAAACCCCCATTAACCTATGATAAAATACTTAGTGAAATTGTAAATCTCATTAAAAACCTCCTCCTAATCCCAAATATAATACTTAACATATGATAGGCATAAGTCATAGATGAATTGATTATTAAAGCACATTATTTAGATTGAGATCCTAGTCTTAAATTTTTAAAGATTAACCTTATAATATACCAAGATTAATATTGACATTATTCTCAATCAGCTAAGGACCAAATTGTACTAACTGTAGAGCCACTACCTTTACCATAACAACATAATACTTCTCCAGGCCGACGAAACATAGGCTTCTACCAACTGGGCTATGCTGTAAGGAATCAAGACTTGAAGTAAGAGAGGATAACCTGATTAGAGAAAATGCATGTCTCACATAGACATGACCATTGAATTGTAAGGTATATATTCATTATTTATACCACAACATTGTAATAGAGTATATGGAACATAGAGAAGAGTTGAAGTGCAATAACAAAGAGTATTAAGAGGCTATAAAGTAGAGTAAATTTTGTAACAACATAAGGTAGTATAGTGTAACGAGATCTAAGAACATTTTATTCGATAATAATTATATAAATATAAATAAAGAGAATTTAAAGTAGGAATTATTGTGTATTAAATATTGTGAATGAACACACCCACTTATTTTATTTTATACATAAGATAATTATTTCTAAAAATTAACAGCCCTTTCATCACATTAGTTCTAATTAAAGTTAACTTAATCAACATAACCATCTATAGCCAACCACTTCATAAGTAATGTCAACATTTGGTGGTGCCACCTAGACTTCAGTTAACTAATGTTTGGTGAAGGTATCCATTGGAGTTCCTAAAACCAACGTTAACATAAATTAAAGAGTGGTGGGAAGAGAAACTAAAAAAAATTCACTTTGAGACCAAATGAATGGGTGAGTCCTTACTTGAAGTGAAGGGACCATTCTTTAGCTCTTAAGAAGAGAAATTTTGGGTCATATTTGCACAAATATTGTGGCCTTGGATATTGATGTAAGATATTAATATGAAAATTTGTAGAGTTCACATTAATAAAACCATCCAATAGATGCTGGAAAAGCTTAAGTCACTCCAATGCCTTGATACACCTTTAACTCAGGTTATTGATTGCTAGTTTGAGAGTACACTCGACTCAATTATCATAGGTTGGGTTATTTAGGGTTGGACAATATTTGACACAAAAAACTTGAGTTTATTTAAGGGATAAGGAAATTATTATTGGAAAATTACCATTCCTCATCTGTAAGTTGTTTGTAGATTGACGGTTAGTAAAACAAGGTAAACAATTCTTTTAGGGGACAAACACCTAAGGTATGTCAAGAGCAAAAAGGGGGATCCTAAAAAAGAAGTGACCACCTGAAATATCTTGTCTAAATGGTTGGGGGAGGTTAAATAAGATGTAGAGGACTAGGAAAGTTAGTTTTAAATCAAAAATAAGTTAATTAAGGAAGAAGGAGATATTAGTAAGAGGATAAATTAATATAATTACGAAAAAATGGTGAATTAGGAGATAAGAAAATAGAAAGAGGATGAGAAAATTTAGTTATTTAAGAATACAGAGAAGAAATAATGTCATAGAGAATAAATATAGTGAATGAAACCAAATTGGACTCTACTAATGAAATTCCTAATCTTGAAAATCTAGATACTATCCCTCTACTAGAAACATACAAATTAGTATTAACATCATAAGAAGGCACAGCTGAGGCAAATGAGAGAAGTAGAATATAATAATTATTATATCATACACTATAGAATGTCATGAGTGACATGTGGTAAGGGTTATCAGATTTAGTCACACTCTTAGGAATAGCCAAAATTAGAATAAGGAATGATGAGAATATTATTAAGATATGATGTGTTATTTATGTAGTGAAACCAAGGGAAGAAATTTTATCAATTAAAAGAAGTAAGATAGGAAGTAATCAAGAATAAAGTTATATAGATAAATAGAAGAACAAACAGATGTTGAAAGGAATGTTGAAAGTGGTCAAGAGAATTCAGAAATAAGTGTTAGTAGTCATACAAGAGATACAAAAAATAAAGACAACGAGGAAGACAAATTAATAGAAGGGATATTAGTTGATGAAAACATTGAAAAAAAAATTAGATAGAGATAAAAGATAATGAATAATAAAATAGAAGTGACATAACCCCATCAAACCCCAACTACAAAAAGACCTGAGAGGAAAGGAACCCTTTGGAGCAATTGCCATCCCCTATGTTGCTTTACAATAGATGTGAACATCTATCTCTTAGAAACATAGATGTGTGTGTGTGTGTGTGTGTGTGTGTGTGTGTTTATATATATATATATATATAAAGAAGTAGCAAATAAATATAAAAAATCTAGTGAAGAGATTGAGAATAGAAGGTAATTTATAATAAATTAGGCATAAATATTAGGAAGAATATACTTCCAAAATGAGTTAAAAGGTTAAATAAACAAACAAAAGATAAAAATCATAATTTTTTTAATATTAATGCAAGGGTGAGTTCTTAAATAAATTTGATAAATAATGATAACACCAATACTATCGGTATTCATATGCCACCCAAGAAAACCACAATGACAAAAAATAGGATAAAGTTACCACTATTCAACAAAGATATGAAGGATGCAAAAGAACATTTATTTGTATTAGAATTATATGGAGTCATAATATTAATAATGAGAGGATGATGTTATTTGACATCATTGGAACATTGAGGGATGATTCCCTTAAATGGTATATAAAAAACTTACTCTGGCCATGAAACTACATGGATCGATATACATAAACCCTTTAATGGAGATTTTCACTATCTTGACATTCTGATTGAAAGGGTTAGTAAGATGAGGGAATTAATACAGAAAGATAGGAGACAATAAAAGACTATAATTAGAGGTTAAAATTGAAAGTGCAAAAACTAGAGGAACCACTAAATACAAAACAAATGATTGAATGTTTATTTTTTGACTGCTCCCATATCTCTAAGTAAATATGGATGAGAAAATATTTAACACATTTGTGGAAACACTAGATATGGTGTCGTGTCTAGAAGATCAATCATGGAGATGTGACACATATACATCATTAAAATATAATGTAGAAATACTACAGTTGGAGTTATAAAAGTTAAGTTTAAAATAAGAAATGCATAAGAAGGGTGATGAGTTTATATCACTTCAGATTAAGAATAACCCATTGTGGGCAACAATATGTTGCATCAATTGTTGTGTGGAAGGACACTCTAGGATAGAATGTACCCATAGTGATATGGTGAAAAGAGAGATATCCATAAGATCAACATAGACATCTATAATAATGTATCCTCCCATGTAGAAAGTGATATACGGTGAGAGGATGTACTATGAAATATATGGGGTATATGATAAGCATCCTCAAAATTTATGCCCAATGATGGAAGTGGATTCACCCATGAATCAATTGATGTATTGCACTAAATATGGATATTTTAACCACTATAATCACACATATCATACCATAAGCACATTAACATATGTAAAAGATACTAATCAGATAAGAGTGGTAGAACTTCAAAAAATTCCACCAACACAATTACCTATGGGTAACCCTATTATGTCACACCATGGTCTATGCAATACATAAGCTTAAGAAAAGCTCTGATACAATGTAAAAAATAATGGTAAGGACCAAGGATTAAAATTGAAGAATATTTTAATGGTAACAGAGGTGGAGAATAACAATAGGTAGGCGTAGGCACAGGATAAAGGTAAGCTCTTTGTAGTAGAGAGAGCATTGGGTCTAGGAGAGTAGGGGAGTAGTAGATCACTCAGAGCAATGGGCAAGAGGGAGAGGATAATGACAGAGAAGTAGGTTTTAGGGTAAGCGTGGGGGGCGAGGTTTAGTAGATAGATGAAGACTTGGCAGGGGATGGCATAAAAATAAGGATTTAGACCAAGTTTGTATATTCGTTGCACATCTTGAACTAGGTAATGAGCCTCATGAAGAAATTTCAGGGTTGGGGCAGTTGGGTGTGGACAAAGGCCTATCTAATGGAGGCTCATTTATGGGGAAGTGGGATTCTAAAATAATAGTAGGGTGGATAGGGTTTCCTCCAAGACATTAGTGTATTCTTATTGCATTAATATCTCTAAACCTCTTCATATTTATGGGGTGTTCTGCAAAGAGTATATTCTCAAGGCTTAGCCTGGCTTAGATCTGATTCTGATCCCTAGAAATCGAATTCCTCTAGAAAAGCTTCCTTAGGAGGAATTAGAAGATATGGGGGGTTCTAAGGGGAAACCAAAAGCAAAAAAATAATAAAAAAGAGCCATGGAAATGACATGACTAGATGATATCCCCTTGATTTTCTCTAACATTCCTCCAATTTTAAAAATATCAGATATAGAGATTTATGTGATTGGTTTGGAAAGTGGAAACAAGTCTTTGATTGGTTGATGTGTAGGGAAGTGGCCTTCATGGGAAGTGATTTTGCATTGGTCATCTGGAACCTGGCCTTCATTAAAATCTCCTTATATCTCAATATTGTCAAATCGTTTCTTTATGCTTATGTTTCAATCTTTGGGAGATAGAGATTTTGTGTGATCGAATGGGCCATGGTTTGTAGGTAAATAGGGGGTGTTTTTATGCCCCTGGTCACCTTTTTTTGATCCAATTATTTTAGTTATCTCGCAAGCGATAGTATGGGTAATATTTTATAATCTCCCCTTAGTTTTATGTGATCCTGGTCTTTTCAATTAGTTGGTTAGCAATCTGGGAGTCTTTGTTAAAATTGATGATTCCATTGAGGATAATCTAAGTTTTGGTAGGGTGTGTGTATTGGTTGATCTATCTAAACCTCTGCTCCATTCTATTCAAATTTCATCCTCCCATGGAGTGTGGACTTAATTTATTAATTTTGAAGGACTTCCATTTAGATGCTTCAAATGTAATCAAAGTGATCATAATATTTTTTCTTATCCCAAGAAGGTTTTAAAGGAACCCAAGAAACAATCTTATAGAAATGGGACAGAAAGGTTGGTTGTCTAAATCATGATTTTGTTCATAGTTTTAAATTCTCAGTAAAATCCATTTATGTTGAGGTTGTATCTTTGATAGTCTTTCAGGATGTTTGGGATAATCCTCATAAGGGTGAGGTTTTGGCGGTAGCAAAAGTTCTAATCGATTTGGAGTTAGGTCAACCTTCTTCTCCTAAGTTAGAAAGGGAAGTGAATGTTATGAAAATTGTGACAAAAGATTTAGACAAAGTTTCTCCCATATTAGATAGTCCCTAATAGAAAGAAGTCTCACAAGAGGAATGGGATGGTTTGGAAGAAGAAGATGAAGAACTGGTAAATAGGGCATTTTTTTATAGCTTAGAGTCTTTGTGATATGAAGTCTCTTAATTACGAAAAGAAAGGGAAAAGAGGCAAGAAAATGGAAGCAAAAATATTACAACTTGATGCTCAAAATTTGATTAACGATAGTACTCAATAGATAATGGAATCTTTGCTCTCTAGTAGGGGCAGACACTTGTAGGCATCATAAAGTTTATTTAACGGGTGGGTTCATTGTGTTTTTAAGTTTTTTATTCAAAGGTTTCTATTTTATACCTTTTATTTTTCTTAGCTATTAAATTTGAGCTTGGCTCTAAGTTTTTAAATTTAGATCTTCTCTAATTTGATGAGGTTCACTAGGTACAATGTAATCATTTTGATTTTGGTAATACTTTTTTGGGAGACTGGACCTCCCGCTTATTCTAAAATCAATTTAGGCTCTAATAAAAAGTTGAAATCAATAAAAAAAATATCAAACACCTCCCATAATTTGAGATTTTAAACTCCAAAATACCCAACAATGGTATTATAATAGTAACCAAGGTGGGTATAGGGGAGGTGGCCAAAGAGGATATAGGGGAGGATACTATGGAGGATGGATAAATTACCAAGGGGGAAACGGTACAATCAAAATTATAACTAGGGTTATAATCAAGAGAGACCCCCTCCAACATGTTACAAATGAAAAAAAGTGGGGCATATTGATAGAAATCATGTTGAAGAATTACATACAAAGTGTGAATTTTGTCATAAAAAGGAACACACGATTATTTTGCATGCCCTAAAGTGACACCATTCTATAATAATGGTAGAACAAAGAATGAGGAGTTAGCAGAATCTCCCCCCAAAAAAGGGGGGAAAACTTAAGTTACCAAAAGGACATAATATAAAAGGGTTATGTAATGAAGTTCACCGAGAAACAAGAGATTATAATATTATAGTTACAGAAGAAAATCTACCAAAACATACATCTATGTTCGATAAAATCAGAGAATGTTAAGAAATAAAGAAATAATAGAAGGAGAGATCATGAAATAAGTCTCTCAATATTATTAATGATGATTTAAAACCAAAAGAGTTACAATACCCACTCGTAGTAGAATGAAAATAAGTTAAAAAAAAAAGGGGAGGGGGGGGGGGGGAATTAGCTACTAATTCTTAAAAAACGTTATAAATAGATAATGAAAGGGAAAAGACCCAATATACATGAACATGACCGCATGGTGGAGAAAATATGAAAAGTTATACAAGAAAAACAAGATAAGGATCAACTTAAACTAATATATTCTAATGAGAAGAGGAGATTGCGGATTTAAAATAGATGATGAAACTAATTAAGAAACAAGACGTGGTGGATAAATTATCACAATTATATAAATACTAGAATAAATAATAAAGAGAACACAAAGTACAAAGAATCGAGAAAAAAATAGAAGAAAAATATAAAGCATATATTTAGAACGAGTAAGAAGTGGAATAAAACTTGCATTTGACTTAATATTGATATAGATGACCATGAGTTCAAAAAGACATTATTAGATCTTAGCGTAGATGGCAATCTTACTACACAACACATGGGAGGTACTTGATAAACCATAATTACATGCCATAAAGTATGATATTGTAATGGTGGATGGCAATCCATACTTGCCAATTATAACCTTAAGAGATATGGAAGTAAAATTAATGGGAATAAAAATAAAAATAGACTTTGAAGTGATCGATATGTATGATATATGCTATCTAGGTTGATAAAATTAGAATGGTTCATTGAATGTAATGGTTTATTAAACTCTGAAGAAGAATAATTACATTCAAAAGAAATTTTTTGGCAATCCACTTTACATTCGAAACAAGAATGGGAGCTCCATGGTCAGAGGATGTATGGCCAAATTATGAGGAGAGTGACTATGATGATCTTGCTGGTGTATACACATTAAATAAAATTCTAAAAATAGAAGATGATCATGAGCCAAATGATGAAGGGGAAATAGTGTTAGGAGAAGAAAAGGTAGAAACCATCTCAGAGGATGCAATTAAAGCATGGATGTAGGGGATGCCTAAAATAAAGAAGGTAAGGTATGTTGTATGCAAAAAATACCGTGTAGAGGGGAAAAAACTAATGCATTAAAAAATTCATTACCATAGAGAAGAAGGCTTACTGCATAGAGCAAGGTTCCTATAACAAATTTTCCAAATTAATTGGGATTGGGATTATTGAATATTACTTATAGTAGATGATAAGGGTATTTTCCCAAGAGGAAATAAGGTTAGAAAAGAAGAAGAAAAGATATTGTAATTACTAAGGTAATTTGAGGATCTATTATAAATAACATTCACAAAGCTAAAATGATTCAAATAATAAGTTGTCACTATGAAAATTAAATTGAAATATATTAAAATCTTGTGAAAAAGGCCATACCAATTGAATCCCAATGCCAATGTAAAATTAAAATTGAGTTAGGTAAGATGCTAGTTAGTGGCACAATAATCCATGTACATGACATGTAATGGATAAATCCTATGGTAATTTAAATCAAGAAAACTGGAGAAATACACATCTATGTTGACTATAATGAGTTGGATAAGGCATGCTTGTATGATCCCTTCCCAACATCATTTACTGAAGAGATATTATAAAGCATTACATGAAGAGAGATATATTCCTTAACCAATGGATTCAATGGATATCATTAGGAACGAATAGCTACTGAAGATCAATTTAAGACTACATTTACTATGGAATGGGGTTCATTTATGTATACAATTATGCTATTTAGATTGAAAAATGTATTGGTTGTGTTTAGCCGCATAATGATGAATGCATTCAAATATTGTATATATGAGTTTTTAAAAGTGCATCTTTATGATTGGATGATGTATGGCTTGACTAAAGATCATGTTTCGGTATTAATACCAATGTTTCAAATATGTTACTAAATGAACATTTATCTTAATCTAAATAAATGCATTTTTTCTACACCATTTGATACTTTATTAGGGCACATAATATGCAAAGGGGGTTTGATGGTAGATCAACTCAAAACTTTAATTACATAAATTTACCTCAACCCAAGACATAAAAGGAGGCCAGGATAATATTGGGTTATATTGTATATCATTGTATATTTATGAGAAATGTTGTATCAATAAGTACACTGACATAATATTTATTGAAGAAGTGGCATAACCAACCACTAGATTAAGGTCAACATAGTGTCAAGAATCATTTTAATTTTTTAAAAATAAGATTGTGGATGCCCTGATACTAGTGTTTTTGGATAGAAGATTCCATTCCATGTTCATGTGGATGCCTATGGAATAACAATAGGAGTAGTGTTGGTGCAACCCTATAGAAACAAAGATCATCCAATTTCATTTGCAATTAGGAAATTGGAAAAGGTAGAAATAAATTACTCTACCATATAATGATATGCACTTGTTGTGGTGTATGTAGTGCAAAACTTTAGAAATTATATATTTTCAACTTTGTTTATATTTTTTACACACCATGAGCCACTCAAATATTTAATTAATAGACATGTGATACAAGGAAGAATTTATTGTTGGCTAATGCTATTCCAAGAATTTGACTTTAGAATTGTGGTAAAACCAATGAATGTGAATAATGGACCATACTACTGTCCATAATCATTATAAGAGAAGACATATGACTAAATGAGGATGAGTTTTTTGGAGATCACGTCTTTTGTGTGGAAGTGATACCCAAAGATATGGAAAGTATTGCATAATTCCTTTATAGTAGAGGGTTTCTAGAAGAGTATAGTGCATTAAAAAGAAAGAGAATGATGATCCAAGTACTTCCCTCTATGCTATTGAAGGAGAATTATATAAGAAAGGAAGAGATGAGGTGTGCAGAGAGAAGAATTACAACATGAGTGGAATAATATACTAAGATAAACCCATGATGGAGTTGCAAGAGGTAATAAATCTGGAGAGAGTATAGGTAATAAAATATTATTAGTGGGCTTATGGTGGCCAATGCTCTTAAAAGGCACACATCAATATGCAATAAATTATGACATATGCCAAAGAGTAGGTAAACCTAATGCCAAAGATAAGATGCCCCTCTAGCTAGTGTTAGCACTAGCCCCATTTACAAAATGGGCAATTGATTTTATAGGTATAATCAAACCTATAATAATAAATATAAATGTTAGAATCATTATTACAGGGACTGAATACTTGAAAATATGAGCAAAATAAATGCCTACAAAGAATTGTATAGCCAAGACTATGACAAAGTTCTTGTAGGAAAATATAATCACACAATTTGGATGCCCATTAAACATAATGAGTGATTAAGGTAAGCATCTCATCAACAATATTATTGTGTAGTTTCTTGAGTATATATTGATCCAACATAATATGAGTACTCCTTACCATCTTCAAGCAAATGACACCATTCAGGTATTTAATAAGGTATTAACCAAAGTATGTACTACAAAGATTGAATACTAGGATACTAAGATACCAACAATATTATGGGCTTACCACACTACCTATAACAAATTAACTAATTATTACTTCTTTCAATTAGTATATGGCTTAGATGTGATAGTACCAATGGAGTACATACTACCAAGTTTAATAATTGTGGCAACATATATAATGAATGAGAAAAAATCCCTTCAAGAGAGATTGATATAAATGTAAAAAATGGATGAAAAGAGATTCTTAGCATAATATAACTAAACTCAAGAGAAAATACACCAAAAAACTTGGCATGATAGACATAATAAGGTCAAGGAGTTTCATGTTGAAAATAACCTATTATATAATAAAAATCTAGGAAAGTTGAAGATACGATGGCTTGGATCCCTATGTAGTTGAGAATATATTAGAATCAAGAGTAATAACACTAAGAAAACTTACAGGAAAACTCAAAAAATGGTTTATGAATAGATCATGATTGAAACTTTACACCATAAGTAACTATGGTGAACAACAGTAAACCATAAAGGAACTTACGAGGTTACATTATCCTTCCAGCTACTTGAAGTCAGGGATAGGGTACTACAAAACCCTATATTGGATGTTTAAATTTATGTTTTTAGATCATGTTACCCCCCAAGACCACCACGCCGCCTCCCTCGCCGCCCCCCCCCCCCCGGCCCATTACATTGGCATTGTCCTCCCAGATGGGTAAGTTGAATAAGTGATGCTACAGTGTCATTTACCAACTATCTTGGTACTTAATTGTCTGATCATGTCAAAAAATATTAGTGGCAGACAAAAATGAAAATTATGAAAGAAGAATAAAGGGGTTATGAGAAGAAAAAATAGATAATGAATAAAAGAATTTTTTAAAAATTGAAAAGGATTAGGAAAAAAATTCAAATCCCCAAAGTAAGAAGTGAATAGATAGAAAGATGTGGTAATAAAAAAAGAAATTATAGAAGAAAAATAAGTATAAAAGTAAGAAAATAAGGTTGTAAATACATAAGGGTAGATGATTTTATTTTCACATAATGATATATTACACTGGTTAGTTTGGAAAACAAAAATATAAGTTAAAACAAATGAGTGGATGGAAGGAACTACAAATACAATAAAAAAGCTACTTAACATGACGATGTCATAAGGATAAGATCAAAATAAACAAGTAAAAATAAAATAAAAAGCAAATAAAATAAATATCAAAGTAGACGAGATAGATGAAATGAACATAAATAATAAATATGAGTTAATCCACAAAGCGAATGCCATGAATAATGGATAGATCAGAGGCATTATAAAATAAGGGTTTCCCTAATGAAAATTTATACAATCATTTTGAGTACTGACACTTTGCATAAATTTTGTGTGAAGGATTCATACTATGTTTTAAGCCATTTTTTAGAGAAACAGAGCTAAAGAAGATAGAGGTACCTGTAATTATCATTGTCAAACAAATCAAACAACCCTATTACAAGAAACACTCCATAAAATTAGAAACTCCAAACCTGTAAGATGCTTTTTCTAGCATACCCTCTCCAGTAACATGTTCAGAATACATCTACCAATACATTATGTCACATTTGGTAGAAATTGACCACAGACTCCTAGAGACAAACATAAAGGGAATGACATAGTTGAATCCTTAAACACAATAGCTTGAATATAATAAAGAATACATATTCATACCAAAACTGAAATTATATGTGTGGAGTCAGTTCCCATATTTTATATTGATGACAAGTGTTACAAAGGTATTGTTGATCCAAGCCCACAAGGACATTTTATACCTATATTAACCATTTGCATCACACCATATATCATCCACACAATGACTGAAATTCTGCATGAAGGGCATAATAACCAAAAATATGATGGAAATTAAATTGTTATCACAATTTTAGTAGCACTACTTATAGGGATAAATTTTAATAATCAAGCCTTGTCTATTTAGAATATCAAAGACCCTAAAGTATGTTTTTTTTACAAAGGTGACTGCATAGAAGGTATATTACACAAATAGGTAAGATTCAATGATAAAAAAGTGTTCAAATAACATGGGATATGATTTAAAATGACATGTAGTATGACTTGGATACCTCTACATGAATAATACTTATAAAACCTCTGCAAGATCAAGAAAAGTACACAAGAATTTTGCTACGACTCACCTTTTTTAATGTTAGCCATCTATTTTACACATACCATTCCTGGTCAAGAAGAGTTAGTTTAAGGGGATAAAAATACACCTATAGGAGCTTAAATACCATTTACATTAGCAGGCATCCATATAGTACAAGAATTAAGACATTTTATAACACGAGAGAAAATAATAAGAAATATGGTAGCTGGTAGATTCCACATTTCAAAGAGAGTTCAAAAATATTATACCGAAGTTAACTTCATAGTAGATACTAATAATTTTTATATATAACCATTTGATTGAATAAATACACCACTCCCACCTCTTTTCTATAAAATAAGTGATGAACAAGTTGAATAAGTGATAATTAGGGCTTAGAGTCTATCGTAAGACCCTAGGTTTGTACAAGTCATAAGGGAGATGTTAAACTAGGTTATTTACCTTAGCTCATGTTTACCTAGGTGCTTTATTATTTCCTTTTATTTATTTATTCCCACCCATTTATGTGTGGATATTTCATTTATCTTATTTTATATATTATGAGATATTACATATTTATCTCTTATATATTATGGAGATATTTGCTAGTTGTTTCTATCCTTTAGAGATAGTTATCTCTTAGTCCTAGGTTTGATATCTTAGTTATGATTGACCACTTAACTTGATATCTTAGTTATGATTGATTAATTAGCTTGATCTCTTAGTTAGGATTGATCTTCATTACCTATATGTGTAAGACATATTCATTGTATTAGACAAGCTTTGGAGATATAATATATGATATTGTTGTTCGTTGTTCTGCATATGTATATGTAAATATATATTGTCAAATTACTTTTAGATTATTATTTTTATGAATGTGATGTTCTATTAACACCATAAATATTTGTGGCTTGGAACAATCTAATTATTGTTCTTTTCATGGTGTTAGAGCTTAAGGTGTTGTAGACATTCATTTGTAAATTCATTACAAAAGCATTTTTTTTCATATATCCAACTCTTTTTTGTTTGTTGTGATGGGTGGTAGGAAGATCTCTAGATTTTTTATTTAATACTTTGGTTCACAACATTTGTAATGATGGTTTGGAAGGAGGAAGAAGAGCTTTTTTTGTAGATCTGTGTTTGTTTTTGTTTTGTCTACAGCGTGGGCATATTTCAAGCTACATTTTATTTTTTATATGCATCCTCAGATGCAGTTCCATGTTTTTTCTGCATCAAGGGTGTGTTTATTTTACATTTTTACATAGATCAATGATGACATTTAGATGGGTGTCAAATTTAGGGCAGTAAACAGAATCAGGGCGACGTGTGAGAGAATGTCAATTTCATAGCAATAGATAACAACACTATTCATCTCAAAATTCCCTCTCTTTTGATGATGATATAATACACACATTAATCAAATCAATCAAAAGGGGGAGCTCTCATCCTTAGCCCCTTGGTCATATAGTACAGTCATGTGGAGAGGGCTTATTTTTTATTTCATACTAATAAGGGCTTGACTTCAGCGTTTGCATTTTTTTTTAAATCTCTCCAAGAATTATAATTTTTTAAACATTTCAAATATTTTTGGTGCAATTTTTTTGGACCCATTTATGATAAGAAAACTTGTATTTTTGTAATCTCTCCAAGAATTATTTTTTTCAGAACATTTTAAATATTCTTAGTGCAATTTTTTTTTGACTCATTTATGATAAGAAAACTTGTAAAAACCATAAAGTTTGATTGGTAACTCAGAATCAAGTGTTTTTTTTAAAAGTGTATGTTTTTTAAAATCCAATATATTGGTGCTATTAATTATGTAAAATGAACTAAAATTTAAAGTGCCAAATCATTTGGGGAGTTGTCTCGGTGTTGATTTATGCACCCTTTTGCATTTTTTTGCTCTTTGGTGATTTATTATAATGAATTCTTATTCTATAATACATTAGTGTGAGCCATTAAAAACACATAATTACCACACATGGAGACCAATAATGGAAATAATCATTAAATGCAAAGGATTATGGGCCTTAATGACTACAAGCTAACCAGTGTGGACTAGAGAATATGAGAAATTTCAGCACCAATACAAGTTTGATGAATGTATGGGTTTGATAGGAACTTATGTAAGTGATAGTCTTTGGTTTCATTTGGAAGGTTGTGACTTTCCTTCAAAAAATGAGAAAAATTAAAAGGTTTATTTGGTAAGGTGGATCATATGAGAGCCATGCAACTTGAAGTAGAGATCACTTCTCTCAATCCTAAATATTTCTCATCTATTGTAGAATATTTTACTAAGTTCAAGAACTTTTTGACATAACTGAAGGGGAGTAGAAAAGACAAGAAAGATGAAGAGTGTGTTTACCTAATTTTGTCTAAATCGAAAGGTCCATTTTAAATATTTTCTTCTACATTTTTCTCTAGCATGGATGTCTTAGGTGCCACATTCATAATGCCTGATTTAGATTTGTCTTATGAAAGACTTTCTAGGAAAGAATCCAAATAGTCTAATCTTGAGTCTTCCACCTCTCAAAAGGCCTTATTAACACTCATCCTAAGGGAAAGGTAAAATAAAAAATAAAACCCAAAACCACTCCTCCATCTTAAAGTGACACTAAACTCAAAGACAATAACTCTAAACTCAAATAGTCTTCTAAATCCAAGAATAAGTCTAGCCTTTCATGTTCCTTTTATGAGGGGACTAGTCATGTAGAAACTAGGTGTTGGAAGAGAATGCAAGCCTTAGAGGATGCAATCAAAAAACACAAGATCTTTATATCCACTCCACCTCCTTCTTATGAGCATGACAAATCACTTAATGTTGTTGGGAGATCTTAATCACATGTTATAGAGAGTTGGATAATATATTCTTGTGTTTCTCATCACATGACTTCTTCTAAGAAGTCTTTCACATCTCTTGGTTTGAGTTCTACTTCCAACATTGAGGTTGGAGATTATTCCTTTATTTATGTTAAGGTAAAAGGTGACATACAATCTGCTAGTGGCCTCATCAATAATGCACTATATGTTCCTGATATCACTTCATAGTTTCTCTTTGTTTATCAAATTTGTCAATCTGATCAGAGCAAAACAATGACTTTCACACCACAAGGGGATAAAATTCAAACTTGGTTAGAGCCTCATTCACTTATTGCACAAGGTGTTGTTGATCATAATTATAGGCTATATCACTTTGAGGGTTTTTATGAGAATTATTCTATGGAGACATAATTTGTTTCTCATTCTGATTCTAAGAGTAAGCTTTGGCATGAGAGATTTGGACATCTTAATTATAAATATTTGAAGGAGTTGAGCACTCATGGTATGGTTGATGATTTTTCTATATTTTCTTATCTTTATGGATTTTTTAATGACTGTGCATTAGGGAAACAATATCAAGATCCATTTTTCAAGGGTATATCTAAGAAAGTTTCTTCATCACTTGAGCTTGTGCATAGTAACTTGATGGTTTTGTTACTCCTTTCAATGGAGCTAAGTATGCATTTAAATTTACTGATAGTTCATCAAGATGTACATGGGTTTATTTTCTCAAGTACAAGAGTGAAGTTTTTTCACACTTCAAATTCTTCAAGGCTTTGGTTGAGAACCAATCTTCTAGTTGCATAAAGAAGCTTTGCACTGATAATGGGGGGAGTACTTCAGCAAATATTTTTTTAATTTTCTAGTAGTTCATGGCATTTTTCACCAAAATTATATTCCTTATACTCCACAACAAAATGGTTTAGCAAAAATAAAGAACCAAATTTTAAAGGAGATGGCTAACTGCATGATGCATTCTCAATATTTACCACCTGTATACTAGGCAAAAGCAATTAATTGTGCAAACTATATTCAAAATCACACCATATATATCACTTGAGAATTTGACTATAGAGGAGGCTTGGTATGTAAATAAGCTCGATGTCTCTTTTTTTTGAGTTTTTGGGAGCCATGCTTGGGCCTTTATACCAAAGAAGAAAAGAAAAGCGCTGTATAAGAAGACAAAATATTTGATCTTTGTAGAATATTATGTGGACATGATATTTTATTAACTTTCATATCTTGATTCTCATGATGTTATTTTTCAAACAGATGTTCAGTCTGATAAGCATTTCTATTCTCATGAGTTGACAGGTCGGATCATATACAAAATGGCAATGAAATTATTATTTCATGATTCAAATTAAAATAAAGCAAGAGCAAACATTATAAATCCAAAAATGACTCTTGAACTACACCTACCAAGTAGTCTATTCATATTCCTATGGGATTCTTGAGATACACATAAGAAGACAAAAAATAAAGAGCAACTACACCTAAGAATAAAGAAATATTATCTATCTAATATTACATCCCCCCCTTAATCCGTAGGGGTTATTGTTAGACCAAGAATTCCTCTATAAATTTCAATTTTTTCTCATCCAAGTGCCTTTGCCAAGATGTTTGCTAGTTGGTCTACTGTCAGGCATTATTGCAACTTAACACTGCCATTTTTCACATAGTGCCAAATCAAATGAAATTTGGTATTGATGTGCTTGGTTTGGCCATGAAATACTGGATTCTTTGCCATCTATATTGTATAAGTATTGTCAACCATGAGAGGTGTTGATGAAGCTTGTTGCTCCTGAAAATCTAAAAAACCCTTATGAGCCACAAGATCTCTCTAGTTGCCTTTGAAGCAGACATATATTCTGCCTCTACTAAATAAATTATTGGTACTAATTTCTTCTTAGATTTCCAATTGATAACCGTTGTTCCCAAATTCATTATAAAACTCAAGGTGGGCTTTCAATCTTCATGATCACCAGCATAGTTAGAATCTAAATATCCAACCAGTTTGAAGTCTCCTTCCCTAGAGTACTTGAGCCCAAAATGTTGTGTGCTTCTAAGATATCTAAGGACCCTTTCTATTGCTACCCAATGACTCTCCCTGGGTTGTTGCATGAATCTTGAGAGGATACCAACTGCATATTATATATTTGGCTGAGTGGTAGTAACATGAATTAGACTTCCAATGAGTTGTATGTATTTAGTGGCATCAACTAAATCTATTGAATCTTCAAATGTCAATTTGAGATTCTATTCCATGGGTGTGTTGAGAGGATTAGAATCTTCCATTCTAAACTTGCTCAAAATGTCACCAATGTACTTTTGTTGAGTGATGAAGAAATACTTTGGTTTTTGAATTACTTCAATACCCAAATAGTAAGGAAGATAACCCAAATCAGTCATTTCAAAGCTTTTTATCAACTTTGATTTGAATTTCATAGTGTACCATTGATTGTTCCATGTGATGAGAAAATTTTCAACATACACCACCATAAATACAACTATTTTGATGAAAAGAGTTGCATCTTCAAACTCAAAATGTTTGAAGTGCATATTCATGGTTGCTCAGCCAGTTTTTGTACCATGTTCTAGGGGCTTGTTTCAAACCATACAACCATTTTTCTAGTTTTCACACCTTTTGCTCTTATCCCTTTAATAATAAACCATTAGGTTTTGTCATGTACATAGTTTCCTTGAGGTCTCCATTCAGAAACACAATTTTAACATCCATTTAGTGAACTTTCCATCCATTGTGAGCTGCCAGAGTCAACATGGTTTGAATGGTAGTCTATTTTGTTGTAAGTGAAAAGGTTTCATTGTAATTAATTCCTTCCTTTTGAACATACCCCTTTGTGACAAGCCTTGATTTATGATTTTCAAGTGAGTCATTTGCCTTATATTTGTTGTGATAGACCCCCTTGTAGCCAATCAGTTTGCAACCATATGGTGGATCAACTAGATTCAAAATCTCATTTTTCACTAGTGAATTATACTCATCTTTCATTGATTTTCTCCAAGAATCAAGATTTTCATCTTGTTTGAAAGTTATTGGTTGTAAATCAAATGCAACATTGAGTTCCTCTTGAGAATCATCTAATGTGAATTTTTCAATCATGTCCTAAATTTCATCAATAAAATTGTCTAGTTGAGATGAGGTTGCACGTACACTTCGAGTACCTATTTTCCCAACTTAATTAGGTCTCACATCTTTTAGTATTTGAGTAGCCCAGTTAGGCATATTTTTTTGTTCTATAGGTGCTTCAGGTTCATCCTCTAAAGTTCCTTCACTATTTACCCTTTGTTCAGCTACCCCTTGTTTAATATCTGATGACATTTCACTATCTCCTTCAAAAGGAGTATCAAGGTCATGTACGAGAGACAATATAAAATCAATAGAGTCCCAACTTTGTGTCCCCCAATCATTATCTAGAACATTCAAATCACTTGTAGACATCAAACTTTGCATATTTGTCTAGTCGACTCAACTGTCGATCAATATGCTCTTTATCTTTATAATGTCACAAAAGACAACTTATCTTGTAATAAAAAACTTCTTCTCTTTTGTATCATATACATTTTTGACTCCTATGTTCCAATTTGTTTCACTTCTCCTTTAGAATCAGTGCGTAACAAGTGGATCCAAAAATCTAAAGATGTCATATTGAAGGGAGGTGACCACACCACATCTCATATGAAGTCTTTGATTCAAGAGCTGTTGATGGTGATCTGTTGTGAAGGTATACTATTATTTTAGTTGCTTTAGCCCAAAAGTGCAGATTTACCCTTTTGAAATACAACATTTCATGAACCATATTCATCACAATTTTATTCATTCTTTCAAATACTCCATTTTGTTGTGAAGTGTGAGGAACTATGAGATGGTGTTTGATCTCATTTTGTTCAAGATAGGATTTAAACTTATTTGATGTGAATTCACCATCATTATCTATCTTGAGTGTTTTGATATGGGTTTGTGTTTCATTTTTAATCATTATTCAAAACTTCTTGAAAGTATCAAAAGCTTCTAATTTCTTTTTCAAAAAGTATATCCATGTCATCCTTTTGTAGTGATCAAGAACAACATGAAGTAATAATGACCACTAGCAGAGAGGATTGGAAGAGAACACAAGTCTGAATGAATGAGCTGTAATTTTATATTTGCTTTCCTTCGTGACTTCAAAAATGGTTCTCGTATGTGTTTAGCCAAGATGCAAGCTTCACACTTCTCATATGATTTTATGAGTAATGTGGGCATGCCAACAACACCATTCTTTTACAATACATGAATTTTGTTATAGTGAGTGTGCCCAAATTGATCATGCCACAACATGTCTATAGACATTCCATCTTCCAGAAGATGAGCATAATTCCTTGAATTTGATGGCTCACCCTTCAATTTGAGTAGTTTACCTTCCTCATATCCAATCAAGATGACTGCATTATCACTTTTTCTCCTAATTATGACATCACCATTATCCAACAGAATGGAATGGCCTTGTTACCTTATGAGCACTAGGTAAAATAGGTTTTGTTTCAATTGAGGAAGGTAGAGAACATTCTCAAATTTGTAGTTTGGAAGTCCTAGACACTTGAGTTAAATTGAACCTCTTCCCTGTGGTTGTAAACTTGATCTCTCTATGAGGTATACTGAGCCACAACTTTCTTTAATGTACTCCTCAAAGAAGTATTTTTAGAAAGTCATATGTTGAGTGGTGTCAGTATCAAGAACCCAAACATCAAACCATGAGAAACTGATTGAGACACTATTTACTTCACCGTCTGTACTAAAAAACACACATTCACTGGTGAATTGAGCTGAGTTTGACTCTTTTGACTATTTATTTGAATTTTCCTCTTTATTTTTATGGTATGCTTCACTTTTTACCATCAATTCATGCATTTGTGAGTCTCATAGCTACCTTTTCTATCACACCGTTCACAATAGAGGTTTTGTTTATCATTTTGTTTTTTATTTTGACCACCATGATTTTCATTTTTTCCACCTTTTCACTTGTACTTATTATTTTACTTGTTATTTCCTTCATTTTTGGATGACGTGGCCTTATTTGATGGTTTAGAGGAATTTTTTTGACATAACACACACTTTCACCTGTTGTGGTTTTTGTTTTCCTTCCAAATGCCTTTTCTCTTTCGGCCATCTTTTCAACCAACTAGTCAAATGTGAGAGTCTTCAACTAATTGCTTGCTTTTAGAGACTCCAAATAGGTTAAATAGTTGTGAAGAAGGGATTTTATGAATATGGTCATGTATATATTGATTTGACACTTGTTTCTACAACATCATGTTTGATAGTACATATTTCTGAAGCCAATCTCATCACGTCACCATATTTCAACTCTAGGTTAAACAATTTCAACTACAGTTGAATGAATTCCAACTCTGAATGGGAGTCATATAGGTCCTTTAGTTTTTGATATGCTTCCCATGGTGTATTTCACTCCTGTATATGATGAAACACATCTCCATCCACTGATGCCATCATTAAGGCCAAAGCCTTCTAGTTTTTCTACTTTCATACTTGTATGTCCTTTGGATTTCCTATTGGTTTGGCTGGTTGTGTTGTCTCATCACAAATATAAAACCATAGGTCATTGAATATGAGTGTGATCTCCACTTGACGAGACCATTCTGGCCAATTGTCTTTGCCGATCAAGGTAGTGCCAACAATGGATTTGATGGAATGCATGGTTTTGAGTTTTGTTTGAGTTTTCGAAGGATTGAGTTTTTGTTTAACCCCAATTGGTTCCTTATCACTCTAAATGGGTCCCCTTTTATATATACACAAAGGTACTAAAAAATATTCACTTTGTCATTAACACTGGCTTAAGAAGAAAACCTCATACATCAATATACTTGTTTTTTCTTGATTTTTGAGTTTATGTTTTTCAACATACATGAATGGATAAAAAGAGTAGCTCCCCTTATTTCTCCTTAAAATGCAAAATTTGGTTATTATTTTTCCAAATTCACATAAATTAGCATGCCTCAAAGCAAAATAAAATTTTCTCAAATTTAAATGTTTTCAAATTTAAATTTTTTAAAATTTGAAAGAAACATTTAAAAAGGAATTTGCTTTTTAAATAAAAAAAGCATAAAAAATATATCTCCTCTCATAAATGGAAAATTTCCAATTTGGAAATGTACGGATTTATCCAAATATAGTCACCTTCAATAATTTGTGTTGAAACTCTTTTTGTGTCCAGCCAATATGCCAATAGAAAAAGACAATTCCAACTCAGCAAAATGTGGCACAATAATGCAAAAGATATTTGCAAATTCCAAGAGCAGGTGAAATGCCACACTCCAAGACTGAATACATATGCTCAGATGAAACGCAGGTAGGAAAATACTTGTTTAGATTTCAATGATATGCCATGCAACCAATGCCACAAATACCACACCAAAAATGCAATCAATGATAGGTATGGCTTAGGTATTGAGCATGTCTATGCAATGATTTGATAAAAAAACCCAATGTAGCAAATGAAAACTTTCAATGTGAATCAATATCTCTTAAATCACCTCCCTTTTAGTATAACATGTTGTCAAATTAGTTGATACATAGGTTAAAATATGCCTCCAAGCTGGTTGATACGCTGCCAGCTAAAACTATACGAATTACATAGCCAATCTACTAGACACCATTTGTTAAGACTACCAGCCAATCTACCATGTTGATATTATATAAAACTTCTTATATGTTGTCTAAGTACAAAATAAAGTATAAATAAATGCATTTTTATAGGAGAGAAGGAGAAATAAAATATTTTTATCCAAGGCTCTGATACCAATGACAGGTTGGATCATATATAGAATGGCAATGAAATTCTTATTTCATGATTCAAATTAAAATGAAGCAAGAGAAAACATTATAAAGCCAAAAATGAGTCTTGAGCTACACCTACCAAGCAGTCCATTCATATTCCTATGGGACTCTTGAGCTACACACAAGAAGATAAAAAATAAAGAGCAACTACACCTAGGAATAAAGAAATATTATCTAACTAATATTACAAGAGTATTCATCTTCTTCCATGAATTATTCTTCTTGTTAGATTCCATCCATTGATGATTCTTCACTTCATCTTGATGATCCCTTCTTTAAGGAGCCAGTTCAGGAAGACACTGAGGAGGTTATGGATGTAGACTTAGATATGAATCTTATTCCCACTATGCCTAAGTGGGCTCATACTATAGTTTTTGAGGCAACACCATTTGTACAAGATTTTCCACCCACTACACATTATCATGCACATTCTATAGATTCTGGAATTTTGTGTCAAGTATTTTTTGGGGATCCATAGTCTATTTCATAGGTTCATGGGATACATGAGTGGGATGATGCAATGATAGATGAGTATTCTTCCTTGATGAAGAATCATACATGAGATTTGGTCTCTCTTCTTAAGGGAATAAATTTGGTTAGACGCAAGTGGATATACTAAACCAAACATGTAGTTAATGAGTCCATTGATAAGTATAAGTCTTGTATTCTAGTAAAGGGTTTCTCATAAGTTGATGGTATTTATTACTCTGATAATTTTTCCCTTATTACCAAGATGGGTTATGTGTGCCTTGTACTTTCTCTTGCTGCATCACATGGTTGGCCAGTGTACCATATGGACGTAAAGAGTGTCCTCTTACATAGAAATTTACAGGAGGAAATCTACATGGAGAAATATATTAGGTTTGTTCATGGTTCTTCTCTTGTTTTTTGACTACAAAGGTCTCTCTACGATCTCAAACAAGTTCCTCAGGCTTGGTATGAGAAGATGGATTCTTTTCTTCTATCTATTAGATTTATTCATTTCCACTCAGATCCTACCATATATATCTATCATGTTGGAGAGGATATTATTATAATGGTTTTGTATGTTGATGATCTACTTCTTATAGGAAGTTCTTATTCTTATATTCATGCTATTCAATAGGCTCGTTCAACGTAGTTTGATATCACAAATCTTGGTATTTTGCAATTTTTCCTTGGTTTGTAGATTTCTCAATCAGATTTAGAGATTTATTTGAGTTAGCATAAGTACACCCTTGATCTTTTTTAGTGTTTTGGTATGGCTATTTACAATCCAAGTCCTTCTCCTTTCCATTTTGGGATCACTCTTAATTCCACGTGCACTACTCCTCTTTGTAATCCTACATTATAAAGGCAGTTGGTTAGAAGTCTCACGTACTTGAATGATACTTGCCCTGATATTTATTTTGTTATTGAGCTTGTATCTCATTTTGCACATGCTCCTCATGATATTCATTGGTAGGCTACCAACAGCATTTTATGATATTTGTAGGGCACTTCCCACTTTAGATTACACTACAACAGAGGTTCTACTTAGTTGGTTGGATATATTGATTCAGATTGATTAGGTTTTATTGATGATAGGCATTCCAATTTTGGCTATATTTTTTGTCTTAGTTCTTCTCTAGTTACTTGGGATTGTAAGAAGAAACAAGCTATTGCACTTTAATCCACAAAGGTAAAGTACAAGGCAATAGTCATAATGAGTTAGTTGGTTCTTTCGCTTCATCAATTATTGACAGAGTTTGGATTCACACAAGATTCACATACTATACTTTGGTGTGACAATCAAAGTGAAATTCACATTTCTCATAACCCTATTGAGCACCAGTGGACCAAGCATATTGAGATTCACATGCACTTCATTCGTCAACAAATTCAAGATGGAGTTATTTGCTTAGAGTACATTCTGACTCAATAGTAGGTTGTAAACATCTTTATGAAGTCTTTTGCATTACCTTGAGTTGAATGGCATGCTTAGGGTTTTATAAGTTGTCATTGGGGGGTGTTCGTGAAGAAATATTCTTTCTTCATTTCTTCATGGATATATTATACATGAGTATTTGATTAGGCCTTGTTGCCAAGACTCATATTGTGGACATGCCACTTTATTTTTAGCTCCTAGCTTCACTTGAGGGGGGTGTTAGAGTAGGTTATTTATCTTAGCTCATGTTCACCTAAGTAATTTATTATTTCCTTTTATATAGTTATTCCCACCCATTTATGTGTAGATGTTTCATTTATATTATTTTATATATTATAATATTTTACATATTTATCTCTTAGATATTATGGGGATATTTGTTAGTTATTTGTATCATTTAGGGATAGTTATTTTTTAGTCATAGATTTAATCTCTTAACATGATCTCTTAGTTATGATTGATCACTTAGCATGAATTCTTAGCTATGATTGATCACTTAGTTTGATCTCTTAGTTAGAATTGTCTTTCTTGCATATATATGCAAGGCAAATTCATTGTATTGGACAAGATTTAGAGATATAATATATGATATTGATACTCTTTATTTTGCATATGTATTTGTAAGTCTATGTTGTCAAATTACTTCCAAAATATTATTTTTATGAATGTGATGTTCTATTAACACCATATATCTTTGTGGGTTGTAACAATATGATTATCATTCCTTTCAAGAGGTAAGTTGTAGTTATGAGTTATTTGAGGAAGAAGAAGCATAGGAAGAAAAAACACCACCACCATAGGGAGCCATAGAACTACCTCCAGTCAACCCCAATGTATGTAGATACTCACGACTGAAAGGAGAAACCTTAGGAATGGAAACCATGGTTCTAGATGAAGATGATGAGAATAACACATTCGTAGTAAAGGATTATGCTACTGACGAGGATTTAGGCAAGGAATAAATGGTAGCAAAGGGGACCCCTTCATAATATTTAAATGAAAATATATCTAAAATAAAGGAGAAGGCCTACATAAAATCTAAAATAAAAATTCAAATAGTAGAAGGACAAGAGGTCTCCCCCACACCATCCTTAGCAACAAAAGAAACCTTATTAAAAATGAGTGGAGGAAAAAGGAAAAGGAATTCCTCACCAAAGATATAATACAAAAGGGTAAGAATAAATAAAAAATGCTAAAGTCAAAGGGCAAAAATGAGACTCTAGTGACATATTCAAAAACAAAGTCCTCAAAAGAAGGAGACAAAGAGGAAACAAAAATAAGCAAAGAAATGGATAATACCACATAAGTACCTAAAATATATACACTATTAGGAATGTGTCATAAGAAAGGAGGAATATACACTTTAATAAATGTGTATACAAATGTAAATACAGAAATAAGATGCAAGGTAGTTAGAGTTATTTTGTACTACACCAAGTTGAGTCTATTTGAATTAGATGATATAATAATATGACTCTTGGACTACTTATAGGAAATACTTATAAGAACAAAATAGAAGAGTATAGAGACTAAATTTATAATAAAGAAATGTTATGAGGAGACACTTAATAAAAATGTAGAAGAATCAACTAAGTCACCATCTGACCAAAAATAACTGAGACAAATCCAACAAACAGAGTTGAGAATAAAATAGAAAAAAAATAGTGTTAGAAGCCTTGGAAAAATAAAATCAATTACAATAGGGAAAAGAACTAGAAGATGCAATAATTAAACAAAGAATACAACTAGAGAAAAATCTAGCTGAGGAAAATAAAATAATCTAGGAGATTGCAAAATTAGACACTCAATAGGAAAAACAAATGTTGGAAAATTAGAAAGCAGAAAAAGAAGCAGAGAGAAGGGAATTATAAAGATAATTAGATGAAAAAAAGTTTGGTGGAAGAAAATAAAAATAAAACGGAAGAAGAATTAAAAATAAAGGTGAGGAGGAAAATAAAAGGAAAACATAGGAGGAAAGAAGGGTAGAAGAGGAGAGAAAGAATAAACTCATTGTAGAGGAACGAAAGGAAAAAATATAGGAGGAGGAAAGAAAGAACAATGAAGAAAATAGAAAATAGAGGATGTATAGAGAAAGGAAAAGGAGGCATAGAAGAAAAAGGAGAGGGGAAAATAAAAATCATAATAAGAAGAAAAGGGAAAGGGAAAGGAGGTGAGTAGACTCTCCATAAGTTATTGGGCAGCAGGGGGCACCACTTAAAATTTAGCATAAAACACTTTAAGAATAACGTGAATAGTCCAGAGTAGTATAGTTACTCATATGGACCCATTAAAGAGGGTAAAATTAGAACTAATGAGGCATAAACAAATATCATCCACATCATGGTGCCAACAATTATTTTCAGCTTGCTGCAAGAGTGCAAACCCTTACAAAAACTAACCCCATTAGAAAAATAAATAGTTAGAGAGACCCTTATTCAGAGTACCATGGGAGATTGAATGATGCAATGTGTAAACCTAGAAGAGGGCATCAAAAAGTGTTTAAATGCCTTGACCAATGTTAGGTCACAATATGACCTGCATAAAACTTTTCCCAATGAGAAATAATTGGAAGAAATAAAGTAGAATTTCATAAATCATACAGGGGTTATAGTGGACAAAATTTTAATAAAACTTGTGGTTAGGGATGATTATAAGGAAGAACTATTGAGATCACTTCAAAGAGAAAATTATGTCAAACAAACTAATTATAAAGAGCAAGTAAATAAACTACAAGCAACATTGGAAGATGCAGCTATTTACTTTTCTTACTCTCTCTATTAGCTCTTATGGACTCAAGATAAAAAGAACTAGATGGAGGAGATGGAAAAGCAACTAAGTACTGCATCTACTAGCTTAAAGTCCCAACATATAGCCTCCAAATAAAAAATAACTCAAATGATATACCTAAATGAACAATACAAGGAAAATTAGGGTCAACACATATTAGTCTATGAAGACATGGAGGACTATGGCACTTACCTGAGCACTTAGATGGAGACAATGGAGTTTTGAATCAAAGAACATGAAACACACTTGAACATACTATAAAAATCTCTATCAAATGACATTGTGATGGCATCCAAAGAAAATGCAACCATCGATAATCACATTGTGGAAGCTAAGAAACTCATTTTGAACTAGGATTTATTTGCTAAGGAAATAATGAACAAATATGGGAAACATCTACCTAAATACGAAGGATCCACATCATAGTCACATATTTTTGAAGATAATTTTTTTATAAATTTAGGTGGATTAGTTTGGTACCTATCAATATTTTAGAGTTATCTCGAGGACGTGACAAAGATATAAAATTCAAGCAAATGTTGGTAGTATTCTCAATTAGCTAAGGACCAAACCACAATTACCGCAAAGCCACTACCTTTACCACAGTAATAGAATACTTCTTCAGGCTGACCAAATAAAGGCTTCTACCAATTGGGCCATATGGTAAGGAATCAAAACTTGTGTTAAGAGAGGATGACCTAATTGGAGAAAAGGCATGTCTCACACAGACATGGCCATTGAATTTTAAGGTATTGAATCGATATTTATACATCTTTGTAGTATAGAAGAGTTGAAGTGTAATAGTGAAGAGTATTAAGAGGTTACAAAGTAGAGTAATCTTGTAATAACATAAGATGGTATGGTGTAAAGAGATATAAGAACATTATATTTGGTGGGTATTATATATATATATATATATATATATATATATATATATATATATATATATATATATATATATATATATATATATATATATATATATATATATAAAAGAGATGTTAAAGTATGAATTACTGTGTACATTGTATTGATTATTGCGAATGAGCACACCAACTTCTTTTATTTTATGCATAAGATAATTGTTTCTAACAAATACTAATTGTTGTTTCACATTAGTCCTAAATGAAGTTAACTTAATCAACATAAACTATTTATAGCTAACTACTTCATATTTTATGTCAACAATGAAAACAATTGATATGTAAATGCAAATCTCATTTTTCATGGCATAGGATAATATGAGTAAATGACAACTTTCTCTAAACCACATATCTAATACTTAATGCACAAAGGTCATAACTCATAGATGAATTGGTTATAGAGGTTTTTTATTTTCCACAAGACCTCGATTGGAGTTGTGAGCTTCCCAATTTCATACATAAGGACTATTAATCTACCAAAACTAAAACAATCTCTTCTCGCTTCACAAAAACTACAAAGGATAGTTGTTCCACATAACGATTGTCCTTTACAAATATTTTCAATGTGACTCTGAACCTAAAGGAGGAGTACTGTCTCATCAAGTGAATAAATATTGATATTCAAGATGTCAATGGTTTCACTTAGACATCAAAATTTCAAAGGAGTCATGTGCCCATAAATAAATTATGGAGTCATGATGTTGGGCACCATAGGGAAATTAAGATATTTAATATAAATAAAATAGAACTCATAATAGCTAATAATTATATAAATAATATTTATATTAATAATAATTTTTAATATCATTTTAATAATATTATATTAATATTAATAATAATTTTTAATATCATTTTAAACATTTTGATATATAGAATTCATCGACTTTATTTATTGATTTTATTATAAAATATTTTTTTAGAGTTGTTTATTTTTGAAGCACTCTTAAAGAGAGTAATGAATCATAATTAATTTGACGACGACCTTCACCAATAAAGCATAAATTAAATTAAAATAATTGTATCCATAAGTATAATTTATAATAATAGTTGAGGTTGTTAATGATTTAGAATTTCGTGATATATATGATTGACATTAAATCTAATGTCTATTTGATTATTATAAAATAGTTTCAATCATAAATTTGATATCCATTTAATCATTACAAGGTAGGTTTAATCATAAATTTGATGTTTATTTAACCATTATATAAATATTTATTCTTCTTATTTACAAAAATCAATCTAAAAATTATAATATCTTTAATATAAAATGAATTTTACAACACTTTTTTTCTGATAACCAATTAAAAAATAATAATAAAATTATTAAACAATATAATACATAACAAATCATAAATAAATACTTCCAAATATTTTTTCAAATAAATGAAAAATGGAAATTACATTAACATTCACGAAATAAAAAATGTCACATAATATTAACATGACATAAGTGGGTTTTGAGTTCATTTTTTTTAATTCAATTTTTATCATAACTATTTTATATTAGAAGATAAATGTTTTAATTTTTTAAAGAATCTCTTTACTCTCTTTTTCGTGACGTGTATGAATATAATTGACCTTCGATGCTTTAGTTTTAAAAATTAAAAAATATTTATTTTTTTAAAAATTATTTTAAATTTTAAATTAATTATATTTATTTGTAATATTTATTAAGATTTATATTTAGATTAATGATATTATATCTTAACCAATCTTTAATAAATATTATTTATTTTTATAAAAAAAATTGACTATTTTATTTGGATTATTGCATTTTATGTTTTGCATATTTGTTTTTAGTGCATTTATTTATTAAAAAATATGATTGTAGTCTATTTTTTATATTTTGGCATCGAAGAATACATTGGTATTTATATCGTTTATTAATTAGTGGTTTTTTATATATATTGATATAAATAGATTAATTATAGTTTCTTATTTAAGTGGATGCAAGACATCTTTCATCCTTACTGAGTAGTATAGAGAGAGAGTATTATAGGGGAGAGGGTGACAAATCGTGATTGTTAGAAGTATATCAAAACTTATTAAGAATCACCACACATACGTACATTTATTTATTGTCTATAATTGCTTAGATTTGTTTTCAGTCCCATTTTGTATCGTAGATGCATGCATTTATCATGTGTATGTTTGGATATCTGATGGTAATTAACATTTTGGAACGTGTTTTTTATTTGATAAGGTAAAGGTCACGGGTTTTGAAGATCCTGGAACTTCAAACAAAGGAAAGAAAGATGTGATGTTTACACACAAATGAGACGCCTCTACCAGCGGCAATGGGTTAGGCAATATAGACACAAGGACAACAAACCAAAAAACAAAAAATGAGCAAAAATGGATATAGGTTCAAATCTACCACAATCAACCAAGAAACAACCAAGGATGCTTCAGTGAAGCATCTACCAGTCTTCCGCACAATCATCAACAAACATAATCTATCCAAACTGTTTACATCATTAAAACCAAGGGATTTTTCACAGATTTTCAGCAAGGTTCTGCTTTCTTTATACCTACAACAACTGTTTTTTGGAAATCTTCTCGGAGTCCCTCTAAGTAAGGAGGATCCTTTGGAGTCCCCCTGAGTAGAGGGGCATACATCAGGGTTGAACCATTGCTTTTTTACCTTTTTACCTTTTCTGGACTTTTGTCCATCATTCCTTGACTTCTGCAACAATATAGAGCTGGGATTTGTCTTCTATTGTTGGGTCCTCGATTTCTGCCCTAGACAATTCCATTTATGGGTTCTTGGATGAGGTCGCTGAAGCGGAGGGGACACCAAGTTCATAGCATTCCTTGGAGAGATTAAATCCTTCAGCAATACATTTTCAGAATGAGGGGGACTTTTATGGTCCTCAAGATCCTCCAAAGGTGACAAACATCATCACCATCAGAATCATTTGAATCGTTTTCAACGAGTACCTATAGGTGTTTGAGGAGGGAGTCTTTTCACCAAGAGGAATCCTTCTTTTCCCTGAGGAAATTGTAGTTTTTGATCAAATGCCCTATATTAAAACAACTACAATAGCAAAACAACAAATCTTCATAATCCAAGAGTTAGGATCAAGAGCGGTCCCCAACTTACAAATTGATATTTTTAAGAAGATTCTTCGAAATGTCAATATTTACCAAAACCCTGACAAAAATAGTGTAATAAAAATAATCGATATCTAGATGTATTTGTAGATGCTCACTCAGTAATTCACCAATAATCTTTAAATTAAATTCGATCCAAAACTAAAATAGACCATGAAGCAAACAAATTTATCTATATTGATTTAATAAATACTACTTTTTTAATCTATTTTAGAAACATAATCCAATAACTTGTCAACACTAATAACACTGCCATTCACATGGTTTTTTGGTTGTTTGATAGTTTTATCGTCCAAGTCTTTGACTAAGTGTATGTTTTTCAGTGGCATAACCTTCTTGTTCTTGATGCATCCTTTGTTTACAAAACCCCCAAGATGATAGATACATGTATAAAAGTGACTTCTTAATGCTTATAAATCATATAGGGCCAAATGTATTTGAATTAATTACCAACTAGGTGGCATATTTATATTATTTAAACCACTTTTTAGTGGAAACAAACAATTTGGTTCCATTTACCATGGGTTAAACCGACGTGGCAATAAGCTTGAGTGAAAATGTAAAATAATGATTAGGTTTTCAAATCATGTAGGTTACCCTAACCTTAAATATGAGCAGAGGTTGTTAACCGTAGCCAAATATTATATAATGAAATCGATTTACATTATGCCTAGAACATTAGGGATTTCAGGGTCTTTTCAGTGATTGTGGTATGAGGTTGAAAAGGGAGTTAAGAAATTGTTTATAAAATTGTGCTATATTTTTGAAATATCAATCAGGCACTGAGTCTTAGAATATTATTATACACATTACAAAAGTTATAATATAGTTAGAATAACATGGATAAATTTGGTGAAGGTAAGTGTATGAAATTGGGAGGTTAAGAGAGGGTTTTAAGTAGACATATATTTCATGAAAAATAAAAAACTTCAACTTGTATAGATTATTTGAGATACTTGAATTCAAAATTTGAAGATGTCATACGAATATGAATTGTAGCATTTTGAGTCTAGTTTTTAAACTACTATTTTTTTTTTCAAATAGTCAAATATAAATAGGTCAAATATCAAAAATTCGAAGAGGTAGTGTTATTTTTTATAAAAATCAAAGTAGATAACTTTCCATGTGACCCATCATTTTTTTAGCATCATTTAGTTTTTTTTAAAACCTTTGATAGAGTGTTAGATAAGATCATCTAATTTGCAACTTATATATATTTTAAATTAATTAATGAATATATATTTTTTTTACTAATTTCACATGAAAATAGACCCTGAAATATGATCAATAATGTATAGCCAACTGTGCACCTCCAAACTACTTCAAAATATGTGTGTGTGTATTGAATGTGTATAGAATTAGGTCTATTTTGAAACCATATAATTATTTTTTTGTTTGAATCAACGAATAAAAAGATACATAAACAAAGAAGAACATGTATAGTTGCAGCATATAGTGTTACAAAAAGACACACTTAGAAATAAATATAGATAACAATTTTAAAGTAATAAAAATATATATATATATATATATATATATATATATATATATATATATATATATATATATATATATATATATATATAGAAAGAGGAGAGTGTAGTCAATATTGTAGTAATATTTTCAATAAATAGTTTGATAAAATTCATAGTGTTTAGCATGGTCAAAAATATGCATTCGACAGTGTTTGCAAGTCCATGCCTCAAGCTCAAAAATCCAAGCCATTATTGAGCCTGTAGGTATGTATTTGAAATGTGAAATATAATAATTGTGTACGTAGAATTACCACTCAGGCTCAAGAATCTCAACCATTCCTGAGCTATTAGACATGTGTTTGAAATGTGAAATATAAGAACTGCATATGTAGATTTATTGCGTATTCATAGATGGAATATCTTGCATGTATTTCACATGCATGCCAAATCTAGCCATGTGAACCTACTTTTATTAGTCTAAATTTTGTTTTTATTGGGACTAAAATGATTGGTTTATAGTTTTAAGAGTTTACAATTTATGGTTTAGGGTTTAGGACTTAAGGTTTAGGGATTAGGGCATAGGGTTTATGTTTTATAGAGTATATAAAGTTCAATCATGAAGAAAATTTGGGCCAAATTGAGCTCCTTGAACCTATTTGTGATTACATAATATAATTTTGGGCTCAATTAGCCCCTACATCATCACATATTGAGCCAATTAGCCAATTGGACCAATGAGTGAAGTGATCTGTACCAATTTGAGCCCTGTGAACCTAATTCTTACTCTATAGGATGTTAATTAGGTCTAAATCAATTGGTTTAAGGTTTAAGGTTTATAATTTAGGATTTATATTTTAGGGTTTGAGGTATAGGGTCCAATCATGAAGGCAATTGAGGATAATTTGAGCTATTTGAACTTATTTTTTACTATAGAATGTGATTAGGAGGCAAAAAAAAGGAGGGGAATGATATAGTTGAATCCTCAAACACAATAGTTTGAATACAATATGGAATAAATCATCATACCAAAGAAGAAATTATATGTGTGAAGTCAATTCTCATATTTTAAACTGATGACAAGTATTACAAAGGTATTATTGAGCCAAGCCCATAAAGACATTTTTTACCTAGATCAACCCTATCGCATTACCTCAGATATCATCCACATGGTATCTGGAATTATACATGAGGGCATAAAACCCACAAATATGATGGAAAAAAGTGTTAACACAAATTTGGTATCCCTACTTACAGGGACAAATTTCAACAATCAAGCTCTATCCATTCAAAAAATCAAAGACCCTAAAGTTTTTTTTACAAAGGCAATTGAATGGAAGGTATATTACACAAATAGGTAAGATTCAATGACAATAGGGTGTTCAAATAGCATGGGATATGATTTCAACTGACATGCAATACAATATGGCTACTGCACTACATGAATAATACCTAGAGAACCTCCATAAGATTAAGAATGGTAAATATAAATTTTGCTACGGTTCAATTTTTTTACTATTAGCCATGTATTTTACACATACTATTCCTAGTCAAGAAGGGTTAGTTAAATGGGATAAAAATATACTTATAGAAGCCCATATATCAACTGCATTAGTAGGCATCCTTATAGTACAAGAATTAGGACATTTTATAGCATGAGAGAAAATAATAAAACATATGGTAGCTAGTAGATTTTGCATTTCAAAAGAGATAGTCCAATAATATTATAC
Organism: Torreya grandis; assembly: GCA_037957365.1. Taxonomy (NCBI): domain Eukaryota; kingdom Viridiplantae; phylum Streptophyta; class Pinopsida; order Cupressales; family Taxaceae; genus Torreya; species Torreya grandis. Next base: position 4,340,688 of record JARHVA010000173.1, on the reverse strand, counting down.
CAAAGTCAAATTTATAGTAGATATTGATAATATTTATATAGAACCATTTGCTAGAAGGAATACACCACTCCCACCCCTTTCCTATGAAGTGAGTGATGAGCAAGTTGAATCAGTGATATTTGGGGCTTGGATTCTACCATAGGATCCTTGGTTTGCACAATTCATAAGGGAGGTAGGTCATAGTTCTAAGTTAGTTGAGGAAGAAGAAACGTGCAAAGTAAAAACACCACCACTACAGGGAGCCATAACAATACCTTTAGTCAACCCCAATATACGTAGATCTTCACCACTGAAAGGATAAACTTTAGGAGTGGAAACCATTATTTTATATGAAGAGGAGACTACCACATTCATAGTTAAGGATTATAATATTGAGGAAGAGTTGGGTAGAGAATAAATGGTATCTGTAGAGATGGATTTCCAAGATGGTTAGATCAAGCATTAGTCATGAAAATCAAGAAAAATACATAAAGAACTAACAAGCTAAGCTAACCTATTCAATGATAATTAAGAGCAAATGAAAGAAAACACATACATATTACCTTCCCAAGAGCATCTCATCACATAAATATGGCTCAAAATGTGATTTTCTCCTTGATTTGGTTCTCAAGTCTTCAACAATGATGCAAAGCAAAGCTCCTCCATCATCTCAAGAACACCAACTAAATTAGGCTCATGATATGAAATCAATGTTATGTCTATTAATGAAGCTATCACATTTCAAATAAAGCATTATCAAACTACACTCAAATGGCTTGTAGAGAGAATCTTGCATTATAAGTTTACACAAATAAAGCTTAATCAAAGAGTTCTTGGCCCTCTTATTTATATATTTTTCAAATTGATCAAGATCAACCATAATCATCCATATCAAGATCAAGATGTGTGGCCATGAATTAATACAATTATGTGTAATTAATCCATACATATATTTATAAATATTTGGGAGGAAGGGGCATTAAAGAGGCGTGGGAAGCCATAATCTTGATATTTATTGCATTTATGGCTTGTGGATGCCACCCTAGAAATGATTTCATTTTATGATGCATTTAATAGTAATCAATTTCTAATAAATAAATATTCAATAACTTCCATGGAATTCTTACTTAAGCTCATAATTTGATTTAATTTATATAAGTAAGATTAATCAATTTTAAAACAATTCTTTGAAAATTGGTTGCACTTCATTAATCAAACTAGTCAAAAAGTCATATTACTGGGTTATAATTTGATTGGAGAGGAATTAGAAGTTGATATTAGTTGCATACAAATTATAATCCCATTTAGGATGTTATCGACACAAAATAATACATGCACATGTCGTGTGCTTCTAAATTAGAAGAAAAGAGTGATCCAGAGCACCAAAATGCATTTTTGTTATTTTGACTCAAAATGATTTAAAAAAATAATAATAATCACATAAAATACATTAACCCATTTAGGGATACATTAACCTAAATTGATAATTGTATACGACAAACTTGAACCATTTCACATGTTTAAGTGATTTTGGCCCAAATTATGCATTTTCATAAATTTTGAGTAAGACTGACAATTTCAAACATAATAGTGTTAGAAAATAGATGTCTACATTTTGCCCCTGTTTGAGAAGGCGTGGTGAGACATTCAGGCAATGTAACATCTTTTCAAAGAAAATAATTGTCAAGAAGAAATTGGAAATGAAATGACCCATGATGCCCCCTCGAGAGGACATACAAGGATGAAATAGAAGGATGGACTCTCAAAATGAGAGAGAAAGTGAGATTAACCTAAGGAAAAGATTAAATCTAGGCGAGCTATTGTTTGCATGTGTTGATTCCATCAATGATCAAAATATAATTAGAACATAATGGACCCTAAAGACAGGAGAAGGGGAAATATACAATCCAAAAATATTAGTGACACTTTAAACACACCCAAAGCTAGGGTGCATGTTGCATGCTTTCATAATGATCGATCATGAGACAAGTTGCACACTAAAATATTTCTAGAATGAGGGCAAAAGTTTGCAGAGCTTGGAATTAGAATAAAAAGGAGAAGCGTGTCTCCAGTGAAAGGAAATAATAATGTTCCCCTATAGACTAGATTTGATCAATTAATAAAGCAATTCTGCCTCAGTAGGGTTGATTTTGATCACAGATAAATAATGGTTTACCCTTGTAGAACTGATTTAGATATGTGACTGGTTCAAATGTTGTGCCCCTATAGGTAAAATTGGTTATCAAAAGCTCAATGAGATAACCTATTGCATAGATTAAATATGAGCGGGTGTAAACATAGATGCGATAGTGTAATGGCTATAAAAGCCACAACAAACTAGGCATACAAGGATGCATAAAGTGATGAAAGAGATGAAAAGAAGAATAAAGGTGGTCGAGCTGACCCAAGATATATCATGTATCTAAGTATTGCCTATATAGTCCATAGGGACCTCAAGCTATTGTAGTTCACTCAAAAATGGAAGAGAATGGAATGAGGAATGAAGAAACCTAACCAATAATTTGATTAGAATCATAATGTATACCAAGATATGCATGTCTTGCATAGAGTCAGGTGTGAGAAAATCCATTGGTACCTAGTTTCATTAGTACACTTGAGAGTTGATCATCGGATTTGCATCAATCTTGAGACTTTGATCCAAAGAACAAAGTGCTTGCTATAGAATAATAAAATTATGCATCATAAGTATGAGTAGCTTATAATGACATTATATTTCAATTTGTTGACCCAGTTCAAATGACTTATAACTAAGGATAATGATAATTAATACCAATACCAAAGTTACAACTATTTACAATTAAACAAAAACAAATAAAGATAAAAGAAAACAAACATAAATGATCATAACTTAAAATCAAGATATGAATAATCAAGACTTAAGTAGGAACACGAATGTATAAAAACAAAGCAAAGAACAAATTAATAAGATGAGATCAAGATATAAATAATCAAGATCCATATGGACCATCAAGATGTACTTGAAAAACAAAACAAAATAACAAGATCAAATAGGAACATAAAAGACCAAATCAACAAAAAGAAATAATAAAATGAAAAGAATAAATGAATGAATAGACAAGAAAGCATAATAAAACACCAACAAAAATAAAATAAACACACACAAACAAAATGTTAGTGCAGTTTGAAAATAATTATTTAGGCACGTGTAATAGAGGTGTTACTGGCTACAACAACATAACAAGAACAAGGACACAAAGTTTCCCCTAAGTGATAGGGAGACAATAGAGAAGAAAAAAGGGGAAAAAGAAGAAAAGGATGGGGGCTAACTAAGCTGTCTCGAGATGTACAAGACAAGTGGATGCTACCTACATAGTTCCATGGATGTGTGGCCCAACATGAACTTTAGGCCAAATGAAGTTCTCTTAGGAAATGGGATAAACAAAAGTGATGACCAAAAAACCCTGATTAATATTGTAGAAGAAATGAGAAGTTGGGCTCGCAAAATGGTGAGAGCATATAAATCAGAATGGTCTTTGAAAATAGCAAGCGCGTGGGAAAATTACTTGAAAAATGGTAAGAGCGTGGAGATCAGAATGTATAAAAATGTAAGATAATATTTTTGTTCTTTTGTGGATCATTTTCTAATGTTTTTGTGTTTTTAGGATAAAATATGTACAAAATGTCCAGGGAAACCAACTAATCAAGGAGATGTTCATCCAAGAATAGAAGCTTCAATAATAACTAGCCTGGTTGCAACATCAAATGCTCATAAATTCGTGAGAGTGAGATCCTGATAAGGCAATAATGTCTACCAAATAGTAGCAAAATAGAATAATATGTAGTATGAGATATCTCTGAAGAACCATCCTGCAAGCAAAACATCTTACACCAATGTATTTGTGTTCACTTGTTTGTAGAAGAAGCTATAAAAGACTGTTCCTACTGATCTATTTTGTAGAACTAGCATTGAATATATTTAGAATGCCTATGAGTCATAATTAGGATCATAATTAGTCAAAGGATAAAAGCTATATAGGTTACAATGGCCTTGGATATGAAAAAAATGTGGTTCTCAAATAGAACGGTCTAGAATAAATATGGTCCAAAAGAGGACAGTCCAAGGTGGTATAAAATGTGTTTAGAGTGACAACGATCCAAAGCTTTCACTATCTAGAGTCATGAAAAGAATACAATTCTTAAAATAATGGTCCAAGGTAGGTCAAAATAAATAATATGGTCCAACATGGGATGGTCCAATATATATAAGGGTAGGATAAAATACTTCAACACAAATTGCCCCCAAGTAAGGGGTCTTGTAGACAATTGTTTGAAATTATCACGCATAGAACCTCTTGACGTGTACAATGTTCATGGGCTCTGTAAGTTCTTCACCATTTGAATGAGCTAGCTTGTATTCCCTTAATCCATAATTTGTCATGATAACATATGGTCCAAACCAATTAGGTTTGAACTTGCCTTTTTCTTACGTTCACTTTTAATGTTCTTCTAGTTCTCTTTCAAGACCAAATCACCAATCTCAAAATTTTGAGGGAGAATGTGCTTGTTTTAGCTTCTTCGTAATCTATTATGATAGGCTTGCAAGTTTTCTAGGGCAACCAAATGCTTACCATCAATAATTTCTAGTTCTTGTAACCTTGAAACTCTATAGTCTTTGTCATCTTCAATATGCTCCAAAGAAAATCACAATAAAGGAAGCTCGATCTCAATAGGGATAATAGTTTTTGTGCCATAAACAAGGGAGTATGGAGGGGATCCTATAGGTGTTTGATTACCAATTTGAAAATCCCAAATGGCAGAAAAGATTTACAAGTTCCAATTATGGCCAACATCATTGATAATGTTATTTAAAATAGCTACAATGGTCTTGTTTGATGCCTCAACTTGTCCATTGCCTTATGGGTTATATGGTGTGAATTTCTTGTGCTTAATTTTGAATTTTTCACAAAGGTGTTTTACATCTCTATTTATTAAATATCTACCATTATCATATATAATGCATGCTAGAATGTCATATCGACAGTGTTGGAATGAGTATTAAAACTCACTCGTGGAGTTAAGCTTAATTAGGAGTCAGTTAATTAGTTTTTATGTGCCCAATATTTGCACACTTATTTTGTGCATGCAAATATTCCATATCAACTAATATTTATTTCATATAACAAATTATTTTTTGCGTGTAACAACCTTTTATGCCTATTTAATAGGCACCCCTATTGCTTCTCCTAGACTGGTGGAGAGAGAGAAACATATAGATGCTTGTATTATTCACGATGAAATAATGGAGACTATTTATGCATAATATTTGTCTGATGGCTTTGTTATTGCTATAGCAATAGTTTGCAGGAGAGACCCTGTTGGTTATGAGTTATTTATGAACTCCAATATGGTATCATAGCTACTCCATGCAACCATTACTCAATCTAGTGTGATGATATATATTTTATACATGTCATACATACATATTATCCTATGCAGTTATTTTTGAGATTTTATTTGTTTTACAAGCCATACTACTTGGTTTGGAGTGGATTCCCTTTTATCAACCCTGACTCAGCTCATTTTCAATATATTTACAGATTGATTGGGTTCATAATATTTGGATATATGCATTATGGTATTTAATATTTCATGATGTATTGGATCAGACCAAACCATTATTTTGGATCTGTTTAGACCCAGATCAATGCCAAACTCTCCTCTTTCTTGTTATTTACCTTGTTAACATTGTAGTAGTTCATGAGGTGGGAATACTTCATTATTAGTGATCATTCTTGTGTCAAAGTGAAGTGTGAGTCCTCCTTAAATGCCACCAACCATTTTTCTTCATCCACCACCACATCATCCATCCACTTTGACACAATTTTAAGAAGATATGCCTCTGAATTCTTTACTAGATTAGAATATTATGATGTTCTCTTCTATAGAATTTGGCATCTGCTCATGGAAGGGAAATGTATACTGATCAAAATAGATAACTCCATATAACTTATTTTTTGGTTGTATTCCATATGGCTCCACCATGTCAACACTAACTAATTCATCCACCATGGCCATACTCATAGTTCTCCCTTGTTGTGGTATAAGAATTATACCACCAGTCTTTGAGTTTATGATATTAGCCATGGTGAATGTTAGTTGTTTGGATAAAGTCTTAAAATAACAAATATTCTATTCAAAACTGATGTCTATGGCATAACCATTGGTCTCTCCTCCATTTCCTCACCAAAATTGGTGCAAAATAATGGCCTTCTTCTTTGAAAGTCTTCACATGACTTTGGATCCATGATCAGATCCTCCCTCACCACCCATCGACTGCCAAATCAATTACCACATCGATCAAGCCTTAATTTTTAGCTAAATAAAAGGTGTGGTTTATTTAGTTTTAAAAAAAAAATCAAAATGTGGAGTGTTTCAAGTTAAATACAAATTTGCTCCCCTACATGCTTGAATTTGTCGATAGTTATGTTGGTTAAGCATATTTTGATAAAACTTTAGAACATGGTGGTTAAGGGTTTGATTCTCATCCATTTCAAAGTGGATTCTCTTTTTATGGGGAGTCATTTTAAAGATAGGATGGGGCAATTATTTTGTAAATAGGGGGATTTATACATTTTTTTAAAAGTGGGGAAACTTTGTAAAAATGGAAGCTTTTTTTTTTTGACCTAGTGGGCATTTCTCATTTAGTGGGTTACTTGTTAAAGTGGAGGGGTCTCTTTATTTTAAGGTGAAGATTTTTTACTGTTAACTTAGGGAGAACTTATTTGTAAAAATAATTACTAAAGTGGTGGTAATTATTTTATTGGAAGAGATATTTTATTATTTTTTAAATAAAAAACAATATTATGTTGTATAGGGGATTTTATTGATTGTTTGGTTATCTTATTCTGATCTTGTGTGTCAAAGATAGAGGGTGAGGTCCAGTCTGTCAGGAGGTTAGACCCCCTCATAGATAAAACAAAATTGTTCTCACTCCTCTTTACCTTTATTTTTTGTAGGTCATTGATATTACGCTTGTACCCTCTTGGCCCACATTGTTGTCCTTGTCACACTTTACACTCATGAATGTATTATTGATAGAGTCCAACGTCCCATTTTTTGAGTGTGCATTATTTTTTATGCCACTTTTGTAATCATGGATACATTTTTGATAGTTCCCAATGTCTTACATTCTTAAGTATGATTTTGTGTTTCACACTGCTCCCTTGGTTTAGGAGTAACTCTCTTGTTCTTGATGACATCTTCTACATATTGATAACATTATGGGTTTTATGTATCATTTGGTGTTTTTTGTTATATCGAATCTTTATTTATAGTCATATTGAGAGTCATGGAGTCTTTTTATTTATGTTTGTATGCTCCATGTTGAGCATTTACTCTTTAGTTTTTGATTATCCCATCACCACCAGGGCCATTTTCTTAAGCTATATTTTTTTTCTATCTTTAACTTTTTTTTTTATAGTTGACAGTCTCCTTCAAATTTGTTGTGGGTCTTGATCTCCTTATAAAGAGTATTTATTCTAGTGAATACAGTGTCAGCATGTTAGTGTTTGAGTAGTGGATTTAATCCACTCATACAGACCTTTTTTGTGTCACTCCACCCAGTCAGCAGTATGAAGGGTTTGGTGTAGATCATGCTTCTTTGGTTGTCATGTTCCTTGCTAACCCTTGGTGCACTACATCCTCTGACAGTAGATCAAATTCAGTTGGTGAACTATTTTTCACTATCGATACCTCTAACAGTCTCTTTTTGTAGGAGCTATTATGGTGCTTTCCAGTGCTATTTGAGTTCCATTGAGAGTTTCAAGTACATCAAGTGCATTTGTATTTGACGGACTTTGTTCCTACCAGTGCACCTTTTTTAGCTTTATGTTTGAGTATTGAGGCATTTAATTTCTTGGGATACCTTATATCATATGTTTTTTACTCTCTTAACTTTAGCTATTGTTACTAGTTTTTGGGTATCTTGCGGTGATACATTTCATCCTTGGTGACTCTTTTTCCCAGTGTTTTGAGATCAATGTTTTTTTATAGAGTTAGCCTTGTATAGAGTACCAATTTATATTTGACTTGATGGTTAAAATGATTCATCATCTATGTATTTCAATAAGATGGATTGGTTACCATAGAGACACTTTGTATCTCACTATGATTTGTACATGGGTATTTGATTAGGCCTAGTTACTAGAACCCATTCAGTCTCTTTGATTTATCTTTTCTTGCTCTTTATTTTATGCTTAAGAGAGGGTGTTGGAGTGATCACTAAAACTCATTCATGGAGTTAATCTTAATTAAGAGTTAGTTAATTAGTTGTTATGTGCCAAATATTTGCACACTTATTTTTTACGTGCAAATATTCCATATCAACTAATATCTGTATTACACAATAAATTATGTGTTATGCGTAACACCATTTTATGCCTATTTAATAAGGACTCTTATTGCTTTTCATAGACTAGTGGAGAGAGAGAAACATATGGATGGTTGTATTATTCATGAGGAAATAATAGAGACTATTTGTGCATAATATTTGTTTGATGGATTTGCTATTGATATAATAATGGTTTGCAAGAGAGATCATGTTGGTTATGATTTCTTTATGAAATCCATTAGATAGATGATATGGTAATGAATGAATTTGGCTATCTTCTTTCCAATGATGTAAGTGAAAGGAATGGCCTCAATCTACTTAGAAAAGTACTCAGTAGTAGTTAAAATGTGTTTATGGCCATCTAAAGATGGTGTGTATATTTTTCATATGAGATCAAGGCCCCAAGTAGAGAACAACCATGGTTTTGTGATCAATTTTAGTGGTAAGGAAGGTGTGTGTATAAAATTTCCATATTATTGACAAGGAACATGCTTCCTCACATAATTATAAGTATATTTCTCCATGTTTGGCCAATAATAACCTATTCTGAGGAGCTTTTTAACTAAGACTACACCATTACTCTAGGTCCCACACATTCCTTAATGAACTTACTTCAACATTAACTTGGATTCTCCTGAAGATAAACAATGAAGTAGCATTCCATCATAGCCTTTATGATAAAGAGTTTTCAAGGAGGGTATAATGAGCTATGCAGTGAAGGAATAATTTCTATCGATTGTTGGATAAGTTAAGTGGAAAAACATGATCATAGAAATAATTATAAAAATATTCATACCAAGGCAATTTAGGTGGGGGATTGGGACTAGCAATGGCGCATACCCTTTCTAAATCAAGAAAAATATGTATAGGCTAGATAAGATTTTAAATGAGAAAAGGATACTCTTTAGTACTACTATCAATTTGTATCATTGATATAATTATTGACATTGCATTGATAGATTTTTTATTGGCCTTTGGTACTTGTTCAAATTGTAGAGATTTAAAATGAAATTTGAGATTATCCATTATTTGATTTTAGGGTACAATCTTGTCATCTCTAGTTTGATACTGATTAGTGGTCTAATTGATGATTAATTAGGAATCACCATAGGCCATTAAATGTTGAATATCCCACTGTATGGCAAGATGTAGTCATGTAATAAGTGCCTCATACTCAGCCATATTATTGGTAAAATTAAAATTGATGTGGAAAACTTTGAGAATCAGATCCCCTTACATTGTAATCAAAAATATATCAACTCCAAATACATGAGAAGTGAAGGAACCATCAAAATATGGCTTATATTGTTCAATTTCATGCTAAACTTCTTCCACTATCATGATAAAATCATCTAGAAAGTTTAATCTGAGTGGTTGAGTGTCTATAATAGGGGTTTCTACAAGTTGATCATAAATAACCTTGCCCTTGATAGATTTATGATTTTGATACTCAACATCAAAATTATTGAGGAACATGACCCATTTAGCCATTCGTCCTATGAGAGCTGCTTTGGATAATAAAAATTTGAGAGGATCCACTTTGGTGATGACAAATTTTGTATTGTTCAGCATATAATGTCACAACTTTTAGGATGTGAACACCATAGCTAAACATGCCTTCTCAATAGGCATATAATTGTGTTCATAAACCACCAGTGTATGACTTAAATAATAAACTACTTGTTCTTTATCTTGATCATCATGTTGGGCCAAAAGTGCCCCCAGTGCATGTTCAGTTGTTGATATGTAAAGAAGCAGTGGTTGTCTAGGTGTTGGTGGTCTCAAAACTAGCAGGATGGCCAAATATGTTTTGATCTTCACAAATTCTAATTGAAAATATTCATCCCATTGAAATGTGACCCATTTTTTCAAGATATGAGCAAATGGGTTGCACTTATCCTCTAATTGAGAAATGAACCTGCGGATAGATTGGATCTTTCCTTACAGGCTTTAGAGTTGTTTAAGAATTGAAGGTGGAGGCATTTTAACAATATCATTTACCTTAGTAGGGTTGATTTCAATCTTTATTTGTGATATAATGATCCCTAGTATTTTCCTTGAAGTGATGTCAAAGACACACTTCTTAGGATTTAGGCAGACCTTATATTCATAAAGCCTCTTAAGATTCTTTGTAGAACATCAGGATGTTCAACATGTGTTCTTGATTTACCTAGGATATCATCAACATAGTCCTCAGCAATATCATGCATCATGTCATAGAAGATGATAGTCATGGCATGCTGATAAGTGGCTCTAACATTCTTCAAGCCAAATGGTATGATTTGGTAACAAATTATTCCCCATGGAATGGTGAATGCAGTCTTGTGTTGATCTTCTTAGGCTATCTTGATATGATTATATCAATAAAATCCATCCATGAGGGAAAACATATCATACCCAACTATAGAATTGATAATCATGTCAATATTGGGTAGAGGAAAATCATCTTTAGGACATGTTTTATTGATATCCAAAGACATATATCATGTGGCTTCTTGCTGACTATAACTATATTTGATATCCATTCAGAATAGTCCAGTGGTCTAATGAAGCCTACTCCTAATAATTTATCTAATTTGGATTTTACTAAAAGAGCAATGTGTGGATGCATCTTTCTTAATTTTTTTTAACTAGCTTGGCATTTAGATGAACAAGGTGATGCACAACCAAGTGAGGGTCTAAGCCTGACATGTTTGAGTATGCCTATGCAAAAATATCAATAAAATCCATCAAAATAGATATAATGTGTTCATGTTATGCTTTAGTAATGGAAGATCCAAGATAAACAATTTTGGGATCATCATATGTTCTCAGGTTTAATTCAATAGTGTTTTCCACAAGAAATGTGGAACCATCTTCAAGAATAGTAGGCAATGTGTGATCATGATCATCTTTTTCTGTTACAATTTCTTATTGTTCCTTCCAAAGATCTAGATAATGTGATGAATTTGAATCCACCAAATCAGGTAATGGCCAACTAGCAAATATGTTAGGAAAGTCAATAGCAATTCTCTCAAAGACTTCTTGTTCTAACGTGATGCTAGTATTGGCTATAGAGTTAGGACTTGATGGACCTTGAGCATCCTTTGGGGATGAGGAAACTTTCCCATCCAAGAGCTCCTAATATAGGTTTGCACTGGAGGGCTTATTTTTGTCTTTACTTTTTCTCTAATCAATGAGTGCCTTAAAGAGGTTTTCACCCAAAGATCTCAATGTTTTATCTTTATCATGACCAAGAAAGTTTGCTTGCTCTCCAAAGTAGGTAAAAGGATCCAATGAAAAATCAATTCCTTATTTGTGATCACCAATAGGCAATCCGTCTCTGAGGCCCAGATACTCTATAATTGATTATTCATTCTAGAATTCATCAAGGCATATGACTAAATTTTTTTGGTCCCAATCAATGAGTTTAAGATTGCGAAGGCAAAGGGAACAATGGGGTATTAAGATCAAAATGACATTTAAATCAAATAAATCTGAGTCAACAAACTCATTGAAAAGTCTATAATGGGATGCTACATCGATGTTAGGAGTCTCATCACTAGTCAATTTAGAAGAATCACTATTAAAAGTCATGAGGTCACCCCCAGGCGGTATAAATATGAAACCATGATTCAAATTAGGTACTCCAGTTGATAAACGTTCCAAGATTCCTTATGCTCATGGGCCAAGGCCTCTTCTTGTATAATCAAAATTCTCCATGATCTGATTAGGGATATGATATTTTGGATTCTAAAAATAATCAGCAATGCTATCAAATTATAACCAGTCTCCTTCAGTGAAATCCTCTCGATTCTATTTTGGTGAAGTAATAGGTACAAATACCATTAGTGGTTTCCATTGTTCTTTTTTCTGTTGCTAGATCAAGTTGGGTTTGTTAGGGCTTTTAGAAGGTTTAGGTTTACCAAATGTTCTGGGAGACCTTTGAAACTTAGCAACATGGAAGGCATCCTTAAGATGGTACATGGAAATGCCCACGTCTTCTATAACAACATGTTTTGTAAGAGTTATAGGAAATAAATCAGCCAAAGTGGATGTAAGGTTACTAGGGTTGATATAATTGGATTATGGTGGATGTGAAATTATTGGATTCTAAAAACAGTCAGTAATGCTATCAAATTATAACCAGTCTCCTTCAGTGAAAGCCTCTCTATTCTATTTTGGTGAAGTAGCAGGTACAAATACCATTAGTGGTTTCTATTATTCTTTTTTCTGTTTCTAGATCAAGTTGGGTTTGTTAGGGATTTTAGAAGGTTTAGGTTTACCAAATGTTCTAGGAGACCTTGGAAACTTAGCAACATGGAAGGCATCCTTAATATGGTACATGGAAATGCCCACGTCTTCTATAACGACATGTTTTGCAAGAGTTATAGGAAATAGATCAACCAAAGTGGATGTAAGGTTACTAGGGTTGATATAATTGGATTATGGTGGATATGAAATTATCAGATTCTAAAAACAATCAGCAATGCTATCAAATTATAACCAGTCTCCTTCAGTGAAAGCCTCTCGATTCTATTTTGGTGAAGTAGTAGGTACAAATACCATTAGTGGTTTCTATTATTCTTTTTTCTATTCCCAGATCAAGTTGGGTTTGTTAGGGCTTTTAGAAGGTTTAGGTTTACCAAATGTTTTGGGAAACCTTGGAAACTAAGCAACATGGAAGGCATCCTTAAGATGGTACATGGAAATGCCCATGTCTTCTATAACAACATGTTTTGCAAGAGTTATAGGAAATAGATTAGCCAAAGTGGATGTAAGGTTACTAGGGTTGATATAATTGGATTATGGTGGATGTGAAATTATCTCTTTGTTCTTATTTACAAAAAATTTAGAACCAAGACAATATTTATAATTTTGAAACTCGACCTTCAAACGTTTGTAATATTGATAAGGTTGTAGATGGATAGGAATAGTAACGTCGATCCCATCATGGGGAAATTTAAGGCACTAATGCAAGGTAGATGGAATGAATTATACTTCATGGATCCAATGATGAATATAAAGTATGTTATATGGAAACTCAATATCTATAATATGTAACAATGTGTGGTGGGAAACAAACCCAATAATGATTGACAGATAAATAATCCCAGAAGACTACCTTTCAGCATTATTTTAAGCCTTTATGGTGATCATCTCTAGTTGAATGTTCTTCACAGTGTAACCCAATATATGTACCAATTTGAGGGACACTATTTTCATCCCCAAGCCATTGTCTATATGAACTCACTTGATCTTATGGTTTTCAATGACTACCTCAATATACAATGGATTATTATGGCTTGGACCTAGGGTGGACATGTCTTTTTGAATGCATTATCGATAGAGTCCAACATTTTAATTTTTGAGTGTGCATTAATTTTTATGCCACTTTTATACTCGTGGATGCATTTTCAACAAAGCCCAATGTCTTACATTCTTATGTATGGTTTTGTGTTGCACACTGCTCCCTTGTTTTAGGAGTAATTCTCTTGTTCTTGATGGCATCTTCTACACATTGATAACATTATGGGTTTTATGCAGCATCTGGTGTTTTTTTTTGTATGGAATCTTTATTTATGGTCACATTGAGAGTCATGGAGTCTTTTTATTCATGTTTGTATGCTCCATGTTGAGCACTTACTCTTCAATTGTTGACTATCCCATCACCACCAGGGCCATTTTATTAAGTGATATTTAAGTTCCATTAAGAATTTTAAGTACACAAACTAAATTTATATTTAATGGCCTTTGTTCTATCTAGTGCACCTTTTTTAGCTTTATGTTTGAGTATTGATCCATTTGCTTTCTTGGGACACCTTGCATCATATGTTTTTTGCTCTCTCAACTTTTGCTATTGTTACTAGTTTTTGGGTATCTTGTAATGATACATTACATCCTTGGTGACTCTTTTTCTCAGTGTTTTAAGATTAGTGTTTTTTCTAGATTTAACCTCGTAGAGAGTACTAGTTTCTATTTGACTTGATGGTTACAATGATTCATCATCTATGTATTATGTTAAGATGGATTGGTTACCATAGGGACACTTTGTATCTCACTATGATTTGTACATGGGTACCTGATAAGGCCTAGTTATCAGAACCCATTTAGTCTCTTTGATTTCTCTTTTCTTACTCTCTATTTTGTGCTTAAGAGAGGGTGTTGGAGTGATCATTAAAAATCACTCATGGAGTTAATCTTAATTGAGAGTCAGTTAATTAGTTGTTATGTGCTAAATATTTACACACTTATTTTGTACATGCAAATATTCTATATCAACTAATATTTGTATTACACAATAAATTATTTGTTGTGCATAACAACCTTTTATGCTTATTTAATTGGCACTCTTATTACTTTTCCTAGACCAGTGGAGAGAGAGAAACATACAAATGTTTGTATTATTCATGAGGAAATAATGGAAACTATTTGTGCATAATATTTGTCTGATGGATTTGTTATTGCTGTAGTAATGGTTTATAGGAGAGATCCTGTTAGTTATGATTTCTTTATGAACTCCAATAGATGGATGATATGGTAATGAATGTATTTGGATCTCTTTTTTCTGATGATGTAAGTGAGAAGAATGGCCTCAATCTACTTTGTAAAATACTCGATAGAAGTTAAAATGTGTTTATGGCCATCTAAAGATGTTGGGTTTATTTTCCCAATGAGACCAAGGCCCCAAGTAGAGAACAACCATGGTGTTATGATTGGATGTAGTGGTAAGGAAGGTGTGTGTATCAAATTTCCATATTACTGACAAAGAACATGCTTCCTCACATAATTACAAGCATTTATCTCCATTTTTGGCCAATAATAACCTGTTCTGAGGAGATTTTTATCTAAGACTACACCATTACCGTGGGCCCCACACATTTCTTAATGGACCTCCTTCAACACTAACTTGGATTATCCTAAAGATAAACAATGAAGTAGCATTCCATCATAGCCTTTACGATAAAGCATGTTTCCAAGGAGGGTATAATGAGCGATATAGTGAAAGAATAGTTTATATCAATTGTTGGATAAGTCAAGTGGAAAAACATGATCTTAGAAATAATTATAAAAATCTTGATACCAAGGCAATTCAGGTGGGGGATTGGGACTAGCAATGGCTCATACCCTTTATGAATTTGGCAAAATATGTGTAGTTTATAGAATATTTTAAATAAAAAACTGATACTCTTTAGCACTACTATCAATATGTATCATTGATCTAATTATTGACATTCTACACCACCTCAGGGTGTAAGTTCTATGCAAATATGTTTGCTAACTATTTGTCTGGCAAATTATGTTGAAAGTGACTAGCTAATGCTCTCCATCTCTATAGATATACTACAAAGCTTTCTCCATCATGATGTTTGGCTTTACACAAGTCAAAAATGGTCTATTCATGTTCAATATTATACAAGAAATGGTTGACGAACTTTTTAGATAAGTCATTCCAATTTTCAATCGATCCCTTGGTTAACTTAAGAAGCTAATATAAAGTTTGTCCCATTAAACTTCACAAAAATAATCAAAGCAAGAACATGTTATTTTAAGCTACCTCTTGGCATAATATAAAAAATGCTTCAATGTGTTCATGAGGGTCACCCTTTCCTTTGTATTTGTCAAATTTGGGTGCCTCAAAATGAGGTGGAAAGGGGATGTGGAGAATACTCAAATTGAATAGATATGGACATATCTCATCAAATTTGTACTTCTTGATTCTGTTTGCTATCTCCAATCGTGACACAATATCTTTCATACAATTCCACTCTTGCATGTTTGATGCATTCATGGGTGGAACATAATTCTATTGGGGTGGCATGAGCCCCTGCTATTAGGGTGATATGTGCCCATGTTGTATTGATTTGTTATGGATATACACCCTATGGTCCGTGACTTTATTTTGGTTCACTCTTTAAGTCAAGTAAGTGAGCGATTGATTCCTTAAAATCTATTGGCTTAAATTATGTGTTCTATTAATTTTGGGGAGTCTGTGGTTTATCTACCAAAGTACATGTTGGTTGAGATAAACTATCCAAACTATTTTGTATGATTTCTTCAATGCGTACTAAATGTTTGGTCCTTGGTTTTGTAAAGGAACAAGAGGTTCTTGATGATTGAAAAATGTATGCTCTGTGTCTAGTGAAGCATGTTACAGAACCTCTTGGGATTTAGGTTGTTCGATTGAGACATCTTGATCCATCGTTGTTATGTTCTCAACTAAAGTTTGTGTTGGTTCAACCACATTCCCTTATTCCTTAGGAGCGTCGTTGTGGATTGAAGTGGCAATTAAAGAGTTTGTCAAGTCCATCATATGTTGGTCTGCATATCATTGACTTATCTTTTTGATCTTGGTGACAAGATCTTAATTAGTGGGTTTTAACTCTATAAGTATTTCCTTTCCTTTACTAGAAGAAGGTATATTCATTTTAACATTGTTTGTGAAGGATTGTTCTCGTTGTTACTCTCCTTCTCTAACCAAAATATGTAATTGTTCCATAGGAAAGTTTGAGGATAATCTAGCACCAGATTCAATCAACCTTAGGAGTGTTTCATACTTGTCCTCTTGGGGTTGATATTCTAAATAATCTTCCTTAGATCCTACAGTTGTGAGAATGTCTTCAAAGACCACATAATTGTATTGTCCATCATAGAAGACCTCCTCCCATAGCTAGGGCCATAAGAGACCCCACTATGAGTGTACCTTTGAGTCATGTCTAAAAAGGTTGTTCTTTTATGTTTGCCAATATTTTGAAAATGTTTTGCAAACATTTAAATAAGGTATATTTTGATATTTTCCCTAAACAAGTGAAAAGTTAATAAAGAAAATATAATAAAAATAAGGTGGTGTAGTACCACATAATTAGAAGAAATGTGTTCACAAAATTACTCAACCTTGGGAAGGGTTGAAATCATATAATTTAGAAGAGGGTATGATAACTCAAAGACCTAAGTGTAAACTAGTAAACCAAATGTAGGTTGAGAGATATGTTAATACCGTAAAAACTAGTTCAAATTCAATGAGTTACTACCAGGAAATTAGAAGAAAGCCCTTCGTATTAGGAAGGTGGAAATGTGAACTAAGAAATTCAAGATGTGAAAACATGCGAGAATTCCTAAGTATAAAACTAAGATCAAATAGGCAACACAACGTCACCACATGTTAATAGAAGATAGGATAAAATGTGTTTTAGAACTTAGAGCATAATCAACATGCAAGATGACCTACATTCATAATGATCAGATGATGATGGGGAGCCTCTAAATGACCTTCAATCCAAATGGGAAATTGAACCCAAGTTAACTCTAGTCAAGTGCAAATGGAAAAACTGATTAACACATTTACCTGGAAATTAAAAAGTTGCAATTTTGAATTTGAATTATCAATGAAGGACTTAAAGATTTTTGGAAAAAGGTTTTAGACTCAAATGGGCAACATAACTGCATTATTTATATAATACAAACACAATTGTTCAAGATGAGGATTTGAATAAGGCAAAGATGATTTAGATTTGACCAACATAACACCTACTTGTTTAAGAAATGGTGACAAAATGTGTTTGGTTCTGACGTTTTGAAAAATCTGTTTGGTTCTGACATGTTGTTTACAAACAAGTTTAGACTCAAATCAAGACCAAGCAAGTAAAGGAAAAGACAAATACAACTAAGTAAATTGTCCTAAACCCTAAAATGCCAAAGTTGCTTTGTATTGTTGAAATCCATATATATACGTGTCCTTGAAAGGATTTTAATTGTTAATCCAAAAATAAAAGTGCATGAAGTGGTAGGGTATTTTACACCCCCTTCTCTCAAAATATTGTATGGTGATATGGACC
Source organism: Torreya grandis (assembly GCA_037957365.1). NCBI lineage: Eukaryota > Viridiplantae > Streptophyta > Pinopsida > Cupressales > Taxaceae > Torreya > Torreya grandis. The sequence goes on along the minus strand of JARHVA010000173.1, from coordinate 4,322,523 downwards.
TTTGGGTTACTCACCATGCATCAACAATATGTCTGTGGCAAGTGGGGTTATTCTAAAACTTAAATTTTTGATCATCTAGATGGTCCAAACTGTGGCTAATGCTAGAGATGCCTCATGTCAATTGAATTTATGTCAATCAACTTATTATAAAAAGGTCTTATCTTTTTGAAAACCACTACATTTGTCAATTATTCAGTGTAGTGTGGTGTCTGAATTGAACATACATTCTGAGCTGGATTGCCACTAATAGAGTTTGCTTAACTGCACAAGCAAATGTCCTAATGGATCACCCTCAATTTGTATACCCTACCATAGAGTGTGATAGAGCTGGTTTAGCTGCATGAAGAACAAGATGGAAAAATATGGAGCCAAACATAGATAATTCTCACACAAAAATATATCTACTATATTATTTATTATGCTACATTAAATTCATTCAAACATAATTACATATATATAGGGAATGTAAAGAAGGAGATCCATATCCCTTCAATATCTCAAATAATAACCTCCAATCTCCTAATAATAAAACTAAACCTATATGTGACAATATAATATCTTACGGTTACACACTAATCTATTAACATTATATTGAAACTAATAACATTAAATTAATAATATTTCACACTGTATCGTAACATTCACCCCCTTGTAAACATTAATAATATTATTTACACCACCTTAATGTGAGCATGGAGAGAATATACATCTTCAAGAAGTGGTCCAAATAGAATCATATGCCAATGCATACTTTTAGGTTTGAATACTACTGACATGATATTGTTGTATATGACCACTATTATGCGAAGGAATGCATCTTTCATTTACTTTACATGACCATACATACGTGTCACTGGGATCATCTCCATAAATAAGTAAGGCAGTCATGGGATCTCTACTGTTAGCTACCCTCCTATATAATTATTTGCCACTTCCCTTATATCCCAACTCTCCCTTTTTTTCAAATATCAAAGGTGTTTCAAATAAGTAGGTAAATGAAAACATGCAACAAAAAAGATAAAATCACACCACACATGTGAACAAGAATGCTCTTTTATTCTTATTCACACACATAAACATCACCAAATCATTTTGGGCCCCATCGTTGGTGATTGATGAGAGGCTTTGAAACCTCCAACTTTTGTTTCCTCCTTCCTTCAGTTGAAGAAGCTCTGTAATTAGTAAGAATATTGATGAATCTCAGATGCATGATTTTGTCGAGGATAAATCCCCTCCATATTGTAGATGTCACATACAAGTGAAAATGCATTCGTGAGGCCTTTTTTTACTTTTTTTACAATTTTGACTCTATATGACTCGATGAGGAACCAATAAAAAATTTGACACTTTGAATTTTTATGACTTGACTCTTTTAACGACATAATCTAAAAAATACTAAACTATTTAAAAAGTCTTAAAGACATTTTGGATTTTTGATAAATTTTGACCAAAAATGACTAAATATATAGAAAAACATATGAACCCTATTAAAAACTTTAAGACTTATTTTGAAATTTATTTGACATATAGAAATTACTAAATACAAAAAATGATGCCTTTTTATTATTAACTCAACCCTAAGAGAAAAAAATACTAACACGTTACTCTTTTTATAAAGCTACAAACTATACCCAAACCTAAGACTTTAAATCATTATAATGTAAATTAATAGACCTTTTAAAACACATACCTAAAAAACAAAACTGATTTATTTTTGCGGGAATGATGCACAATGAAATAGATCTTCGTGCTTTCTAGACTATTATTACTGAGTAGGAAAAATAAAAAAATGAGTCTCCATAGCTTATTATTCCATCTAGGAAGCTAAATTTCATGCTTTGCTGAGCTGAATGAAGCCTGAAATGGATCCCAGTCAAATCTTATTGGATATAGCTATAGTATGACTAATAGATAGATACAACAAGAACGAATTTGAGTGAAGAAGTAGGTGAATGCAGCTATGCCTCTAGTGATGTGGTGTGTTACTAATTTTGTCCTCTAAATATTTTCATTTGCATCAATATTCACCTCTTGTAAATTCCCATATAAGGACAAATAACTCATTTTGGTGATAGATTCAATCTTAAGATGTTGGCCCTATATAGTGGTTAACTAGAGTGGGTGTGTAACTAAATATTGATGCCAAAAATGTGAAATGCATGCCTACATTTGGGTATTAATCTCACCACTGCACCTTCTTTGAATTCAGTTAAGCACACCAAACATTCAAAGCGAAGATAACATTCTTGCTTTTGAGAATAAAATTGTTTTGTTCTCAAATGATAGTGCATACCATAAAAAATTTAGATTAAGTAATACAATGATTGATACATGAAGATTGATGCAAGAAGAAATATGTTATGTTCTTAAATTTTTAAAGGCACTGATTTGATTGAAATTGTAGAATAATTCTAATACATAGGCAAATAAATATCATGCCATCGCTTTCCACGTCTTCACTTGTACATGGTTTTTTCACCGCTCATAAAAATCACACAAACTCTGATTTGATCTTAATGTAAGACTTGGCCACCGTATGGCCTGCAAATGAAAATAAATAATCTAATCTACCTCAATACATACAAATTTCTCATAAAATATTTTGGCCATGAATCAGGGTAACATATAGATAGAGGGATACCCCTACCAATCTATTAATTTTCCACTTAATCACAACCTACTCTGTTACTAGATGATAGACCTAGTTCAATTCTGCATAAAGAACAAGACTAAAAAATATGGAGTCTAACACAGATAATTCTTACACAAAAATATATCTACTATATTATTTATTCTGCTACATTAAATTTATTAGAACATATATATATATATATATATATATATATATATATATATATATATATATATATATATATATATATATATATATATATATATATATATATATATATATATAGGAAATGTCTACCCTGTAAATAGGGAGATCCATATCCCTTCAATCTCTATACTAATAACCTCCAATTTCCTAATAATAAAACCAAACCTATATGTGACAATATAATATCTTAAGGTTATATACTAATCTATTAACATTATATTGTAACTAATAACATTAAATTAATAATATTTCACACTATACCTCAATAGAGTGGGGTTGAAGACAATGCTAAGAGAAGAAACCCCATGTCAAAGCTTCCCTAAATAACTCACGAAGAGGCTATGAACTTCCCTCCCCAAGCCAAGTTGCATAAAATAAAAAGATCTAAGTGGAAAGACTTTAGATGTTGTTTTTAGATCACACAAACCATACAAGTTTTGGGGAGAGCCTAGAAAAATTTCTTTTCATGCCTTGAACAAAGGCATAATCGTAATGAAAAGGTGATTTGGATCACCCGAGTTCCCTATAGGGGATGGGGGAGAGCATACACACACTCTTCATTTTGATCAAATAAAAAAACATGCAATAGAGGATATGCATAAAACAACACACTTTTGAAAATATTTTAATGTGAGTGTAAGTTTTAAGCACCAAATTGAAATGTTGAGTGAAATTATTGGCCCTTTAGCCTTAATTTCTAAAAACTTTGAAAAACTTCACAAAATAATTAAATAAACCATCTAAGTTCCTTTTAAACACCAAAGGGAATGTTCAAGACTTAAATCATGCTCAAATTTTATCATTTTTCCATGTGGGTCCTGCAAGGTTAGAGATTTCCCCCCTACTTTAAAGCACAACTGATAATGAAACAAGCAAGTTTGAAAAATTTGCTCTCAGGTTCTCTATTTTTACACATAGAGATCGAAGTTGATCAACAGTGATTGATGCTAGTTGTAACAAGACCAATGTTGGTCATAAAAAGAACTGATGTCAATTGAAAATGATTGATAATGGTTACTTGTGAACCCTTAGGTAAAAAATATTTGATCAAAAAAACTTTTGTTAGCCTAAGCTAGGATAAAATCTTCAAAAGAAACTTCTAGATCATGGAATAAATATTTAGACAGAGACTTATAAACCAAAATAAAAAATTGTAGTTTTGAGCAAAGCTCTAAAACACAAATTTCTAATCATGTTTTTCACCTACAATCTAATCGATGTCAGTTAGCCTAGACTGACACCAATTATACAGAATTGACGTCAGTCATTGTTTCAAGATGTGGTTTTTTCCCTCCTATTTATAGATTTTTCAAATTGATAGGGATCAACCATGACCGTCCATATCAATATCAAGATGTGTGGCCATGAATTAATCCAATTATGCATAATTAGTCCATAAATATCCTCTTAAATATTTAGGAGGAAGGGGCATTAAAGAGGAATGGGAAGCTAAAATCATGATATTTATTATATTTATGGCTTATGGATGCCACCCCACAAATGATGTCATTTGATGATCCAGTTAATAGGAATCAATTTCCAATAAAGAAATATTCAATAACTTCTATGAAATTCTTACTTAAGTTCATAATTTGGTTTAATTTTCCTAAGTAAGATTAATTAAATTTTAAGCAATTCTTTGAAAATTGGTTGCACTTCATTAATCAAACTAATCAAAAATTCATAATACTAGTTTGTAATTTGACTAGAGAGGAATTAGAAGGTGATGTTAGTTGCATACAAACTGTCATCCCATTTAGGATGTTGTCAACACAAAATAACACATGCATGTGTCATATGCTTCCAAATTAGAAGAAAATAGTGATCCAGAGCACCAAAATGCATTTTCATCATTTTGACTCAAAATTATTTGAGAAAAGTTAATAATCACATAAAATTCATTGTCCCATTTAGGGATATATTATCCTAAATCAAAACTTGTATACGACATGCTCGAATCATTTAGTGTGTTTAAGTGATTTTGGCCCAAATTGTGTATTTTCAAAATTTTTGAGGAAGATTGATAATTTCAAACATAATGGTGTTAGGAATTGGATGTCTACAGTAGCAAATGGGACCCTTTCATACTTTTTAAAGGCAAATACATCTAAAACAAGGGAGAAGACCTCCATAAAATCTAAAATAAAAATTCAAATAGTAGAAGAATAAAAGATCTCACCCACACCATCTTTAGCATAAGGATAAACCTTATTACAAATGAGTTGGGGGGGAAGGCAAATGATTTACTCACTAAAGCTATAATACAAAAGGGCAAGAAGAAATAAAAAGTTGTAAAGACAAAGGGAAAAAGTGAGACTCTAGTGACATATTCAAAATAGAGTCCTCAGAAGAAGGTGACTAAAAGGAAATAGAAACAAGCAAAAAAATGGATAATACCACAAAAGTACTTGAAATAAAGACACTATTAGGAATGTGCCATAGAAAAGGAGGAATATGCACAACAGTAAACTTTTATACAAATGTAAATATATAAGGATGACACATGGTAGTTAGAGATATTTTGGACTACAATGAGTTGAGTCCATTTGAATTAGATGATATAATAATAAGACTCCTGAACTACTTATAGTAAATACCTATAAAAACAAAATAAAAGAGTAGAGAGATTAAATTGACAATAAAGAAATTTCAGGAGGAGGCACTTAATAGAAATGTATAATAATCAACTGTCTCCATCCAACCAAGAACTACTGAGACAACTCCAATAAACGGAGTTGTGAATAAAATTAAAAAATAAAATTAGTGTTATAAGCCTTGGAGAAATAAAAATAATTACAACATGCAAAATAACTAGAAGATTTAATAATTTAGTAAAGGATGCAGCTAGAGAAAGAACTAGCAGAGGAAAACAAAATAATCTAGAAGATTGTGAAATCATCTACACAATAGGCTAAATAGATGTTGGAAAAAGAGAAGGCAGAAAAAGAAAAAGCTGATAGAATGGAATTATAAAAATAATTAGATGAAAAAGAAGGTTGGAGTAAGAAAATAATAAATAAAATGGAAGAAGAAGAAAATATAAAAGTGATGAGGAAAATAAAAGAAAAACACATGAGGAAAGAAAGGTAGAAGAGGAGAGAAATAATAAAATAGCTGTGAAGGAACAAAAGGAAAAAATAGAGGAGGAGAGAAGAAATAAAAATGAAGAAAAAATAAAATAGAGGACAAAATGAAAAGGGTGAAGGTGGCGAAGAAGAAAAAGAGGGGGAAAAATAAAAATCATAACAAGAAGCAAAGGGGAAGCGAAAGGAGGTGAGTATACTCTCCATAAGTTATGAGGCAATAGGGGACACCACTTAGAATTTAGCACAAAACACTTTGAGAATAATGTGAATAGTCTAAAGTAGTATAGTTACTCATATGGACCCATTGAAGAGGGTAAAATTAGAACTGGTGAGGCAGAAACAGACAACATCCACATCATGGTGCTAACAATTATTTTTTAGCTTGTTGTTAGAGGGTAGACCCTTGCAAAAACTAACCCCATTAGAAAAATAAATGGTTGGACAAATCCTTATTCACAGTGCTAGGAGAGATTGGATGATGAAATATGTAAACCTGGAAAAGGGCATCAAAAAGTGTTTAACCACCCTAACCAATGCTAGGCCACAATATGACCTGGATACAACTTTTTCTAATGAGAAATAATTGGAATAAATAATGTAGAAATTCATAAATCATGCATATGCTAAAGTGGACAAAAGTTTAATTAAAAATTGAGGCTATGGAAGAGTATAAGGAAGAACTATTGGGACCACTTCAAGGAGAAAATCAAGTCAAATAAATTGAATATAAAGAGCAATTAAAGAAACTACAAGAAACATAGGAAGATGCAGCCACTTACTATGCTTACTCTCTTAATTGGCCCCTATGGACCCAAGATAAAAATAATGATATAGAGGAGATGGAAAAACATTTAAGTTACATCTACTAACTTTGAGTCCCAACAAATTTCCTCCAAATCAAAAAGAGCTCAAGTGCTATTCTTACATGAATAATACAAGGGAAAATAGGGTCAACGTATATTAGTCTATGAGGACATGGAGGGCTATGGAACTTACCTGAGCACTTAGATGGAGATAATGGAAGTTCAGATCAAAGAACATGAAGCACAATTGAACATACTAAAAAACTCTCTAGCTCAAACGACATTATGATGGCAGCCAAAGAAAATGTAGCCACTGATAATGACATTGTGGAAGCTAAAAAACTCATTTTGAACTAGGTTTATTTGCTAAGGAATTGATGAAAAAATATGAGAAAAATCTACCTAAATGTGGAGGGTCAACATCATAATCACACATTTTTCAAGACAACATTTTTATAAATTTAATCAGATTGGTTTTGTACATGTCAATACTTTAGAGTTATCTTGAGGATGAGAAAAATATATAAAAGTTGAGCAAATTTTGGTAGTATTCTCAATCAGCTAAAGACCAAATTCCAATTATTGCAAAGCCACTACCTTTACCACAACAATAGAATACTTCTCCATGTCGGCCAAATATAGGCTTCTACCAATTGGTCCATGCATTAAGGAATCAAACCTTGTGGTAAGAGAGGATAACCTGATTGGAGCAAAAATATGTCTCATATAGACATGGCCATTTAATTGTAAGGTATATAGTCGGTATTTATACCACATCTTTGTAATAAAGTAGATATAGTATAGAAAAGAGTTGAAGTGCAATAGTGAGGAGTATTAAGAGGTTACACAGTAGATTAACCTTCATAATAACATAAGGCGGTATGGTGTAAAGAGATCTAAGAACATTGTATTCAGTGGTTATTATATAAATATAAATAGAGAGAAGTTAGAGTATGAATTACATTGTACTGTATACTAATAATTGTGAATGAGTACACCCACTTCTTTTATTTTATGCATATGATAATAGTTTCTAACAAATACTAACCCTTGTGTCACATTAGTCCCAAATGAAGTTAACTTAATCAACATAAACCATTTGTAGCCAATTGCTTCAGATTTTATGTCAACAATGAAAACAATTGGTTTGTAAATCTAAATCTCATATTTCATGGCATAGGATAATACGAGTAAATGACACCTTTTTCCAAACCACATATCTAATACTTAATGCACAAAGGTCGTAACTCAAATAAATTGATTATAGAGGTGTGTTATTTTACACAAGGCCTTGATTGGAGTGGTGAGCTTCCCAATTTCTTACACATGGACTATTAATGTACCAAAACTAAAACAATCTCTTCTCGCTTCATTAAAATTATAAGGGATAGCTGCTCCACATAGCGATTATCCTTTATAAATGTTCAGAATGTGACTCTGACCTTAAGGGAGCAATATTGTCTAATCAAGTGAAAAAATATCGATATTCAAGACCAATATTAAGAAGGGACTTGATTAACAAAATTTTGGTTATAGAGGTTTTCATTTTTCCATAAAACTTTAGTTGGATTCATGCACTACCTAATATTATACCGATAATTAATCTAACAAAACAAAACTTTATTTGATTCATAATAATCACAAAGGACAATCACTTCTCATAGGTATTATTAATGTAACATCGACCCTAAAAAAAAGAGCAATGTTTGATTTAAAAAAACAATGCTAAAATTCGAAACTAATATCAAAAACTAAATCAACAAAAACTTTGATTAAATTTTGAAATTAAAAATCCCCACAAATCTAAAAATTATAAAACTTTTATCTAAATTTTTTTCTCTAAACAATAAGACCACCACCCCACCTACACTCCCCCCTCCTCAAAAAATAAAAAATAAAAAATAATAACTTGGTTAACAAACCACTCTCATTGAGACCACAACTAAAATATCATGAAAGACAATTGCCTCATTTCACACTATATCCTAAATAAAAATTACCTTTCACACAAACTTTACCATTGTACACATTTACAATTGCCTCATTTCACACAACCTTTCTTGCATTTTTCTTTAATCTATTGCTTTATCTTTGACCTGAGCATTGTCTTTCATTATCATAGTGCTTGGAGGTTACTTTCATTCTAGTGGCAATAGTAAATTCTACACCACTTTAGGAAGGAATAGCATGTTCCCACATTATCTTTGCCTTGTCGTTTTCCCACAAGATGTCAATGGTTTCACTTAGATATCAAAATATCAAAGCAATCATGCCCATAAAGAAATTATGGAATCATGATGTTGGGCACCATTGAGAAATTAAGATATTTGCAATATGTTATTGCTTTACTCCAAAAGGAATGTTCTCAAAATTTACCTCAATATCAAAGTCAAGACAAAGTAAGCATGTTGTGGGTTGCATGATGTAGGGTTTCTGTTCACATTAGTATCTTGTTATTTTTAGAATGACTTAAACATATGAATTTTTTTTTATAAAATTTAATAATTCAAATTGTTTGATGTTTTATATAATTATTTTTTTATATCACAAAAATAATTATTTTTTATTATTAAATAATTATAATCTTTCAGGTTGTTAAAGTTAATATTTTATGGTTATGTTATATTTTTATTTTTATTCTTGTTATTTGATGTTATACTTGATAATCATATAAATAATATGATATTAATATTGATAAAAAAATTTCATTTTAAAAAAAATCAAATTGATTTATAAGATTTATCAAATTTATTTACTAAATTTATTATAAAATGTTAATTTAGAGTTGCCTATTTTTGAAGTGCCTTTAAAAAGAGTAATGAATCATAACGGACATGACACCGACTTTTATTGATAAATAATAAATTAAATGAAAATAATCGTATCGATAGACATAATCTGCTATGGTAACTAGAGTTGCTAGTGAATTATAATTTCGTGAGATATATGATTGCCATTAAATTTTATATCCATTTGACCATTATAAAGTAGTTTTAAACATAAATTTGATATCTATTTAACCATTATATGGATGTTTATACTTATTATTTAGAGAATTTAATCGAAAATTCATATCTTTCATATACAATAGATTTTACAAAAAATTTCTTCTAATAATAAAAAAATAACAATAAAATCATTAATCAATATAATATATGAAAAAATTAAAATAAACATACCTAATTAATCCCTTAAAATCATATATCATCCTCTTTCCCTCCTTAAAATTTAAAAAAAAAAAAAAAAAAAAAAAAACCTTCTTCTAATTTTCTAATATAAAATTATTATTTAATTTCATGAGTAATAATACCTTTTAATTTTCTTAAACTACATGACTTATGTCTTTTATATTATTTTTATAATGATCATATTTTACCTATCTATATCTTTTATATTATTTTTATAATATGTTATCCATCCATAAGTGTTAGCATGCTCCAAACCCATTGAATTTGTTTTTAATTATTATTAAAACTTGCCCAAATATAGTCATTAAATCCACCATTAAGTGACCCATAATGTTAGGCATGAAAGAGGAATGTAACATTAGCATTCATAATTAAAAAAAATGTCACATAGAATTATATTAAGATGACATAAGTGGGCATATTATATTTAACATGACATAGGTGGGGTTTGAGTTATTTTTTAATTCAATATTGAACATATATTTTTTTAAAAATTTAAAAATAAATATTTTATTTTATTTTTAAATATTTTTTTAGTCTTTATTAATATAGGGTATATGAATGTAATCAATTTTTGTTATTTTTTATATTAAAAATTAAAAAATATTTTGAACTAAATTTAATCATATTTCTATTTAATATTTTTTTAAGATTTATATTTAAATTGATAGTATTACATCTTTCTAATGCTTAATAAATATTATATATTAAAAAAAAAATTGATTATTAATTAGTTAGATTTATGGTATATAAAATAAAAGGATATATTATGTCGCATTTGTTTATTTAAATTATTATATTTTTTGTGTAACATTTATATTTTTAATATATTTATTTATCAAAAATATATATGATTGTAGTCTACTCTTTACATTTAGGCATGAAAGAATAGAGTGATAATTATATCATTTATTAATTAGTGGTTTTCTAGTTATATTGATATAAATATATTAACTATATTTTATTGTTTGAGGTGGATGCAAGACATCTTTCACCTTCATTGAGTAGCATAAAGAGAAAGCATTATGGGCTATAAGGTGGTATATCGTGATTGCTAGAAGTATATCAAAGCTTACTAGAAATTACTACATACACGCATTTATTGCTTATCTATTATTGTTCAAATTTATTTTCAATCCCATTTTATATCTTAAATACATACATATATCATATCTGATATTTGGATATTTAATGTTAATAGATATTGTGAAAAGTGTTTGATTGTATTGATTTAATAAATATTGATTTATATGTATTTTAGAATTAAAAATGACTAATTTATCAATATTTATAACATTATCATTCACATATTTTTATTAATTATTTAATAGTTTTATCGTCCAAATATTTGACTGCATAAGTAAGAATGTCTTGAAAGTCTTTTGTTTTTAATGTTATAACCTTCTTGTTCCTGTTGCATATTTTCTTTACAAAAACCTGAGAGTATAAATATATGTATAAAAGTGCCTTCTTAATGCTTATAAATCTTATAGGTCTAAGACTCTAAATGTATTTTGATTAATTGGCAACTTAGTTGGTGGCATATTTGGATGGAAATATATTATTTAAACCACTTTTTAGTGGCAACAACGGTTTGGATCCATTGATCATGGGTTGAGGGAATTGGTAAGAAGTTTGAATGATTAGGTTCTAATTTTTGCTAACATGCAAGTCAATGATCTTAGAGTGAAGTTGTATGGCATAATTTTGAAATTTAATCAGGAACTGATTGCCAAAATGTTATTGTACACATTATATAAGAAGTAGAAATTTGGTCTGAGTAAATATAAAATAATTATATTATAAATGTTATAATATATTTACATTTATATAAGTATAGTTGTGTGTTATGATTATTTTGTAGAGTTATGGTAAATTCAATCATATTTGGTGTATTAATGAATTTTGTCTAATTTTAGAGATCATAATATGTGAAATTGTTACTTTCTTGGCTTTAGGATAACTTATTACATTAAGATAACTTATTATATTAAGATAACTTATTACATTAAGATCTACTTGAAATTATATATTGAAATAACATAAATTTTAGAAGGATTATTATATTATAAGATTCGTTGTGATATTTTAAAAGAAATGTATTATATTGATAGTTTTAGTGTGTGTCTCTCTCTACATATATATTTTGACATTTAAAATTTAAAAATATGAATAAATTTATTAGTAGTTATAATTATTTATAATAATACACCGAACATAGTTGTATGCAACTATAGCATATTTATTTATAGTTTGATTGATAAAATATGTATGTGGATTTAGCCACTCTTGGATTTGATATTTGAACATAGTTGTATGGTTGTTATAGCAAGTCAATGGTATTGCATCAGAATATATTTCTATGAGGTTGAAGTTTACTTTTGGATTGATTGTTGAACCATTTTACAAGTGGTTGTAACCAATCTTTTGATTATATACTTAAGCATCGTTACAAGATGGCTATAAGAAACTTGTTTATAGTTTGTTTGATCAAGTATGTATTGAGGTCTATTCTTTAGACATTAACAAGATTATTAAATCTCGATTTGAACTAGATAGATATGGTTTGGAGGCCAAAATATCCTTATAAACCTCATGGTGGGAGTTCAATCCCATCCACGAGATTATAAGGGGTAATAAATTAAATTCAAGATTTCCACTTTATGTCTTTAGTGTGGAAATAAAAATTATGTGTTCTTGATGAACATGAGATAGAACGAAATATTGAGATGATATTATCAAAATAAATATTTAAGTCTATATATATGTATATATATATCAGTTGTGATAAACATATTGGTAAAGGTATGAAACCAAAATAGAAGTTTGAGTTATTATTGGGTAATGAAGTATGATTTAGATGATGTGTTGATATGAATAATTATTTTGTACTATTAATTGTGCTATATATAGAGACATATTTGTATCAAAACCCTTGTGGGTGTTTCATCATGGAATAGGCATAACCATATTAAAATGTAAATGAAATTGTGTGTTATGAATGTAATGGCATAGTGACAAAGTTTGCTAGTTTTATAGATAGTGACAATTATGATTGTGTTTTCATTTTATGGACTAAATCAACATTTTATGAATTATTTTTTAGATATTTTTGTAACTTAAGTTGAGTGGGTTTTTTTAACAAATAATCCTTTCTATTGTTAATGGATGATGAGTGATAGGTAGGGAGTCAATTTATAGTCACCCATAATCAGTTACAATAGTGGAGAAAACAACATTTGTTTTAGTAGAGAGTATGGATGATGTGGACAATGACCTAGATTTTGAAATTTGAAAATATTATAAAATATTTTGGTCAAAGTAATGTTTTAGATGTATACATTGTCGATCCGTAATACTTTCTAGTTTATGTGCTTGCTTGAGATCATAACAGATAGAGATATACGTAGGGTCTGTTTGATTGGTTATATATAATAGTGATTATACTTTCACACGTGATTCTCAGATGGATTTGATTAATTAAATTATTATTATTATTTGCCCCTTCATGAAGAGAAGGGCCACCTAGAGTGGAGAGGTATGAGGGGGACCGTCAGTTTGTGGTGGGAGGTAAAGTTACCAAATGATGCTCTCCCTCTCTACAACTGAATCTGAACTGATCTTGATACATACTCATGGCTATTTTATAGATTGTATGAGTTATTTTTGTTGGAACCATGTATCAAAGGAAATAAAATAGAAATTATATTCAATGTAAAAGCTTCAATTTTTTTTTTAATATTTGTAAGATTTAAAAAACTCACTCGAGTTGTTTATAAAGAAAACAACTAATAGGTTTTAACTAACCCAAAACAACAAGAATTAATAAAAGAATTAAATAAAAGGATAATTATGTTTTTTGGATCATAAATAATCCAACAAACTCCCCCTTTGTCCAAAAGGGTATAGAAAATGAAATAACTAAAGAAATGAATCTCAAGTCATCAAAGAAACTCTAAAACAACTACAATTGGTGTACTATACAACTTGGTATTGAGAAAAATGGATGTCACTCCATACAAAAGCCTGTCTTGTGAGTTTTGGTATAAAAATTTGATGAACATGATCAAGGCCTACTCATTCCTTATGATCATCATATTATACTATAGTAGGATATGATCAAAGCCTATCCAACTACATCAATCTGTATAAGGCTCCACCTAACAGTCTATATAAGTGACCAACCTGTATTATGTATGGCACATCTCCTTGATATCTAACAAAGACTAATATCTTTTACTCAACACTGAAGGTGCTAGAAACAACTATCAATTCGTACTATCATTGATGATTCATCGAAGACTAACCAATGCTATATCTTCTCCCATTATGAAGAGAGAGGTGAGAATATTGCATCAAGAGAATAAAATCAAATAATCCCATTGGATCTATCTCATGAATATTAAGTATATAAATAAAAAAATATAAGAAAGCAAGAACACAAGCTAAAATATTATACTAAAATAGATCTCAGTCTTGAGCTTAGTAGCTCGTATAAGATAGGTGAATCATCAATCACTCAAAACGTATTGTTAGGTCCATTTGGACCATAGACCTTAGACATATAGGATGCCTCCTAATCAAATAAAGTGTTAGAATAACTTGAATAGCTAGAGTAACTAGAAGATCTACCACTAGAATGATCCACATAATTGGATTCAACTCTTTTTTATGTGGAGAGCACAGTCATCGAGAAGAACATACATCTATAATATGTCTAATACCACCACATTTGAAACATTTAGAATTTTTCCTATGCTAAGGAGATCTAGAAGAAGTTGAATCATTATAATAACCACAAGAAATAAAAGAGTGCTTATGGTGATGTTTGTGTTTTGAAGATCCCAGAGATTCTAATGAGAATGTTGTGGAGATCGTCCATAATGACGTGGAAAACATCTCAGAGAATGTCTAGGAGAGTGTTTCAGAGAATGCTATTAATACTGCCTCTGGACATGGTGATGATCAATGTGATGTGACTTGGTATTTTAATAGTGAGCTTCTTTTGTAGGCATATTCTTTTTCCTTGTAAACTAACGTTCATGCTAAGTTAGTAACTCACAAATAGAGTCAAATGTTACTCCATTGAGTTTATCACTAAGCTACAACATTTTGAAAAAAATTGTATATTCAAAATTGAGACCATTTAGTGTGATGGAAATAAGCATGTCATCATCAATATTTCCACCTATCATGCAATATTCTTATTTCAACATTTTTATCTGATAAAGATATTCATATACATCTTCATCATCAGCTAATCTAATATTTAAAAGTTGCATCAAAATATCATTCTTCTTGTATGTAGGTTATTTGTCATACAAGTCTTTTAACGCTTTCCATGTTTTTCAGGTTCCATATTTAATAGATTCAATGTGAATAATCATCTATGCAATGTAGAATGATTTGCGCTATGTGAGTGAATGTTTATGATGCTTTTAGTACTCAATCAATTTGGTGGGTTCAATGGGTGGTGAGGTCTTTTTTTTGTGTTACTTCCCACAAGTCATTAAAAATGAGCATATTTTCCTTGTTTATGCTCCATTCCTTGTAGTTTTTATGTGTTAAGCATCTATTTTTAGATATTAAACTGACAATTTTATCCATGACTACCAATATATTACAAAAAAAAATGAATTATACTTGGGGCTTTGCCTTGACCCTTGTAAGTAGATTCAAAAATATAATGTGTAATTCAGATACCTATCTAAGCCGCAAAAGGTAATACTTTTACACCCTTATATCTATGATTTTATTTACAAATCTTAGAATATATATATATATATATATATATATATATATATATATATATATATATATATATATATATATATATATATATATATATATATATATATATATATATATAAAAGGTATATTCTCAAAAAAATCAAATACAAAAAAAAAAAATCATCCAAAAATTAAGAGTGTTGATCTCTTGACCTCCTTTTCAGCAAGTGACCACCAAAATATGTTTGTCAATCCCTCAACTTGTGAGTTTAGAGCAATATGAAACAATATTATAGATAAATACGTCTTTTTTAATTTTCATAAAAATATATGCATGTAAAATAAAAAGTAAAATTAATTCATCATTGTTTTCTTGTATGCAAAAATTGATTATTACGCTTGTCTCATTATTTTCCCCTCTTTTGGTGGAGCCATGCAGTTTTGGGTTTTAAAATCTATATGTATATGATATAAATCGCTGAGTGAAGAAGTCCTCCTCATCGGGTGAATGTTTTAGTTTAGATGTTGCTTGATTGTAGGATTGAATAATTTGAATGCTTTAGCTTAGAAAAATTAAAAATCTAGCGGTCGATATAAAAAATATATATCATGGCTTCGTCTCCTCAAGGCATTTTGAATTCATTACTCCTCAAAACCTTCTTTTAATCTAGGTGGTAATGAATAAAATTTAAGATTAAGGCATTTTGAATGCTTTTATATTGCACTTGTGATGCTTCAATGTTAATAAAAATAGAAAACTAACTTGTACGCTAAATCAAAGTATTTTTTGTGTCATACATCATGACTAGCAGTAGATTCACAATCAAATATACTTCTCTTGATCCAAATGAACAAGGAGAGTTACCATAGACTTGTATCTTCTACTTTCATTTAATTGTCAACTCAAGGATGTAAACTTGATAGGATGATGTCACTATATGTGCACACTTAATCTTCTAATTTGACCTTTTGATGATTGTAATCTAAGATGATAAAAACATGCAAGAAATGAAATGCTAAAATTGAACATGGATACAATACTTTGAATTAAATCGTTACACTATTTTATCTTTGGAAGCTTCCTTAAAATAATTCTATGCAAGATTGAAAATCACATAATTCAGAAATAAAACATACAACACATAAATAAACTAAATAACATGCTTATCTATTTAATGAGTTGTATTGTTACTACAAGACTCTCGAAGGGGGCCCTTCCTCCTTTGGATTCTAGCTTCAATCCTTCCTCTTAAAAAAATGAAATGGACTAAAAAATGATTGTTTATATTAATCAAAATGTAGCAAGAAATTACTGTAAGGAAATTACAATAATAGTTGTCTTACAAAATGTACTTCTGATATATTTATCTAATTGATATCTACTACTTTCTCAACCTTGTTGTTACCTATATATATAGCAGAGGAGACCATTTTATACAAAACAATATACATTCCAAACTAAAAAACATTCAGTTATAGGATAACATAAATTGGTTCCTTCTAGTAAGGTTACCATTCATGTGAATATAGCAATACTGCCTTAGGAAAAACAAAGTTGTTTTAGTCTTCAACCACATCCTTATTATTCTATATGGAGGTTATTATCATTTCTATGAATCGGTTGAAATAGGAATCAAATTTTATTCATCTTCGGCTTTAGTTATGCAATTGTTGTAGGATGTGTCCACATGATAAAAACCCTTTTGCTATAGGATGGTCTGTGCTATATACCTATTGCTTCATAAAATCTTTGAAGCACATTATAGAGAAAAGAATCTTATAGTAGAAGATAACTATTATATACTTGATTCAATACAAAGTTCTAACTATTCAAATATTATGAGAACATAATTATATTTTCAAGATTATGGTTGTTTTAGGATAGAAACTTTATGAGAAAGTAACTCATAAGCACGATAGTCAACAAGGATGAGTGTGATAGATGAGGACAAAACATGACATTTCTAGGGCTCATCACGCCCCCCAACTTAAGACCTTGCTTGTCCTCAAGCAATAGACTTGTTCATTTCAATTTCATAAATAGTTCTCAAATCTGTAGGCTCCATGGCACCACTTGATAGGTGAGCATAAAATCCACATCGTTGTTCATATAACTACCAAGTTTTGACCTCCTTGGCTTCATTTAATGGATTTTTATCCTACCAATCTAGAATAAGATACCAAAATAAAGCGAGAAGGAATTTTATGCTTAACAATTGAGATCCCATTTCACTTACAAGTAGAGTATATCTTGTGACTCTATTAAATGTTGCCTTTAAATTGAAAGGGGAATATGGCTCTTTCTTTACTAGATCAAGAGTGAGTTCATTCCATCTTCTTATGTAGGATTATTTTGATTTGGGTCCAACAAAATCTCTCAATCCCAAGTAGAAATATTGGGTTGTCCCACAATTTTTAGCAAACCAAGCTCTAACTTCCTTCTGCAACATGATATTATCTCATCCTGTCAATACAATCTTAGGTGCAACTGACTCTCTTTTGATAAGCAATTGACTTTCCCTTTCATTTTTCCTATATTTAGTCATCTCTCATCCTTTCCTTTGCTCATTCAAAAGATATGATGAAAATGATTTTAAAAAGACATTTCCAACATACAAGTTAGGATTATATTCTCTATCATAAGACATAACATAATTATGAAGATAGAACTCACACAATTGTGCTTGTTATTCTTGTGTGATTTCTTTATATAATTGAAATAAAGAGAGAATGATTAATTCATAAGTCATGTCATAGTAAATTTTTATGAATTTAAACTTATGTCATTGTTCCTCAAGATAAATTGAATATACCCTTATAGGAGTCTTGAAGTCAATGATCTCTTGAGTAAGACCAGCCATATATTCAATTTTTTGGTGTAGTTTGGAGATTCTTTCTTCTGTCAACTTGACCTATTCTTTCAATTTTTTGTTATCCTTTGTTAGTACCCTAAAACATTCATATTGATCATCTATCCATCTCATCAATTTAGAAAACACCGTAGACAAGGAATTATAAATGATAGCTTGGGTAGTTGTAGGTTTTTCATTTTGCTTTTATATTACAGAAGAATGTTGTGAAATAATGGCTATAGGATGGCTTTCTATAGAGGGTCACAACTAAGAAGATTCTACAGAAAGCACATATAGTTCTCCTCTTGACTGATAGCATAGCTTCTTCCTTAATCACTCTATTTCTTGTAGGGCTTGTTGTAATGTAGGAAATTTTGATTGTTTGGAAGGTTGCTTTATTTATTCTACCTCTTTCTGCATTGGTTCTTTTTGCAATTCTTCAAGACTACATTTTTATTTCTCTATCTCCTTATTGCCTTCTTGAGAACATCCTTCCTTGTTAGTCTCTAGGTTATCAAAACTAAAATCTTCAAGTGATTCATGACTGTTGGTATTTTGTTTTTATCCAGATTCTTCATTAATTTTTATAATAGAAAAAAATTTAGTTCTTGGTTTACCTTTCATCTTTCCTCTTAAGCTATGGAATTTTTGAGGGGTAGATGTGGCCTTAGCCTTTTTAGGGTAAGGTGGAAGTTATTCTTTATATTCCTTAGAGTTAGGTTGGAGAATGAGTTGCCTCTTCCTTATAGATTCTTTACTTGTAAAAGTCCCTTCCACAAAATTTGTCCTTGATGTAGGTTCTTGTGTGGCTATAGGAAGATCTTTTTTTGCAGGTTCTTGTGGTGTTGTAGGAAGTCTTTCTTCTGTCATCTATTCTTCTATTTCTATTTCCTATTCTACTTCTATTTATTCTTCTTACTTCTCTTCACACTTACTTTCTGCATTTCTAGGTATTTGGAGAAAATCTTCCCAACTTATACTGGGCCTAGTCCTTTGTAAGCAGTCTTGAACAATTAACTAAATTAAACAATGACGAGAGAAAACTTTGAGATTACCTCTTTGAAATGATTCTACCATTTTTGTGATCATGTTAAGTAAGAAGTTGGGGACATTTATCTCAATACCATGCCGTAAATAATTCATGAATTTGAACTGATTGCCATGCAACATGGAATATCTCCTCTCATAGGTGAAATATATAAATATGAACACAATACTTCTGGCCCATCTTCCTGGTAATGATAACCATGTAGTGCCCTATTTTGAAGTCTCTAAGATTTCATCTCCTCTAATGAATTTCTACCTCTCTATCTCAGCATCAAAGTTTTCTTGCCATAATTACCCTATTCGTGTTGATCTAGTTACTCTACTGATGATAATTTTAGTTAGCTTTATTTTCATTCCTCTCATTGTTTTCAGGTTGCTATACAATGATCTAGTGAATTCTTCTACAAATCTTTGATCAAGAGCATGTATCCTCTAAAAATATTAGGTCCATCCTACATTCTAAAGTAGGATCAGGATGTTCAGGTTATTTGTTAGAGGAGAGATGTCAAGTGGCTCATGTTTAATAAAGTCCCCTCCCATATTGTAGGATGGAATTATAGTTGTAAGGTCTATGGTCTTGCAGTAAGGGTTTTGTAGTTTTGGGTAGAATTTTTATGATTTTGCTTTGGGAATGAGACAATCCATTTGAATTATGAGAAATATCCCCCCAACTTAAATGGTCACTTATCCTCAAGGAATGCAGCTAACATATCCAAATGGCTCATGGTAATGACAATGGTGGCAACAACATCGCTTCAATGGTCATGCCAATAAATGGAAGAGAAGATATCTTACGATGGCATGATAAAGAGAAGATATGGTAGCATTATAATAGCATTAAGATTCTTCATCTTATTAATAATTAAGAATTATGACATGAAATAAATATAGTATAATTACCTTAGTGCTTGTAAGAATACCTTTCATTAATGCATAAATGATGAGTCAAAGTGGTGGATGTGATGTGTACTGGTATGTGTTGTCCTTTGATTAGAAGAAAAAATGATTTATGAGAATGTAATGTATGATGGAGTGATAAGAATTCATCTGGCAATGAGAAATGTTTCATGTGGCAATAAGAAGTGTCTTACAACAATAGTAAATATCCTGCAGCAGCAAGAATTTAATCCTGTAACAAAGAAGAAAATGTTTTTCTGCTCCAAAAGAATGAATCTATAAGCAAAAACATATGAAAACAAAAGTTTTATTGTTGTAGTTCTTTTTTTAATAACTAATGTTGATCAGCTAGTGCCTTGATTTTTTGATACAACATTCGTAAGCAACCCCAAAGGTTTTCATTGCTGAATTTTTAATTTTTTTTAAGATATTTTAGTCCCAACTCACTTGAAATTGTAGAAGTCCAAGAGATAGGATTTTATTTAGCCTAAACCAAGCCATTATGAATGGCTTGTTTATGGCTGCATGAAGCTTTACTGCTCTTAGAAAATATTAGAGAAGGGTTTACAGAAATACCCTTCGGCTACAAGAACAGTTTGATTTATTTCATGAAGAAGAGGCGAGTATCATTCTTCAAGAAGTTGGTAACTGAGAGTTTCCTTGGAAAATAGTTTCTTATACAGCTTAAGCCTATGACCATTAACAAGTAATTAGAATCAAATAGAGTCAATGGTCATGAGCTTTATAGATCCATTGTCAAAAACTTGCTTGATCTCATAAGGCCTAAGCCATCTAGATTGAAGCTTTCCTTTATAATCCTTATATTTAGAGTCAAAAAGGAGTGCACAATCACCAAGTTAGAAATTCTTAGTCTTGGCGTTCCTGTCATGTCAACCCATGCATTGTCTTTGCACTATTTTAGTGTGATGAAATGCTTCTTTTATTAGTTCATCAAGTACATTCAACTACATGATCCTATCTTATTAAACGTGGGAAAGATCCAAGCCCAAATCATGTGTCGTCCTTAATGTTTTATGCTCAAACTCAATGGAAAAAATATGCTTCTTATCATTAACTAGTTCATATGGAGTGAAACTAGTTATGGTTTTTTAGGTGATTCTGTAATCCTAGACTACTACCAAAAGACGAGTTGACCTATCTTTTTTATGCAGGCTAACAGTCTTAGTGAGGATATTTTTTAATTCTTTGTTTGTAAATTTTACCTAACCATTTGACTGAGAATGGTAAGGGGTAGAATTTTTATGTATAATTTCATATTCTTTTACCAAGGCGACTATGAGGTCTGATGTGAACTATGGTCCTTGGTATGCGACTATTTCTCTTGGTACTCCATTGTGGGTGAATATTTTTTCATACAAGAACTTAGGTACTTTCTCATCTTGGGCATGGGTTAAGGCCTTGCCCTTGACCCATTTTATGACATAAATGGTGCACACCAATATATATTTCTTGTTGTTGGATTTAGGATCAATGGGACCTACAAACTCTAGTCCCCATTTGTTAAAAGATTCCAAAAAGAATTATGGATGTAATAGCATTTCATCAGAGTGAGTGGGTTTCCTCATACACTAACATTGATCATATATATGGGTATACAACATGGCATCTTTATAAAAAAAATGCCAATAATATCCAACAGTAAGTACTTTTATAGTATCTTGTTTGATAGAAAAATGACCCCCATATGGTTCATCGTGGCAGGCTTTGAGAATGTCATAAGCTTCATCTTCTTGGATACATCTTCTCATAACTGAATTTGGTCAAGTGATAAAAAGATATCCTGTAATCCAATAATAATGTCCGCTCTTTTCAATTAAATGTTTTTTTATTAGGTGAGAAATGTTGTGGATGTGATCATACAACAAGATAGTTAGCAATATCTGCGAACCAAGGTGACTGAATAGTTACCGTAAACAAATGCTCTTCAGGAAAATAATAATCAACAATAAGACTATGCTCATCATTTTGAAATCAAGATAGAAAATTTGCTACTACATTATCCTTACCTAGTCTATCCATAATGGTAATATCAAATTCCTAAAATAAAAACAACCATCTAATTATCCTGCCTGTTGCAACAAGTTTGTTCATTAAAAACTTGATTGTTGCATGGTCTATATGGATGAATAATTGGTGAATTGTAATATAGTGTCAAAATTTGTTAATGACATAGATGACAAAAATAAATTCCTTCTCTATTATAGTATAGTTGAGTTCATCCCCTTGAAGATTCTTGCTGATAAAATAGATTGCATAACTCAAAGATTCATCTTTTTGAACAAGGACAACTCCTAAAGTGGTGTTAGATGCCCCTGTGTGAATGTGAAAAGGCTTCTTCTAATCATGCCCTCTCAGAACAAGATGTTTTTATGAGGTATTTGAGTTGTCAAAAGGTAGATTGACAATCATTAGTTTAAGTAAATTCAACATCCTTAGTAAGTAATTCAAAAAATGGGGTGGCAATTTTACTAAAGTCCTTAATGAATCATTTATAATAACCAACATGTCTTAAAAAACTTCTAACATATTTATTCATCTTTGGTGTGGGTAGATCCTTAATGGTACTTATCTTTGCTAGGTCAACATGAATTCTAACAGGGGAGATGTGATGCCCCAACATAATCCCTTCACTCATAAGCATATGACACTTTTCATTACTCAAAGACAATTGGTGATCTTGGTAGCATTGAAGAACTTTATCTAGTTTGGTAAGAGTTTATTCAAATGTCTGTCCATAGATAGTGAAATCATCCATACAAATTTCAACACACTCATGGGAGAGATTAAAAAATATGCTCAAAATAGCCCTTTGAAAAGTAGTTGGGGCATTGAAAAGATCAAAGGGTAAGACGACATATGCATAAGTTCCCTAAAAGCAAGTAAAAGTGGTTTTATTGTGTTCTTTTGGAGCAATTTGTATCTAATTATAACCACTATAGCCATCTAGGAAGGAAAAATAACTTTTCCCTACTAATGTATCCAACACTTGATCAATAAATGAAAGGGGAAAGTGATCCTTCCTGGTAGCAGTATTCAACTCTCGATAGTCAACATAAATACATCATTTTCCCCCTTTCTTAGGTATAATAACCAAGGGAGAGACCCACTAGCTATTCAAAATAGGATAAATAAATCCTGCATCCAAGAGTTTTTGTAAATCAGTTTTGACAATGTTTTTAACTGTAGGATTCATTCGACATCGAGGTTGTTGAATAGATTTGCATTCTTTTTTAATGTAAATATGATGCATGCATAAATATGGGGGTATTCCTCTCATGTCATGATAGTCCTAAACAACTATTTTTGTGTGCCTTCCCAGAATTGTAAGTAACTAGATTTATTGTTGGGGTGTTAAGGAGGTGTTGATGTTGAGAGGTTTATTTAGCAAAATGTCTACTTGTTTTTTTAAAGAGAGCATGGTTTCTATGTTGGTAATTAAAGGACCATAGTTGCATTGATGGATAAGTAATTGATGGAATGTCCAAATGTCCCTTATGGTTTTAACAAGATCATTTTTAGAAAAATTATTTTGTAGGGGGCATGGTGTACATTCCAAAATGTTTATGGCTACATGATCCTATCAATAGGTGTTTTACAGGTTACCAGTAAGTACAGTGTCTTCTTATTTTGCATGTAAAACTGGACTCCAATCAATTATATAGAGAGTTTTCAAGGAGATAAATTCCTCAAAGTCATCAATCCAAGGTGTTGAACCAGCATTCTAACAAGGTTGGGCTGGTGGATAAAGAGCCATTTTCTTGATGCCTTTTTCGTTGGAAATTAACATTTTTCCTGACCTACAACCAATACAATCATCAATGGTGGCCAATCATGGGTGGCCAAGGATAATACGATAACCTCCCAATTTACTTTTTGGCTATAAGACAATAAAGTCTATTGGATATTGCCAGGAGTCCACAGTGATAACCTGGTCTTCAACAACATAAGGCGGTATGGTGTAAAGAGATCTAAGAACATTGTATTCAATGGTTATTATATAAATATAAATAAAGAGAAGTTAGAGTATGAATTACATTGTATTGTATACTAATAATTGTGAATGAGTACACCCACTTCTTTTATTTTATGCATATGATAATCGTTTCTAAAAAATACTAATCCATGTCTCACATTAGTCCCAAATAAAGTTAACTTAATCAACATAAACTATTGGTAACCAATCGCTTCAGATTTTATGTCAACAATGAAAACAATTGATTTGTAAATTTAAATCTCATTTTTCATGACATAGTATAATACAAGTAAATGACACCTTTTTCCAAACCACATATCTAATACTTAATGTACAAAAATTATAGCTCAAATAAATTAGTTATAGAAATTTATTATTTTACACAAGGCCTCGATTGAAATGATGAGCTTCCCAATTTTATACACATGGGTTATTAATATACCAAAATATCTTGAGAGACAATAGCCTTTCACACAACCTTTACAATTGTACACATTTACAATTGCCTCATTTCACACAACCTTTCTTGCATTTTTCTTCAATATATTGCTTTATCTTTGTCCTCAGCATTGTCTTTCATTATCATAGTGCTTGGAGGTTACTTTCATTCTAGTGGCAATTGGGCCTACACGGAAAAACACACAAAGTAAATTCTACACCACTTTAGGAAGGAATAGCATGTTCCCACATTATCTTTGTCTCGTCGTTTTCCCACAAGATGTCAATGGTTTCACTTAGATATCAAAATATCAAAGCAATCATGCCCATGAAGAAATTATGGAATCATGATGTTGGGCACCATTGAGAAATTAAGATATTTGCAATATGTTATTGCTTTACTCCAAAAAAGAATGTTCTTAAAATTTACCTCAATATCAAAGTCAAGACAAAGTGAGCATGTTGTGGGTTGCATGATGTAGGGTCTCTGTTCACATTAGTATCTTGTTATTTTTAGAATGACTTAAACATATGAATAAAATTTTATAAAATTTAATAATTCAAATTGTTTGATGTTGTGTATAATTATTTTTTTTATTACAAAAGTAATTATTTTTTATTATTAAATAATTATAATCTTTCAAATTGTTAAGGTTAATATTTCATAGTTATTTTATATTTTAATTGTTATTTTTGTTATTTGGTGTTATACTTGATAATTATATAAATAATATTATATTAATATTGATAAAAAATTTTCATATTATTTTTAATTAAATTGATTTATAGGATTGATTAAATTTATTATAAAATGTTAATTTAGAGTTATCTATCTTTGAAGTGCCTTTAAAGAGAGTAATGAATCATAACGGACATGACACTGACCTTTATTGATAAATCATAAATTAAATGAAAATAATCGTGTCGATAGGCATAATCTGCAATGGCAACTAGGATTGCTAGTGAATTATAATTTTGTGAGATATATGATTGACATTAAGTTTTATGTTCATTTGACCATTATAAGTTAGTTTCAAAAATAAATTTGATATATATTTAACCATTATATGAATGTTTATACTTATTATTTGGAGAATTCAATCGAAAAATCATAATATCTTTGATATATGATAGGTTTTGCATTTTTTGTCCTCTGATGATTAAAAAATAATATTAAAATCATTAATCAATATAATATATGAAAAAATTAAAAGAAACATACCTAATTAATCTCTTAAAATCACATATTGTCCTCTTTCCCTCTCTAAAATAAAAAGAAATGAAAAAACATACCTTCATTTAATTTTCTAATGGAGAATTATTATTTAATTTCATGAACAATAATACCCTTTAATGGTATATTTAGTTTATCTTGAAGAACAATGACATAAGTTTAAATTAATGAAAATTTATTATGACATGACTTATGAAGTAATGGTTCCTCTCTTTTTTTTTCAATTATATAAATAAATCTCACAAGAAGAACAAACACAATTGTGTGAGTTCTATCTTAATAACTATGTTACGTCTTATGACAGAGAATAGAATCCTAACCTATATGTTGGAAATGTCTTTTTAAAGTCATTTTCATCATATCTTTTAAATGAGCAAAGGAAATGATGAGAGATGATTGAATATTGGAAAAAAGAAAGGGAAAGTCAATTGCTTATCAAAAGAGAGTCAGTTGCACCTAAGATTGTGTTGGCAAAATGAGATAATATCATCTTGTGGAAGGAATTCAGGGCTTGGTTTGCTAAAATTAATGGCATAACTCAAGATTTCTACTTGGGACTGAGAGCTTTTGTTGGACCCATAGAAAAATAATCTTGCATAAAATCGAGCTACAAAAGAAAGAGCCATATTCCTCTTTCAATTTAAAGGTAGCATTTAATAGAGTCACAAGATATATTTTATTTGTAGGTGAAATGGGATCTCAATTGTTAAGCATAAAATTACATCTCCATCTATTTTGGTATCTTATTCTAGATTGGTAGGATAAAAATCCATCAGATGAAGCCAAAGAGGTAAAAAACTGGTAGCTGTATGAACGACATGGATTTTATGCTCACCTATCAAGTGGTGTCATGGAGCCTATAGATTTAAGAACTATTTATGAAATTGAAATGAATAAGTTTGTTACTCGAGGATGAGCAAGGTCTTAAGTTTGGGGGTGTGATGAGCCCTAAAAATGTCATGTTTTGTCCTCATCTATCACGCTCATACTTCTTGTTTATCATGGTTCTGAGTTACTTTCTCATAAAGTTTCTATCCTCAAACAGTCATAATTTTGCAAATAACATTATGTTCTCATAATATTTGAATAGTTAAAACTTTTTCTTGAAATCAAGCATTTAATAGTTATCTTCTACTATAAGATGATTTTCTCTATAATATGCTTTAAAGATGTTTTGAAGTAATATGTATATAGCACAGACCATCCTACATCAAAAAGGTTCTTATCATGTGGACACATCCTACAACCATTTCATAACTAAAGTCGTAGATGAATAAAATTTGATTCTTAGTTCAACCGATTCATATAAATGATAATAACCTCCTTGGAGAGTAATAAGGATGTGGTTGAAGACTGAAACAACTTTGTTTGTCCTAAGGCAATATTTCTATATTCATATGAATGGTAACCTTAGTAGAAGGAACCAATTTATATTATCTTATAACTGAACGTTTCTTAATTTGGAATGTATATTGTTTTGTATAAAATGATCTCCTTTACTGTAAATATAGGTAATAATTATTTTTATGTTACAAAAATAATAATTATTTTTTATTAAATAATTATAATATTTCAAGTTGTTAAGGTTAATATTTCATGGTTATGTTATATTTTAATTGTTATCTTTGTTATTTGGTGTTATACTTGATAATTATATAAATAATATTATATTAATATTGATAAAAAAAATTCATTTTTTTAAAATCAAATTGATTTATAGGATCTATCAAATTTATTTACTAAATTTATTATAAAATGTTAATTTAGAGTTACCTATTTTTGAAGTGCTTTTAAAAAGAGTAATGAATCATAACGGACATGACTCCGATTTTTATTGATAAATCATAAATTAAATGAAATTAATTGTGTCGATAGGCATAATCTGCAATGGCAACTAGGATTGATAGTGAATTATAATTTCGTGAGATGTATGATTGACATTAAATTTTATATCCATTTGACCATTATAAGGTAGTTTCAAACATAAATTTGATATCTATTTAACCATTATATGGATGTTTATACTTATTATTTGGAGAATTCAATTGAAAAATCATAATATCTTTCATATACGATAGATTTTACAAATTTTTTCTTCTGATAATCAAAAAATAATAATAAAATCATTAATCAATATAATATATGAAAAAATTAAAATAAACATACCTAATTATCCCTTAAAATCACACATCGTCCTCTTTCCCTCCCTAAAATAAAAAGAAAAGAAAAAACATACCTTCATCTAATTTTCTAATGTAAAATTATTATTTAATTTCATGAGTAATAATACCCTTTCAATTTCCCTAAACTACATGACTTATTTCTTTTATATTATTTTTATAATCATTATCATATTTTACCTATCTATATCTTTTATATAATTTTTATAATATTTTATCCATCCATAAGTGTTAGCATGCTCCAAACCCATTGAATTTGTTTTTAATTATTATTAAAACTTGCCCAAATATAGTCATTAACTCCACCATTAAGTGACCCATAATGTTACGCATGAAAGAGGAATGTAACATTAACATTCATGATAAAAAAAAAATGTCACATATAATTATTACATTAGGGCATCTTATATTAAGATAACATAAGTGGGCATATTATATTTAACATGACATAGGTGGGGTTTGAGTTATTTTTTAATTTAATATTGAACATAATTTTTTTTTAATTTAAAAATAAATATTTTAATTTTTTTAAAATATTTTTTTGTCTTTATTAATATAGGGTGTATGAATGTAATCAATTTTTGTTATTTTAATATTAAAAATTAAAAAGTATTTATTTTGTAAAAGATATTTTGAACTAAATTTAATCATATTTTTATTTAATATTCTTTAAGATTTATATTTAAATTGATAATATTACATCCTTCCAATATTTAATAAATATTATATATTTGAAAAACAAAATTGATTATTGATTAGTTAGATTTATGGTATATAGAATAAAAAGATATATTATGTCGCATTTGTTTATTTAAATTATTATATTTTTTGTTTAACATTTATATTTTTAAGACATTTATTTATTAACAAATATATGATTGTAGTCTACTTTTTACATTTTAGCATGAAAGAATAGATTGATATTTATATCATTTATTAATTAGTGGTTTTTTAGTTATATTGATATAAATATATTAACTATATTTTATTGTTTGAGGTAGATGCAAGACATCTTTCACCTTCATTGAGTAGCATAGAAAGAAAGCATTATGAGCTATAAGATGGTATATCGTGATTGCTAGAAGTATATCAAAACTTACTAGACATTACTACATACACACATTTATTGCTTATCTATTATTGTTCAGATTTATTTTCAATCCCATTTTATATCCTAGATACATGCATATATCATATCTGATGTTTGGATATTTAATGGTAATAAATATTGTGAAAAGTGTTTGATTATATTGACTTAGTGAATATTAATTTATATGTATTTTAGAATTAAAAACAAATAAATTATCAATATTTATAACATTATCATTCACATATTTTTATTAATTATTTAATAGTTTTGTTGTCCAAATATTTGATTACATATGTAAGAATGTCTTGAAAGTCTTTTATTTTTGATGTTATAACCTTCTTGTTCCAGTTGCATATTTTCTTTACAAAATCCAAAGAGCATAAATATATGTATAAAAGTGCCTTCTTAATGCTTATAAATCTTATAGGTCTAAGACTCTAAATGCATTTTAATTAATTGGCAACTTAGTTGGTGGCATATTTGAATGGAAATATATTATTTAAACCACTTTTTAGTGGCAACCACGGTTTGGATCCATTGACCATGGGTTGAGGAAATTGGCAAGAAGTTTGAATGAAAAAAATAAAAGAATGATTAAGTTTAAATTTTTGCTAGCATGCAAGTCAATGATCTTAGAGTGAAGTTGTGTGGCATAATTTTGAAAAGGGGTTAAGAAATTGTTTATAAAGTGTGCCATATTTTTGAAATATTAATCAGGAACTGATTGCCAATATGCTATTGTACACATTATATAATATAGTTAGAATAACAAGTCGAAATTTGGTCTGAGTAAACATAAAATAATTATATTATAAATGTTAATATATATATATATATATATATATATATATATATATATATATATATATATATAGCTATATGTTATGATTATTTTGTAGAGTTATGATAAATTTGACTATATTGGATGTATTAATGAGTTTTGTTTAATTTTAGAGACCATAGTATGTGAAATTGTTATCTTCTTGGATTCAAGATAACTTATTACATAAAGATTTATTTAAATTACATATTGAAATAACATAAATTTTAAAAGGATTATTATATTATTTGAGATTTGTTGTGATATTTTATAAAGAATGTATTATAATGACAATTCTAGTGTGTGTGTCTCTCTCTTTATATATTTTAACATTTAAATTTTAAAAATATGAATACATTTATTAGTAGTTGTAACTATTTATAATAATACACCGAACATAGTTGTATGCAACTGTAGCATATTTATTTATAGTTTGATTGATAAAATATGTACATGGATTTAGCCACTCTTGGATTTGATATTTGAACATAGTTGTATGGTTGTTGTAGCAAGTCAATAGTATTGCATTAAAATATATTTATATGAGGTTGAAGTTTACTTTTGGATTGATTATTGAACCATTTTACAAGTGGTTGTAACCAATCTTTTGATTATATACTTAAGCATCATTACAAGATGGCTATAACAAACTTGTTTATAGTTTGTTTGATCAAGTATGTATTGAGATTTGTTCTTTAGACATTAAAAAGATTATTAAATCTCGACTTTAACTAGATAGATATGGTTTGGAAGTCAAAATCTCCTTATAAACCTCATGGTGGGAGTTCAATCCCATCCACGAGATTATAAGGGGTAATACATTAAATTCAAAATTTCCACTTTATGTCTTTAGTGTGGAAATAAAAATTGTTTTCCTGATGAACATGAGATAGAACAAAATATTGAGATGATATTTTATATATATATATATATATATATATATATATATATATATCATCTCAATATTTTGTTCTATATCATGTTCATCAGGAACACAATTTTTATTTCCACACTAAAGACATAAAGTGGAAATATATATATATATATATATATATATATATATATATATATATATATATATAAAGTTGTGATGAACATATTGGTAAAGGTATGAAACCAAAAGAGAAGTTTGAGTTATTATTGGATAATGAAGTATGAGTTAGATGATGTGTTGATATGAATAATTATTTTGTACTATTAATTGTGCTATATATAGAGACATATTTGTATCAAAACCCTTGTGGGTGTTTCATCATGGAATATACATAACCATTTTAAAATGTAAATGAAATTTTCTGTTATGAATGTAATGACATAGTGATTAAGTTTGATATTTTTATAGATAGTGACAATTATGATTGTGTTAACATTTTATGGACTAAGTTAACATTTTATGAACTATTTGTGAGATATTTTTGTAACTTAAGTTGATTGGGTTGTTTTAACAAATACTCCTTCCTATTGTTAATGGATGATGAGTGATAGGTTGGGAGTCAATTTATAGTCACCCATAATCAATTAACAATAGTGGAGAAAACAACATTTGTTTTAGTAGAGAGTATGGATGATGTGGACAATGACCCAAATTTTGAAATTTGAAAATATTGTAAAATGTTTTGGTCAAAGTAATGTTTAAGATGTATACATTGTCAATCCATAATAATTTTTAGTTTATGTGCTTGCTTGAGATCATAACAAATAGAGACATACCTAGGGTCTGTTTGATTGGTTGTATATAATAGTGATTATACTTTCATATGTGATTCTCAGATGGATTTTATTAATTGCATTATTATTATTTACCCCTTCATGAAGAGAAGGGCCACCTTGAGTGGAGAGGTGTGAGGGGGACCGTCAGTTTGTGGTGGGAGGTAAAGTTACCAAATGATGCTCTCCCTCTCTACAACTGAATCTGAACTGATCCTGATACATACTCATAGCTATTTTATAGATCATATGATTTATTTTTGTTGGAACCATGTATCAAAGGAAATAAAATAGAAATTATATTCAATGTAAAAGCTTCAATTATTTTTTTGTACATTTTTTGGATTTAAAAAGCTTACGCGAGTTGTTTATAAAGAAACCAACTAATAGGTTTTAACTAACCCAAAACAACAAGAAATAATAAAAAAATTAAATAACAAGATAATTATGTTTTTTGGATAATAAATAATCCAACAAAATCCCCCTTTATCCAAAATGGTAGAGAATATGAAAGAACTAAAGCAATGAATCTCAAGTCATCAAAGAAACTCTAAAGCAACTACAATTGGTATACTGTACAACTTGTATTGACCAAAACTGATGTCACTCCATACAAAAGCTTGCCTTGTGAGTTTTGGCATAAAAGGTTGATGAACATGATCAAAACTTGATCATTCCTTATGATCATCATATTGTACTATAGTAGAATATGATCAAAGCCTATCCAACTACATCAATCTGCATAAGGCTCCACCTAGAAGTCTATATAAGTGACCAACCTGTATTATGTATGGCACATCTCCCTGATATCTAATAAACACTAATATCTTTTACTCAACACTAAAGGTGCTAAAAACCACTATCAATGATGATTGATCAAAGATCGACCAATGATATATCTTCTCCCCTACTAAGAGAGAGGTGAGAATATTGCATCAAGAGAATAAAATCAAACAATCCCATCAGATCTATCTCATGAATATTAAGTATATAAATCCAAAACTATAAGAAAGAAAGAACACAAGCAAAAAAATTATACTAAAATACATCCCAATCTTGAGCCTAGTAGCTCATACAAGATAGGTGAATCATCAATCACTCTAAACGTGTTGTTAGGTCCAATTAGACCATAGACCATGGTCATATAGGATGCCTCATGATCAGAGAAAGTGTCAGAATAAATTGAATAAATAGAGTAACCAGAAGATCTACCACTAAAATGATCCATGTAATTGGATTCAACTCTTTTTTAATGTGGAGAGCATAGTCATCGAGAAGAACATACATCTGTAATATGTCTAATACCACCACATTTAAAACATTTGAGCTCTTTCCTATACTGAGGAGATCTAGAAGAATTTGAATCATTGTAAGAACCACTAGAAATAAAAGAGTGCCTATAGTGATGTTTATGTTTTGAAGATCCCAAATAGTGCTAATGAGAATGTTGTGGAGACTATCCATAATGACATGGAGAGTGTCTCAAAGAATGTCGAGGAGAGTGTTTCAGAGAATGCTTTTAAGACTGCCTCTAGAATAGTGATGATCAATGTGATGTGACTTGGTATTTAAATAGTGAGCTTCTTCAGTAAGCATATTCTTTTTCTTTGTAAACTGACATTCATGCTAAGTTAGTAACTCACAAATAGAGTCATATGTTACTCCATTGAGCTTATCACTAAGCTACAATAATTTGACAAAATTTGTATATGCAAATTTGAGACCATTTAGTGTGATGGAAATAAGCATGTCATCATCAATATTTCCACATATCGTGCAATATTATTATTTCAAGATTTTTATCTGATAAAGATATTCATATACATCTTCATCGTCAACTAATCTAATTTTTAAAAGTTGCATCCAAATATCATTCATTTTGTATGCAGGTTATTTGTCATACATGTCCTTTAATGCTTTCCATGCTTTTCATGTTCCATATTTAACAAATTTAATGTGAATAATCATCTATGCAGTGTAGAATGATTTGAGCAGTTGAGTGCACGTTTATCATGCTTTAAGTATTTAATCAATTTGGTGGGTTTAGTGGGTGGTGTGGTCTTTTTGTTTGTTATTTCCCACAACTCATTAAAAATGAGCATATTTTCCTTGTTTATGCTCCATTCCTTGTAGTTTTTATGTGTTAAACATCTATTTTTAGATATTAAATTGAAAATTTTATCCATGATTACAAATATATTACAAAGACAAATAAATATTACTTGGGGCTTTGCCTTGACCCTCGTAAGTAGATTCAAAAATATAATGGGTAATTCAGGTACCTGTCTAAATCTCAAAAGGTAATACTTTTACACCCTTATATCTATGATTTTATTTACAAAACTTAGAATATATATATATATATATATATATATATATATATATATTCCCCAAAAAATCAAATACAAAAAGAAATTTGTCCAAAAATTAAGAGTGTTGAACTCTTGACCTCCTCTTTAGGAAGTGACCACCAAAATATGTTTGTCAATCCCTCAACTTGCAAGTTTAGAGAAATATGTAACAATATTATAGATAAATATGGCTTTTTTAATTTTTATAAAAATATATGCATGTAAAATGAAAATGAAAATTAATTCACCATTGTTTTCTTGTATGCAAAAATTGATTATCACACTTGTCTCACTATTTTCCTCTCTTCTGGTGGAGCCATGCAGTTTTGGGTTTTGAAATCTATAAGTATATGATATAAATCACCAAGTGAAGAAGTCCTCCTCATCAGGGGAATGTTTTAGTTTGGATGTTTCTTGATTGTAGTATTAAATAATTTGAATGCTTTAGCTTAAAAAAATAAAAATCTAGTGGTGGATATAAAAATATATATATCATGGTCTGGTCTCCTTAAGGCATTTTGAATACATTACTCATCAAAACCTTCCTTTAATATAGGCAGTAATGAATAACATTTAAGATTAAGGCATTTTGAATGCTTTTATATTGCACTTGTGATGCTTCAGTGTTAAGAAAAATATAAAACTAACTTGTACGTTACATAAAAGTATTTTTTGTGTTATACATCATGACTAACAGTAGATTCACAATCAAATATACTTCTCTTGATCCAAATGAAAAAGGAGAGTTACCATAGACTTGTATCTTATAGTTTCATTTAATTTACAACTCAAGGATGTAAACTTGATAGGATGATATCACTATATGTGCACACTCAATCTTCTAATTTGACCTTCTGTTGATTGTAATCTAAGATGCTAAAAACATGCAAGAAATGGAATGATGAAATTGAACATGGATACAATACTATGAATTAAATCATTACAATATTTTATCTTTAGAAGCTTCCTTAAAATAATTCTATGCAAGATTGAAAATCACATCATTCAAAAATAAAACATACAACACATAAATAAAATAAATAACATGCTTATCTATTTAACAGGTTGTATTGTTACCACAAGACTCTTGAAGGGGGCCCTTCCTCCTTTGGATTCTAGCTTAAATGCTTCCTCTTAAAAAAATGAAATGGACTCATAAATGATTGTTTACATTAATCAAAATGTAGCAAGAAATTACTGTAAGAAAATCACAATAACAACTATCTTAAAAAATGTACTCCTGATATATTTATCTAATTGATATCTAATACTTTATCAACTCTGTTGTTACCTATATATACAACAAAGGAGATCATTTTATACAAAACAATATAGATTCCAAACTAAGAAACATTCAATTATAAGATGACATAAATTGGTTCCTTCTACTAAGGTTACCATTCATGTGAATATAGCAATATTGCCTTAGGACAAACAAATTTGTTTCAGTCTTCAAACACATCCTTATTATGCTCCATGCAGGTTATTATCATTTATACAAATCAGTTAAACTAGGAATCAAATTTTATTCATCTGTGGCTTTAGTTATGCAATGGTTGTAGGACGTGTCTGCATGATAAGAACCCTTTTACTGCAGGATGGTTTATGCTATATACCTATTGCTTTAAAACATCTTTAAAGCACATTATAGAGAAAATCATCCTATAGTAGAAGGTAACTATTATATGCTTGATTTCAAGACAGTTCTAACTATTCAAATATTATGAAAATATAATGCTATTTGCAAGATTATGGTTGTTTGAGAATAGAAACTTTATGAGAAATTAACTCAGAAGCATGATAAACAAGAAGGATGAGTGTGATAGATGAGGACAAAATATGACATTTCTAGGGCTCATCACACCCCCCCCCCCCCCCCCAACTTAAGACCTTGCTCATCCTCGAGAAATAAACTTGTTCATTTCAATTTCATAAATAGTTCATAAATCTATAGGCTTCATGGCACCACTTGATAGGTGAGCATAAAATCCATGTCGTTATTTATACAGCTACTAGTTTTTGACCTCCTTGGCTTCATCTAATGGATTTTTATCCTACCAATCTAGAATAAGATACCAAAATAGAGGGGGATGGAACTTTATGCTTAATAATTGAGATCCCATTTCACCTACAAGTAGATTATATCTTATGACTCTATGAAATGCTACCTTTAATTGAAAGGGGAATATGACTCATTCTTTTTTATCTCAGGAGTGAGCTCATTCCATCTTTTTATGCAAGAGTAATTTGCTATGGGTCCAACAAAAGCTCTCAATCCCAAGTATAAATCATTGGCCATGTCACAATTTTTAGCAAACCAAGCCCTAACTTCCTTCTGCAACATGATATTATATCATTCTATCAACACAATCTTAGGTGCAACTGACTCTCTTTTGATAAGCAATTGACTTTCCCTTTCTTTTTTCCAATATTCAGTCATCTCTCATCTTTTCCTTTGCTCATTCAAAATATATGATGAAAATTCATTTGAAAAGACATTTCAATATACAAGTTAGGATTCTATTCTCTATCATAAGATATAACATAGTTATTAAGATAGAACTCACACAATCGTGCTTACTCATCTTGTGAGATTTCTTTATATAATTGAAAGAAAGAGAGAGGAATAATTACTTCATAAGTCATGCCATAATAAATTTTCATCAATTTAAACTTATGCTAGTGTTCCTCAACATAAACTAAATATACCCTTACAGGAGGCCTGTAGTCAATGATCTCTTGAGTAAGACCAATGATATATTCAATTTTCTATTGTAGTTTGGAGATTCTTTCTTCTTTTAACCTGACATCTTCTTTCAATTTCTTGTTCTCCTTTGTTAATTCCCTATAACTTTCATACTAATCATCTATGCATCTCATCAATTTAGAAAACACCATAGATGAGGAATTATGGCTGTAGGATGGCTTTCTGTAGAGGATCACAACTGAGAAGCTTCTATAGAAGGCACATCTAGTCCTGCTCTTGACTGATCTCATAAATTCTTCACTAATCACTCTATTTCCTATAAGGCTTACTCTAATGTAGAAAATTCTAATTGTAAGGTGGGTTGCTCTATTTATTATACCTCTTTCTACATTGGTTCTTTTTGCAATTCTTTAGGACTACGTTTCGCTTGCTCTATCTCATTATTTCCTTCTTGAGAATTTCCTTCCTTGTTAGTCTCTAGGTTGTCAAAAATGAAAGCTTGAAGTGATTCATGACTACTGGTTGTTTTTTTTTAATCCAGATTCTTCATTAATTTTTATAATAAAAGAAGGTTTATTTCTAGGTTTACCTTTCATCTTTCCTCTTAATCTTTGGAATTTGTGAGGAGTGGATGTGACCTTAGCCTATTTAGGGTAAGGTGGAATTTATTCTTAAGATTCCTTAGAGTTAGGTTGGAGGATGAGTTTCCTCTTCTTTATAGATTCTTTACTTGTAGAAGCCCCTTCTACAACATTTGTCCTTGCTACAAGTTCTTGTGTGGCTGCAAGAAGATCTTTTTCTACAAGTTCTTATGATGCTATAGGAAGGCTTTCTTCTATCATCTAGTCTTCTATTTCCATTTCTTCTTCTACTTCTATTTATTCTTCTTAATTTTCCTCACTAATACTTTTTGCATTTCTAGGTATTTAAAGAAAATCTTCCCAACTTATATTGGGCCTAGTCCTTTGTAAGCAGTCTTAAACAATTAACTAAATTAAACAATGATGGGAGATAACTTTGGGATTACCTCTTTGAAATGCCTTGACCATTTTTGTGATCATGTTAAGCAATAAATTGGGGACATTTATCTCAATACCATGCCATAAATGATTCATGAATTTGAAGTGAATTCCATGCAGTAGGGAATATCTCCTCTCACAGGTGAAATATATAATTATGAACATAATAGCTCTGGCCCATCTTCTTGGTAATGATAACCATGTAGTGACCTATTTTGAAGTCTCTAAGATTTCATCTCCTCTAATGAATTTCTACCCCTTTATCTCAACATCAAAGTTTTCTTGCCATAATTACCCTATTCATGGTAATCCAGTTACTCTACTGATGATAGTTTTTTAATTTCCATTCCTATCATTGTTTCCAGGTTGTTATACAATGATCCATTGATTTATTATACAATTCATTGATCAAGAGCATGTATCCTCTCAAAATATTGGGCCCATCCTACATTCTAAAATAGGACTAGGATGTTTATACAATTGCCCTCCCACATTGTAGGATGGAATTATAGTTGCAGGGTATGTGCTCTTGCAGTAAGGGTTTTATAGTTTTAGGCAGAATGTTTGCGATTTTGCTTTGAAAATGAGATAATATATTTGAATAATGGGAAATATCCCCTAACTTAAATGGTCACTTATCCTCAAGGGATGTAATTGACATAGACAAATAGCTTGTGGTAATGACAAGGGTGGAAACAACATCATTTCAATGGTCACGTCAATCAATGGAAGAGAAGATATCTCTGGATGGCATGAGAAAGAGAAGATATGGTAGCATTTTAATAGGATTAAGACCCATCATATTATTAATAATTAATACTCATGACATGAAATAAATATAAGATAATTACCTTAGTACTTGTAGGAATACCTTTCATTAATGCATAAATGATGAGTCAAAGTGGTGGATGTGATGTGTACTGGTATGTGTTATCCTTTGATTGGAAGGAAAAATGCTTTATGATAATGTAATATATGATGGAGTGATAAAAATTCATCTGGCAATGAGAAATGTTTCATCTGGCAATAAGAAGTGTCTTGCAGTAATAATAAATATCCTGTAGCAGCAAGAATTTCATCCTCTAGCAAAGAGGAAAGTGTTTTTCTGCTTTAAAAGAATGAATATGCAAGCAAACACATATGAAAACAAAAGTTTTATTGTTGTAGTGAGTTTTTTAATAACTAATGTTGATTATCTAGTGACCTGGTTTTCTGATACAACATTTGTAAGCAATCCCAAGGTTTTTATTGCTGAATTTTTTAATTTTTTTGTAGATTTTTTGGTCCCAACTCAACTAGAATTGTAGAAGTACAAGAGGTAGGATTTTATTTAGCATAAACCAATCCATTATGAATGGCTTGTTTTTGGTTGCATGAAGCTTTACTGCTCTTATAAAATATTAGAGAAGGGTTGATAGAAATACCCTTCGGCTATAGGAATAGGTTGAATTATTTCATGAAGAGATAAATATTATTCTTCAAGAAGTTGGAAACTGAGAGTTTCCTTAGAAAATAGTTTCTTATACAGCTTAAGCCTGACCATTAACAAGTAATTAAAATCAAATAGAGTCAATGGTCATGAGCTTTATAGCTCCATTGCCAAAAAAATTCTTGATCGCATAAGGCCTAACCCAAATGGACTAAAGCTTTCCTTTATAATCCTTATATTTAGAGTCAAAAAGGAGTGCCCAGTCACAAAGTTGGAAATTCTTAGTCTTGATGTTCCTGTCATGTCAACCTGAGCATTGTCTTTGCACTATTTTAGTGTGATGAAATTCTTCCTTTATTAGTTCATTAAGTGCATTCAACTACATGATCCTATCTTGTTGAGCGTGGGAAAGATCCAAGCCCAAATCATGTGTTGTCTTTAATGGGTAGAATATGCTTCTTACCATAAACTAGTTCATATGAAGTGAAACTAGTTATGGTTTTTCAGGTGATTCTATAATCCTAGACTACTACCAAAAGATGAGTTAACCTATCTTTTTTATGTAGGTTGATAGTCTTAGTGAGGATATTTTTCAATTCTCTATTAGTAACTTTTA
Organism: Torreya grandis; assembly: GCA_037957365.1. Taxonomy (NCBI): domain Eukaryota; kingdom Viridiplantae; phylum Streptophyta; class Pinopsida; order Cupressales; family Taxaceae; genus Torreya; species Torreya grandis. The sequence goes on along the minus strand of JARHVA010000173.1, from coordinate 4,282,496 downwards.
CCTGATCATTTGACTAAGGATGGTAAGGGGTAGATTTTTTGTGTTTGATTTCATATTCTTTTACCAAGGTGACTGTGAGGTCTGATGTGAACTATGGTCCTTGGTATGTGACTATTTCTCTTGGTACTCCATAGTGGGTGAAGATTTATTCATACAAAAACTTAGGTACTTTCTCATCTTAGGCTTGGTTTAAGGCCTTGACCTTGACCCATTTTACAACATAAACAATGCACACCAGTATATATTCCTTGTTGTTGGATTTAGGATCAATGGAACCTACAAAATCTAGTCCCCATTTGTTAAAAGTTTCTAGAACCAATTATGGATGTAATGGCATTTCATCAGAGTGAGTGGGTTTCCTCATACACTAACATTGATCACATTTGTGGGTATACATCATGGCATATTTATGAAAAAAAGGCCAATAATATCCAGAAGTAAGTACTTTTATAACAGTTTGTTTGGCATCAAAATGACCCCCATAGGGTTCATCATGGCAAGCTTTGAGAATTTTGTAAGCTTCATCTTCTTGGATACATCTTCTCATAACTGAATCTGGTCCAGTGATAAAGAGATATCCTACAATCCAGAAAAAATGTTTTCTCTTTTGGATTAAATGTTTTTTTATTAGGTGATAAATGTTGTGGTAGTGATCCTGTAGCAAGATAGTTAGTAATATCTATGAACCAAGGTGATTGAATAGTTACTGCAAACAAATGCTCATCAGGAAAGGAATCATCAACAATAAGACTATGCTCAACATTTTGCAATCAAGATAGAAAATTTGCTACGACATTATCCTTACCTAGTCTGTCCATAATGATAATATCAAATTCCTAAAGTAAAATTAGCCATCTAATTATCCTTTCTGGTACAATAGGTTTGTTCATTAAATACCTGATTGTTGCATGGTCTATATGGATGAATACTTGGTAGCCTATAATGTAGTGTCAATTTTTTTTATGACATAGATGAAAATAATAAATTCCTTCTCTATTATAATATAGTTGAGTTCATCCCCTTGAAGATTCTTGATAATAAAATAGATTGCATAACTCAAAGATTCATCTTTTTAACCAAGGATAACTCCTAAAGTGGTTTCAGATGCACATGTGTGGATGTGAAAAGGCTTCTTCCAATCAGGTCCTCTCAGAATAAGAGTTGTTATGAGAAGGTATTTGAGTTGTTGAAAGGTAGTTTGACAATCATTAGTCTAAGTAAATTCAGCATCCTTAGTAAGAAATTCAAAAAATATGATGTCAATTTTACTAAAGTCCTTGATGAATCGTTTATAACCAGCATGTCCTAAAAAACTTCTAACATATTTATGCATCTTTGGTGTGGGTAGATCCTTAATGGTACTTATCTTTTTTGGGTCAACTTGAATTTCAGCAAGGGAGATGTGATGCCCCAACACAATCCCTTCAGTCATAATCATATAACACTTTTCATTGCTCAAAGACAATTGGTGATATTGGTAGCGTTGAAGAACTTTATCCATTTTAGTAAGAGTTTCTTCAAATTTTTGCTCATAGACAGTGAAATCATCCATATTGATTTCAACACACTTATGGAAGAGATTAGAAAATATGCTCAAAATAGCCCATTGAAAAGTAGTTGGGGCATTGCAAAGACCAAATGGTAAGATGACATATGCATAAGTTACTCAAAGGTAAATAAAAATGGTTTTATTTTGTTCTTATGGAGCAATTTGCATTTGATTATAACCACTATAGCCATCTAGGAAGGAAAAATACTTTTTCCCTACTAATGTATCCAACACTTGACCAATAAATGAAAGAAAAAAGTGATCCTTCTTGGTAGCAGTATTCAACTCTCAGTAGTCAATAGAAATACATAATTTGCCCCCTTTCTTAGGTATAATAACTAAGGGAGAGACCCACTGGCTATCTAAAATAGGATAAACAAATCCTACATCTAAGAGTTTTTATAACTTAGTTTTGACAATGTTTTTAACTGCAAGATTCTTTCATCGTTGGGGTTGGCAAATAGAGTTGCATTCTTTTTAAATGTAAATATGATACATGCATAAATATGGGGGTATTACTCTCATGTCATGATAGTCCGAGATAAATGTTGTTGTGTGCCTTCTTAGCATTGTAAGTAACTAGATTTATTATTAGGGTGTTAAGGAGGTGTTGATGTTGAGAGGTTTATTTGGAAAAATGTCTATTTGCTTTGTTAAAGAGAGCATGGTTTCTACATTGGTAATTAAAGGAGCATAGTTGCATTGATGGAGAAGTAATTGATGGAATGTCCAGATGTCCCTTACAATTTTAGCAAGATCATTTTTAGGAAAAGTATTTTGTAGGGGGCATGGTGTACATTCCAACATGTTTGTGGCTACAAGATCCTATCGATAGGTGTTTTGCAGGATACCAGTAAGGATAGTGTCTTCTTCTTATGCCTGCAAAACTGGACTCTGATCAATTATATAGATATTTTTCAAGGAGATAACTTTTTCAAAGTAATCAATCTAAGGTGTTGGGCCATCATTCTAGGAAGGCTAGGTTAGTAGATAAAGAACTAGTTTCTTGGTGTCATTTCTATGGGAAATTAACATTTTTCCTAACCTACAACCAATAAAAGCATCAATAGTGGCCAATCATGGGTGTCCAAGGATAAGAGGATAACCTCTCAATTTACTTTCTAGCTACAAGACAATAAAGTCTATTGGATATTTCTAGGAATCCACAATGATAACTAGGTCTTCAACAATCTCCTCAAGCTTAATAGTTGACATGTTAGCCATCTAGAGGATGGTGGGTGTTGGATGGAGAGTTGTGTGTTTTAGTTACTGCATGGTCTCCATGGTCATCATGTTGATGGCTGAACCCAAGTCAATTAAAGTATTAGAGATGGGTTGGCCATGAATGCTAAAGTTTAACTGCAGGATTTTTAGGATCAGAATATTTTGGGGGAACTATGTTTCCCAACATAATATCTGCTAGTTGGCTAATAACTTGGATTGTTTTAGGATCCTTCTTCTTTCTTCTCAATTTTTTCAAACATAGCTCTCTAACAACATTATTATAGATAGGAATATATTTTATTTCTTGAAAGAGTGGGATTTTTTATGCACACATTCTTGAGTTATCCTAAGATATCAAATTCAAGCTCTGGTTCAAGACGTGATATGTTCAATCTCTCCAAAAAAGGATGATTGTCATATTATTTTTAGTTTTATAATGGGCTTCGCTTAGAATTGGCCATGGGTGGTTGTGGATTAGTATGGAGTGGATTAGGTTCTTCAAAATTTTCTATGATTATGGGTGAGGTGGGTTATGGAAGAACACATCCTGAGCAAAGTTGGACTTGATTGATATCCAAGGTATATGTTGGATATCGCATTATTCCAATAGATTGTGTTGGTTGAACCAACTTATTAGTTGGGTTGGGGATGGGCTAAATGGGTAATTGAATGGGTCTAATAGGTTTATGAGTGTTTGGCATTAAGACCTATTGTTATTATGGGTTTTATATTTGTTGAGGAAAGCCTTGATTACCTTTCCATTATTGTTGCCATAGATTAGAGAGAAAGATCCATTGTTGGTTTTGGAATTGCCCAGGTTGAGGTTGCCCATTTTATTGCATCTATAACTGATTTTGGAGTAGTTATCAATTTGTTTGGGGCCAATTTTGGTTGGGTATATTCATCTAAGAACCATATTGAGGATTATTTAAGAATTAAGAATTTGTAAACATAGATTTCGATGGCATACCTGATCTTTGCACTCATAGTTTACATTGAGCCACATAAAACACTTGATTCTCATCTCCTCTTATGGAATGTAGCTCCATTATTTTAGGATTCTCCTCAGTTATGATAGCTAACTGAGCTTTCATAGAATGGAATGTGTAATCCACCTTCTTTTTCTGCATTTAGGGCAATAGATGACTAAGGCTTTTTCAGTTTCCTTCTTCTTTCTCCATGTATGTAAAATGTCAAGCTAATTAGATAGGTGATTAATAATGTCTTGCTTCATGTCCTAGAATATGTTTCTAACTTCACCTTTAGACAGTCATGTTGCAGATGATACAAGAAAGGTTTTACCCCTACTTTTATTCATGATTGATCTGGAGTAGTTTGTACATAAAACTATTAGTTCATTAAAGGATAGTGTAGAAACATCACCACTAGACATTAAATCTAGTGCTTCTAGAAAATCATCTCTAATTCCTTTTAGGAATATTTGCTTGATCAATTCTTTCTCCATTGCAGTTTATTTGGAATTTTGCAAGCTGAATAGAAATCTTTCCATATATTTTTTCAATGGTTCATCATCATCTTATTTCATTTGAAATATGTCATCTCTCTTGTAAATTCTATGTCTACAATAGTCTTGATATTTCGTCAGAAACCTCTCCTTCATTTCTTCCCAAGTTGAAATGGCATCCTTTCCAAATCCCATGAACCATTTAAGTGTTGTATCTTTGAGTGTTGATGAAAATACTTTGAGTTTCTGAGTATCTTGATTATAATCATAGTTGTGACATAAGATGTTAAACTCAAAAAGAAATATGTCTAGATCCTCAGATATTTTTCCTCTAAAATTAGGGAGGGCAGAGTGAGGAATATTTTTTATAAGTGCATTTCCTTCAGGAGTAAGGATAGGAAATTCAAAGGTAGTCGACTCATTGACAATATTTTCTTCCTGAAGATCCTCCATGAATACCCTTTGTGTTGGTAGACCGCAAGTTGTTGCCACCCACCTTTCAAAATTCCTATCAATTTTTTAATTTCCTAGGGTGTAGAAGATGGAGACCTTATCTTTTTTGTTATAAATATATGGATTTTTATATAATGGGGATGGTGTAGATGTTTTAGAAGATTCATCTTGTGTCTCAACAAAGAGTCTTTCTAAATTGAAATATTCTATTGGCCTAATATTTCTTCTAGGAGCAAGAATAACCTTGAATGCCTCCTTAGCAAGAAATTTGGGCGACAGGGGAAGGTGAACTTCAAATCCCTGAGTAAGAAGTGATAGGGTGGGAATTATCAATGGTGGTACATGTTGGGACTGTTCATACATAGATAAAAATAAATTCTACATTACAAAATTTGTGAATATTATTTTGGGATTCTAATTTGTTTTATTTTTGTATAATGAATGGCTTTTAAAAGGCATTCAAGTAAGTTACCAAGGGTAACTACCTAATGGGTTAAACCACTCGTACACTAATTAAAAATAAAATAAATTAACATATCATTTACTAACTATACTAACTATGGAGGTGTCACATAAAGTGATGCATGCCTCGAACAATAAATATTTTTAATTTAAGCAAAATAATCACACTTGGATCAAATATCCAACAAACCCCCCTTGATCCAAAGGGGTATAGATGGTAAATATTTGGAGCTATGACTATGAAGTCATCAATGAATCTCTACTACATCTGCAAGCTAGCACATTGTACATTTTGTTACTAATCAAAATTGATGTCGCTCCATACAAAAGCTCACCCAATGAGTTGTGGCATAAAATATTGATGAACATGATCAAAACCTGCTCATCCGTTATAATCATTGTACCATACTATAGTATAACTCAATCAAAGCCTATCTAACTACATTAACCCACATAAGGTCCCATATAGGAACCCATCCAAGTGATCCTCCAATACTATGTATGGCACATCTCTCAGATGCCCAACAATCACCAACACTGCACACATGTCTTTGCTCAACACTTAAAATGTTATCAAATCTAATGCTGACTCGTATAACCACCGATGAATGATCGAAGGCCACTATGCAATATCTTCCCCCTATCAGGGGAGAGGTGAGAAGCTGTGTAGTATAAAAACAAATTCAAACAACTCTATCTGCTTCATGTCATAAATATCATATATAAAAAGCTAAAAATGAAACTAAAAGTAAAAATATAAGCCAAAAATTGTTATCCTAGAAGTGAATCCATACTCTGAGCGAATAGTAAATGAAATAAGGGAAAATACCCTCCAACCTTTATGGATCCTCCAACCTCTAGTTGGCTCTATCTAGCTTGTTAGATCCTCAGCGACTTGTAAACACTGAAATGTAACACCATTGTCACTGATAACATAAGTAGTAGGACACATCATTACAATGTTTGTTTGATGTATATAACACATTTTTACCATTTGAGAAAAACTTGGGATGTCAAATTCTATCGAAAATGCACCTGATTTGATTACAATACGTAATTTATTCAAATATTTAAAAAACATATTTACACATGCTGGCATAAAAAAATTCTCACATTAATGCTCTTAGAAATATATTTCCATGAAATATGAGTGGTCATATGAAGAATTTGTCCACCATATGTAGAAGATATGATAGTTTAAAATTTTGCTCCTCTGTTAGGATAAGCAGACCCACCCTCAATACTAATTCATAAAATTTGACTAGTTTACGGGGATTAAAATATCATAGAAATACATGATGGACCCATTTTTGTTTATACTCATTGAAAATCTATTCGAATCTAGTTTCCAAAAAATTAACTTTGACAAAATAATATGATAATGTGTTCAAGTTATGGTAAAAATGGTCATATAGTAGGTACAGATTTTATTGGTTTTCACAATTAATTCAAATAACCCCTTTGCAAAAGAATATTTTTTGCACATTTAAGGGTCGAACCATTGACCTCCCTTTTAGCAAATGTCTAACATAATTAGTCTATCCACCTTTTCTTCTATCACATTAAAAATTCAATTGGATAATATTCTATACACACTTTATTTTATGGATGTGAAAAATTAAAAAATATTTACGATAATCTTTTAAATATTTTTCACCATGTAAAATTTTTGTATTTTCACTTGTTGAGAATAAAACATTGCTCTCCTGGTGGAGCCCACTAGTAGAATGAATCAAATTAGAAGGTAGGCAACTTTAACATATGCATTTTTATTATTTTATACCTACTAGGATGCCATGTATTTTTTACAAACCCAAAGTGTAGTAGTGGTGGCCATACAAATACCCAGAACTCCAAGAAATGGATCTGGAATGCTTAAGAAACCATTTAAATTGCCATTTGATCTAAGAAAAAACCATCCAATGTTAGTTTACCCTGTAAAAGATTGAAAGATAGAATTTTTGACAACTAATATTCATTTATGGCACCATATGGGTCGTACAGGGGCTAGAATAGGGTTGGAGGATGTACTAGTTAATTATTCAGAGGTTTGAACTGATAAAACTTAATCAGAGGCATTGAAATGCATACTTAGTGATTTGTATTATTTAAAAAAACAAAAATGTTTTGAATTTTTTTTTTTTTTAAATTTCCTTTTTTACTTATATGAAATAAATTTTTTATTTACAAAACTATTCTTAAAATAAGTTCATGTTTTATATTTTATTTTTATAAAAGTTTATTCTATGCTTGTTCAAACTTCATTTTGGATGACAATATTTAATTGAAAAACTTGTTTAAATAAGGTGGGATTCTATATTTTGAATAAATAATTGAATTGTGAGAAAAATCATTAAATTTTAGGTTACCAAAAGTTAATATATATTTTTCTTTAGATAAAGTGGGTATAACAAACCAAGTATGAAGCTGATGGGTCCCTTGATAAGTAAAAGGAATGTATTGTCACAAAGGGTTTCTTACAAGTCAAAGGCATTTACAAATCTAATACTTTTTCACCTATTTCCATGATGGATTATGTTCGCCTTATATTTTATATTTCTACATCACAGGGTTGGCTAGTGTATTAGATGGATGTTAAGAATGCCTTCTCGCATTGAGATTTAAAATAAGAAATCTATATGGAAAAACCTATTAGGTTTTTTCATGATTATTTTTTATTTTACTTAAGAGGGCTCTTTCAATATTTTCTTTCCAATGGCCATACTATCACAATAATGGGACTTACAAATCATACTTATGTATGTTTTTATCCATACAACTTCATTATGACAGCATAAATTTTCTTAGAATACTTTCGAATTCATACATATAGCATACATCTTTTACAGAACAATTTCAATAGTATGCAAATTTTTCAAGTAAATTTTTGGGCCATATAGAGTTCTACAAGAAATTAAAAATTGAATTTTGCACTTAAAAAATACCTTTTTTATAATGGTTTTTTCTCTCCTCATCTAACCATGGCTTCCAATCTCCAACCTTTCTTTTTGAGCAACTAGGCTATGATACCACTGTTGGGATCATTCATACACACATAAAAATAAATTATACATTGCAAAATATGTGAATATTATTTTGGGGTTCTATTTTTTTTTGTATAATGAATGATTTTTAAAAGGCATTCAGGTAAGTTACCGAGGGTAACTACCTGATTGAACCACCTGTACACTAACTAAAAAGAAAATAAATTAACACATCATTTACTAACTATACTATGGGGGTATCACATAAAGTGATGCATACCCCAAATAATAAAAAAATTTAATCTAAGCAAAATAAACACACTTGGATCAAACATCCAATAGTACATGGGTCTCTTCTAGGGGTATGAACCTCTTCAAGGTCCCCATCTTGTGATACCAATCCAGCCAAAAATTCCTCTTTTTCAACCTTTTTTATTGACAACTGAGAGTGATCCTTAGGAATTTTTTCATGTTGCTCGTCTACTGTAGGATGAATTTCATATCTTGCAGCAACAGTTGATGACTTAGGAAAAACTCTTCTTATATAATTCCCTTCGCTTTCCATGTACATCAATCATTTTTTCGTTTCTTTTTTTTAAAATTTTTTCCCACCTTGCCTGCACAAGGTTAGTAATATGGTTTTTTTTGAAAATTTTCACTATTCTACTTACAAAAAGGGAGATTTAAACTATAAAAATAGGAAATTTTTAATTTAAAAAATAACAAGCTCTGAAAAAAATAATAAACGTCTAAAAACAACCGCTATCAAGATTGAAGATTATAAGTATGTGACACCCTTCCCTAGCAATGGTGCCAAAAATGACTAGCTATAGATTCACAATCAAATATACTTCTCTTGGTCTAAATGAACAAGGAGAGTTACCATAGACCTATATCTTTTACTTTCATTTAATTGTCAACCCGAGGACATAAACTTGTTAGGATGATATCACTATATGTGGACACTCAATATTCCAATTCGACCTTCTATTGATTGTAATCTAAGATGTTAAAATCATGAAATAAATGGAATGATGAAATTTAACATGGATACAATACTATGAATTAAATGATTACACTATTTAATATTTGGAAGCTTCCTTAAAAAAATTCTATGTAAGATTGAAAATCACACAACTCAGAAATAAAACATACAACACATAAATAAACTAAATAATATGCTTAGCTATTTAAAGAGTTGGATTGTTGCTGCAGGACTTTCGAAGAGAGCCCTTCCTCCTTTTGACTCCAACTTCAATCCTTCCTCTTATAACAATGAAATAAACTCAAAAATGATTGTTCATATTAATCAAAATGCAGTAAGGAATTGCTACATACAAATTATAATAACTATCTTACAAAATGTACTTTTGATATATTTCTCTAATCGATACCTACTACTTTTTCAACCTTGTTGTTACCTATATATACAACAGGGAAGATTTTTTTATAAAAAATAATATACATTCCAAACTAAAAAACATTCGGCTATAGAATAATAAAAATTGATTCCTTCTACTAAGGTCACCATTCATGTGAATCTTGCAATACTGCCTTGGGACAAACAAAGTTCTTTCAATATTCAACCACATCTTTATTTCACTCTATGGAGGTTATTACTATTTTTGTGAGTTGGTTGAACTAGGAATCAAATTATGTTCATCCACAGCTTTGGTTATGCAACGGTTATAGGATGTGTTCGCGTGATGAGATCCCTTTTGTTGTAGGATGGTTTGTGTTATATACCTATTGATTCAAAACATTTTTAAAACATATTATAAAGAAAATCATCCTATCGTATAAAATAAATATTATATACTTGATTTCAAGATAAAGTTCTAACTATTCAAAGATTATTAGAACATAATGTTATTTGCAAGTGTATGGTTGTTTGAGGATAGAAACTTTATGGGAAAGTAACTCAAAATCATGATAAATAAGAAGGATGAGCATGATAGATGAGGACAAAAACATGACATTTCTAGGGTTCATCACATCAAACCATCATACACCATCCAATTCAGTCCATATGCATGTCTTGAAGTGTTGTACATATTTATGAAGATTACACTAGACTCTCCTCTTTTCTCCTTCTATGTGGCTCTAATACCATTGTTAGAACCAGGTACCAAAGGAAATAAACTCAAAATTATATTTAATGTAAAAGCTTCAATTTTTTTGTACATATTTAAGATTTAAAAAGCTTATTCGATTTGGTTATAAAGAAACCAATTAATGGATTTTAACTAAACTGAATCAACAATAAATAACAAAAGATTTAGATAACAAGCTAATTATGTTTTTTGGATCATAAATAATCCAATAGTTTTATTAGAGCTCTATTGTACTATTGTAATTTTGATATTATTGTATTAATTTGGCTTACACAATAGTGGCTATTGAAAAAAATATAAATTCATTATTTATCACATCGTAATACAACATGGTTTTATATTTGAGTTATAGTTGGATTGACATAATTAAACACACATTTATTGATGAGCAATAGCTTTATTTTTAAAATATGAATTGTTACATACTTATACAATTTTTGCACCATTGTAATCATGTTTGGTAGTTAAAATTATAGTTGATTATATGATTTACTCAATGGATTTATTGATTAAATTATACCTGATGTATTAAGTTATTTTCAGCTTATTAATGGTAGATTTGAATGGTGTGTAAATTATAAAATTATACTGGTAGTTCACTTAGTGGATAACTAATTCTAATTACTAAAAAAAATTATGTAATTTTCATTGTTGAACCTAAAATGGTTTTAACATGTGGTATTAGAGTCAAGTTTAAATGTTTAGAACTAATGATTCCATGAACACTAGCCTAACTCTCTTAATTTTCATAAGGAGAGAATGGTGCATTCACAGGCAAACTTTGAAGGAACTTCAAATTAAGTTTAACAACTTGATCCTAACATGTTAGTAGTAGAGCAAGCTACTAAGATTAATCAAATCCTCATAGTGATGAATGAGACATGAGACATAATTGTAGCCTTGGAGCATGAGATACATGGACATGATGAAGAAGAAGAGAAAGAAGAACAAGAGGAACAATAGGTGGATCAAGAAGAGAATCCAAAATATGAGCATGAAGAGCACTAATATGCAAAAGTGAATGTCACTATAGAACTTGTGGGAATATGAAAAAGGTGAATCCACCTAAATTTAATTGAATGGAGTTGGGAGATGGAACTGAAGGTTGGCTCATTAAAATGGAAACATATTATAAATTTTGAAATTAATCTAATGTGAATAAAGTGGTATAGGGAGCATACCAATTAGTTGGTGAAGAAAAAACTTGGTGGGCCAATAAGAAGTTGGAAATGGGTCTGGACTCAACTACCACCACTTGGGAGTAATTTGTAACATTATTTAGAGATTAACAGCTATCATATGTATACTTTGATTAGAAACTAACATATTTTAAAAAACTAAATAAAGGAGATATAATAATGATAAAGTATTGGAAGAACATTTTACCAAGCTTCTCAAGCAGGTTTCTCAATACTATAAATATGAAAGTTTTTGAATCAAAAAGTTCATCATGGGTTTAAGGCCACATATCAGGTGTGAAGTGGATGTACATAGACCTAATTACATGGATCAAGTCTTTGAGAAATTCATCAAGTAAGAGCATAAACTTAAATAATTTATTGAAGTAAGAGACAAGTATTAGAAGTTTAGTAGCCTAAAGTCTTATTTCAAAAATAATAATTAGAAGTAAAATGATGATTGTAAACCTATATTCAATAATAATACCATATTTAATAATTTTTTGGGGGCTAAGCAGCTAGGTAATGACTCCAAAAATGGAAACAAAGGAGGTAACCTGCCTAAAAGAAAAGGTACACCTCGTAGATGTTTCACTTTTGGAGGTGATCAACATGAAAAATATTGTCCTTAATGAAATACATGGATTAAATTCAATAATTCTTCATCATAATCCATTCAACATGGAGCTTTCTAAAGGTGTATCCATGTAGTAATTGAGAATCATCAAGCTGAATTTAAAAACACTCTAATATAAGTGTTAGGTACTTTATTTGGGCATTATGTTTCTATTTTGATAGATACTAGAGCTACCAAGTGTTTCATTTTTCTTAGTTTGCTTTAAAAAGTACCTATAAATGATGGGACTATGGAAAATATGTGGGTCCTATCGGGTATGGGAATTAATCTAGTGTTAAAGTAATAAATACCTAGTACAAGCACAAGTGAATTGCATGATTTCAATATTATATTATACTTATGTAAAACACCATTAGGGTCATATGATGTGAAATTAGGGGTGAATTGGCTTTGGAAACAAAATAAAAAATTAGATTGCTTCGCAAAGAAGGTAGGATGTTTAGATGATTTGGAAAATTAAACTCAAAACCAATGAGAGAAAAAGGAGCTTAAGTTGAGGCAAATTTCAGTGATTTGGTTTAATAAGGCTTAAAGTAAAGGATGTTATATGTTTGTGGTTAAATTTTCAAATAGAGTATAAATTCACATTTAAAAAATGTTCAAATTTAAGTTTTATCTAGTGTTTTAGAGTCAATTTTAAAGGGAAGCAATGGCTTCTCCTATTTTTGTACTAGATAAATCATAAATGCATAATGGATCTAACTGTAACATATAGAAAATGTATATTAAAATAGAATTTATGGCTTGAAAGTTATGGAACATTGTCATTGATACTAAAAAATTCTCCGTTAGGATGCTATGTGACATTTGAGCTTTTAAATACGTTTCAACAAAAATCATAAAAAGCTATGTTAATTATATTATGGAGTGTTAATGATGAATTCCTACTCCACATTGGTAATTAGAAGTCTTCTAGTGATGCTTAGAAACTCCTTGAGTTTATGCATGAGGGCACTTGTCTCTTAAAGATTATTAAATTGATTCTTAAATTTTGAACTACACTTATGAAAGGTGATGAAAAGATTATTAAATTTCTTACTAAAATTAAGAATATTAAAACTCAGTTAGATAGTTGTAACTATAATTTGATTCAAAATCAATTATTTTATTTCATTACTCAGCTTAACATTCATGAATTTTTTTATAATTTTATCTCAATTCTGATTTCAAAGTATTAAATAGATCAAGATATCCTAGACCACACTACCATGTTAGCTCTTCTGATTCAAGAAGAGAAAATGATGTCTAATTTTGATTCTAAAGAGAATGTCACTTAGGCACTTCTCACTCTCAACCCTATTTTTGAGAACAATAAAAAACAAAAACATAACCCTAATTCTATTAAAAACATAAATGGGAACAAAAGATCTAGTAATAAGACTCATAAATCTAAATTTAATGAGAACTACAATCTGTATAATAAATTTGATCATAGAAGGGAAATGTGGTATAAAAACAAAGATAGAGTTAATAATAGATCTTTTAAAAATAACAAAGGGAATAAATTTAATCCAAACAAATAGAAGAACCAAAACCCTAACTATAATAACAATTAGGATCATAATTCTATTGTTATTATGTTATATGTTACTTTATTTATTTCAAATGATGTAACATCCCCACTAGGATTTACCAAAATAGCATAGTTTTTTTTAATTAATTACACATATTTAAACATTAGACTTCACCATGAGAAATCTAACTAGTGATCCAAATTAAATGCACTAAGTAGGTTAACCATAAATAGGCATGTAACAATCTATTTAGCTATTGCACTAAGCAAGTTAACCATAAATAGATAATTAATCAAAATAAGTACAATGTTGATTTACTTAATTTAACTACATTATTCCAAAAGTTAAATACACCATTTCAGCCACAACTGATACGATATTATAGTCACTGCTGTCAATGTACAAATGAATAAATATTATAATTTCATCAAGAATAATTTAAAAATAATAAATATAATACAAAATACATTGTTTCATAGAGCATGAGTCTCAATGAACTCAAGTATCCTATGGTAATCTCAAGTGTAATCTTTAATGAAATACTATTATGAGAAGGGAAAGCATCATCTGAATGATTTTCTACACCAAACATGAACCATCGATCCTCCACACAATCTCCCAACTATGGAATGGCCCTTCCTTTATGTATGGGTAGATAGTGATGGTACAAGAATCTAGAGAGATAAGAGAGTACCCATGTGTCGTACAATAATTATTACATGATGTGTACCATAAAGACAATTTGCTATAACATGATATCACATAAACATGTAAATAAAAAATATGAAATGAAAATATTTAACTAAAAAATTACTTTGGCCAAAGTTTTCCAATAGTTAATAATCTTAAGGATCAGTCAAATTCATACACATTATTTGATTGGATTACCATCATCTTGAATTGATGATGCTAACTAAGCTAGTGAAATTCATCTCACTGCTTATTTAGTGCCATCAATGTGAGATTTGGTTAATTAAAACATAACCAATAAATTCAATTGGATTACTTCCTATTACCAAGCATAAAACATGTTAAGTACATAAATAATCAAAGTACATATATTTAATTTGTCAAACGTATGCACTGAATCTCAAATCATATTATTTATTACATAAATATTAAATGTAAACAAGTATTGTCCTTAATAGAACATATCCTAGTCTCAAAGGCATCGATGAAATCCAAGTTGACATTCAACTCAGATTTAAGAGAACTATATAATAAACAATTCCAATGCACAACCAAACATAATAATTTCCTTTGAAAAGTCTGCACAATCAACCTTATAATTTCACCTTAAAATAAATATTTCATGTTCAGTTTAAGGTTCAACTCAGTCGACTAATTTTATCAAATATATTGAATATACTAAAGGATTCTATAACATGTTACAGGTTTCCAAACATAAGATGGCTTGAACTGATTACCCAAATCACATACACATTATACAAATCATATATAACAATCTATATACTTGTCTATGTGTAATTATCTAATATACATATATCCATCTCGTCATAATATCAATGACATGAGTACATTGTCAGATTCTAAAATGGTTATAACAGTATCCTCATAATAAAATAATCCCATATAAATATGGAACTTAATGTTTAAATTTAACATAACAACTCACAGAACCTACCCTAGGAACTATATAACAAACAATTCCAATGCACAGCCAAACGTAATAATTTCCTATGAAAAGTCTATGCACAATCAACCTTATTATTTCACCTTAAAATAAATATTTCATGTTCAGTTTAAGGTTCAACTCAATTGACAAATTTTATCAGATATATTGAATATACCAAAGTATTCTATAACATGTTACAGGTTTCCAAACATAAAAGGGCTTGAACTGATTACCCAAATCACATAAACATTATACTAATCATATATAACAATCTACATACTTGTGTATGTGTAATTATTTGATATACATATATCCATCTCATCATAATATCAATGACGTGAATACATTATCATATTCTAAAATGGTTATAATAGTCTCCTCATAATAAAATAATTCCATATAAATATGGAACTTAATGTGTAAATGGAACATAACAACTCACAGAACCTACCATAGGATGGCACTATTTTAACAACCTTTCCATTCATAAAAAGCTTACGTATACCTAAGGTTATCATCATAGGGTTTCTAAAATATAATCACAATCCTTTATATATATAAGCTTAAGGTTTTGGAATATTCACAACCATTTATATGAGCTTAAGGTTTCAAAACTAATATACACAATCCATCTATATAAGCTAAGGGTTTTTGAACAAAAATATATATATTCAGTCTATATATATTAAAATCCGATTTTAAAAATCCTAATTTCATGGCTTGAGTGATATAGTAATCACACCAAAACTAAAATCTATTCCACCCATATTAATTACACATAGTCCTAGTCCTCAAATTTTAAGGATTTTGGGGATATAGATTTACATCTATGGATGGCCAAGCCATTTGCAGGGATAAAGTTGTATCTATATATAAAAATTACGTAACAAGGAATCACCCAAAACCTTAGTAAGTCAAATATACATAGAACTTACTGTATTCAAACAACCAAAAATGGAATTACTTCACCCACCTCAGTATAGCTTCTAGATAACTATGTAATTTCTTGCTTCAAAATAATTCACCACCTCTTCTCTCTACTCACTCTTCCTTCTCATTGCCATGTCGTGTCATTCCCTTCTTACTTCTCTCTACCTCCTTATTATCATTATTTTTCCATCAACCTCTCTCATACATTTAATGCATGTAAATGTAACCATTAAAACTCATAATTTGCCATTGTTTCCATCATGCAAAAACCCTATTATCCACAAATCAGTTTGCTTAATCCATGTTAACATGAGTTAGATCCAAACAAAAATCCCTAATTATCTTGAGTATTCCAAAACAACTAAACAATCATTATTTTAATCCTTTAAATATCTGCACGATCTTTTTACTTAATATGCTCGTGTAATGACTTTACAAACTCCACTTACACTATCATTTCAAATGATGTCGATAACTCTTAAGTATACCCAAAAAATAAATCCACAAACTCATAGACTAATGCCAATGTTATCAACCCTCTACCTAAGGTTATTTCCATATGATTTCAACAGTTACGGTTGTCATAATATTAATAAGGGTTATCAATATTATGACTGGAAATGACTATGTAACACATATAAAATCAAAGAAAAAGACTATAGGAAATTATAACCTTAATCAACATAATGATTTTTATCAAATATCTTTTAAAACAGCCAAAGAATTAAGACATTCTTGTTACATTATAATAAGCATCAAAACATAAACATAGAACAACACTACCTATATACTGCCATCATAAATGAAATCACACAATCAGTTTAACATAATCATCAAACCATAAAAAAATCACAACAAAAGTTTACTATAAGTCATCTAAATACAATTAATGTGAAAGACATATTATAGTTATCATAAAACATATAATTCTAATGTGGTGTGTGTGTAGGTATCTATATTTTCTTTTATCAACCCTCAACATCTCCATCTACGCCACCCTCTTCGATGATGCTCTCCCTCTATCATACTCTAAAAGATGAATCTA
This sequence comes from Torreya grandis, assembly GCA_037957365.1. Lineage (NCBI taxonomy): Eukaryota > Viridiplantae > Streptophyta > Pinopsida > Cupressales > Taxaceae > Torreya > Torreya grandis. The sequence goes on along the minus strand of JARHVA010000173.1, from coordinate 4,265,305 downwards.
TCCTACATCCAACTCATGACAAAGAAGGTATTTAGCTTCTAATATCATCATATATCCATAAAATATTATTTTATAAACTAACAATATGATCATAATGTAAATAATATACAAGTACAACTAACTCATAGCAATTTTAATCATATAAACTAAGAAACATATTACTATTCCATAAAAAGCATATCACATAAAGCTTAATTAAATATTAATCAATCAACTAACAATCATAAGAAGCCACAAATCAAATAGGTTATTTAACTTAGAAAGAAATAAAGATATGACATCCTTCCCCCTAAAATCGATCATCATCATGATGACATTTATTCAAATACTAGTTCTGAAAAAAAAACTTTAATCAATAGAAAAATAAAATAATATCAAACAATGCATCAAACAAACAAATATGGAAATAGCCTATAGAAATCATTGTAGTCCTCCTAAGTGGCACTATCCTTAGAGTATTGCTCCCACACGTGACACTTCTATATTATAAAAACATAGCTTGTGAGTGTCAATTAATCTGATTGGTTCTACCATGACCACCCTAAGATTCAGAACCTACAAAGCATTCCAATTCAACACATGTGAAGGATCAGTATACACTTTTAAATATAATACACACAGAAAACATTATGTAAAAGAGTTAAAATTGGTGGCAATGTAAGACTATACGTTACAAGGTTGACCACTTCAAAATCCTTGAAGGGTCCCACCTATCTTCGTGACAGTTTTGAAGATTTCTTGAATTTAATCAAGCTTTTATAAGGCATAACCCACATAAATGCTTTATCACCTATTAAAAACTACCTAACTGTTCTTTTCAGATCAACATAAATTTTCTATCTATTATTGGCCTCAATCAACCTTTGTCTAATTTTCGTGACTTGTTCTTCTATTTTTGAAAGCATCTCAAGTCCAAAGACTACCCTATCTTCTACCCTGTCCAAATTGATTATTGTTTTATACCTTATTTCATACAATGCTTCAAATAGAGCCATCTTCAAAGCTAATTGGTATGAGTTATTGTAAGGAAACTCAACCAATGGAAGGTACTCTTGCCACTTGTATTGATGGTCCATGCAATACATATGAAGGATATCCTCTAAAACTTGATTATCTTGCTCTGTCTATCCATCAGTTTGTGGGTGATATGCAGTGCTAAAATTTAATTATGTACCTAGAGCTGAATTCAGAGTTAACCAAAATCTAGAAGTCATCCTTGAATCATGATCTAAAATTAGCTACTTTGACTAGTTTGTCAACTACTACTAAAATCATGTCATGCTTGTTCCATGACAATGATAAACTTTGGGCAAAGTCCATACTGATCACCTACCACTTCCATTCTAGTATGTCATGTGGATACGACAATCTTGTCATATGCACATGTTCAATATTCACACATTGACATTCCAGACAATGAAACACAAAATTTTATGCATCTTTCTTGATTCTTTTCTAGAAATGGAGTGGTTTAAGCTCAGGCATGAGATTGGTTACTTTTGGATGTCTTGAATATGGGGCATTGTGTAGTTCTTTTAGCACTATGCTCCTCAAATTCTCTCTATCTGATACATACATCTTACCACTATACCACAAAATACCATCATTATCTATTCTCAACCCTTTATACTTAGGATTCTAAGCTTTCATAGACAATGCTTTCTTGACCTGATTGTAGAATTCATCTCCTAGAGAGAATTTGATCACTTGATTTCTAAAAGTACTCCTGATAGTAGCCATGGCTACTATGTACCTCCTATGGATTAAAACATCAACTACTCTATTTTCCTTGCCTTTGATATAGTTAATATCAAAATCATAATTTGATAATAAATCTAACCATCATCTTTGATAATTATTTAGATTCAATTGGGTGAAGATGTACTTGAGTCCCAAGTTATCGGTCTTAAGCTCAAATAGTTTTCCCAAGAAATAATGCCTTTAAAATTGTAAAGCATGTACAATTACTATAAGTTCTATGTCATGAGGGGAATAATTCACCTCATAAGGATTTAGTTTCCTAGATTCATAGGCTACCACTGCACCATCCTTCATAATAACTCCTCCAAGTCCATCTCCAGATGCATCATTGATCATTGATAATTGATCATTAGAATCATGAACTCTTAGCACTGGTGCTGAATTAAGCCTCCTTTTTAGTTCTTGAAAGGCTACTTCACACTTATTTGACTAGATAAAACATTGATTCTTCTACTGTAGGGAGGTAATCAAATTAGCTATCTTAAACAAATTTAAAATAAATTTATTGTAATAGCCTGCTAATCCCATGAAAATTCTTACCTTGTGTAGATTCTTTGGTGTTGACTACTACATAATGGCTCTTATCTCTGTTGGATCTACCAAAATACCATCCACCGAGATAATATGTCCTAGATACTGCACTTTCTCTTGGAAAAATGCACACTTACATAACCTATCATACAATTTGTATTTCCACAAATGTTGTAAAACTAGATCCAGATCTTGAAGATGTTCTTCTTCATCCTTAGAATATATAATGATTTCATCTAGAAAAATCAAAATAAAGTTATTCGGATAATCTCTGAACACATTGTTCATGAGATTCATAAATGTTGTAGGAGCATTTATCAACCCAAATGGTAACACTTATCAACTTTGACCTTTGACTCATTCTTATATTATACTAACAATGCATTTACCATAACTCTAGCTTTTATAAACAACTTATTAAGTATTCTAGAAGAAATAAAACATTTTGTATCCCCCATATCTATCAAAATAAAAATGAGATGGTCAAACAAAATACCTAATAGTTCTATGGGTGAAGATTGAAATTCAACCTGATGATTGTCAACTACTATATGAATCCATAGTTGAAAAGTTACTATTACAGAGTATAACCCTTGTTCTTTGAATTATCCTGGGTATAATCATGAGTAAAATGGTCCCCTCCACAAATGAAGCAACCTCCAGGTGGTCCTTTCCTACCAGACTATTGGTTTTTCTTGAAACCACCCTTGAAACCATTACCAGGTTTCTTGTTACCTATGCCACTATTGAATCTAGCATTTTGATTCTTGAACTAACTCTTAGAGTCTCAACTCTTCTACTTCTAGTTCTTATTTTTAAATGTTGGTTATAACTTCCAAACTTTTTCTTGAACTTATCATTGACTTAAGCAAGATATTTTACCTTCTGCTCTTGCTTGATTATCTTCTAAAAAATTAGATCCATAGTAGATTGCCCATACATTTCCACCTCACCACCAATCTAGGGTTTTAATCCCATGATGAACTTCTTAATTATAAACCTCTCATCTTCTTGACACTGAGGTACATAATTCATAAGTTTGGTGAATTGTTCCCAGTATTCATTCATCGATAGGTCTCCTTGCTTAAGATTCTTAAAATCTATAAGATTTTAGTTAAAGTACAACTACAAAATCCATTTTAATTTAAATAATATCACAATCTACTCCCAAGTGGTGGTGGTATAATTAAGATTATTTCTAGCTTATTGTTAGCCCACCACATATCTACTTTACCAACCAACTAGTGAGCTCCCCAAACTACTTTAGTGACTTCAGAGTAATTTTGAATGTTGAAATACTTCTCCATTTCTATTAGCCATGCTTTAGCTCCATCTCCCAAAATGGTTCCATCAAATTTGGGTGGATTCACCTTTTTCATATCTCTATCCAATTCTACAGCTACATGATCTCTTGCATCTTGAGGCATTTCTTCATGCCTCTACTCTTGAGGAAATTCTTGCTTAGCATGATTCTCTTCAGGTACATCCTGATGGGTTTCCTCTTCATGACCATGAACTTCCTATTCTAGGAATATAATTTTATCCCTATTTTTATTCATGGATGCAAGAATATAATCCAACTTTGTTGTTTATTCAACGGTAAATCGATTAGAATCAAATGGAGGGTTATTGTTATTGACATTCAAAATAACCTCACGATATGCTCTACCTCACACCATTATCTTTTATGATAAACATAAGGATAAGAAAATGTTAGTGGACTCATTAAGTCTTAGAGTTTAAGCCGTAGCTATGATGGAACAATGTAACATCCCCATCGAGATTTTCTAGAATAGCATATTTTTTAAAATTAATTACACATTCAAACATCAAAATTTACCATGATAAATCTAACTATTGATCCAAATTAATCACACTAAGTAGGTTAACCATAAATAAACATAAAACAATCTATTTAGCTGCTGATCACCATGATAATAATTAAGCAAAACAAGTATAATGCTAATTTACTCAATTTAACTGCATTTATTCCAAAAGGTAAATACATGATTTCAATCACAAATGATACGATATTATAGCCACTACTATCAATGTATAAAGGAATAAATATTAAAATTTTATCAAGAATAATGTCACAATAATAAATATAATACAAGGCTCCATGGATCATGAGTCTCAACAAACTCAAGTATACTACGGTAATCTCAAGTGCAGTCTCTAATGAAGTATTGTTGTAGGGAGGGAGATAATCATCTGAGTGCATTTTCACACCAACCAAAAACTATCTATCCCCTACACAATCTCTAACTAGGGAATGGCCCTCCCTTCATAGATGGGTAGATAGAGATGGTGCGGGAATCCAAAGAGACAAGCTAGTATTCGTGTGCTATAAGATAACTAATACATGATGTGTACCATAAATAAAATATGTTCTAACATGATACCGCACAAACATGTAAATCAAATACATGAAATGACAATGTTTAACTAAAACATTACTTTGGCTAAAGTTTTTAAATAGTTTATGATCTCAAGGATCAGTCAATTTCATACACACCACTTGATTGGATTACCCTCATCTTACATTGATGATGCTAACTAAGATAATGAAGTTTGTCTCATTGATTATTTAGTGCCATTAATGCAAGATTTTGTGAATTGAAACATAACCAATAGATTCAATCAGATTAATTATTATTAGCAGGCATAAAACATGCTAATTATAGAAATAATCAAAGTACATACATTTAGTCTATCAAACATATGCAATAAATATCAAATCATATTTTTTATTACATAAATAATAAACATAAACAAGTACATTCCTTAATAGAATAAACCCTAGTCTCACAATCATCGATGAAATATGAGTTGACATTCAACTCTGATTTAAGAGAACTATATAACAAATAATTCCAATGCACAACCAAACATAATAATTTCCTTCAAAAAAATTATGCATAGTCCACCTTATAATTTCACCTTAAAATAAATATTTCATGTTCAGTTTAAGGTTCGACTTAGTCGACTAATTTTATGAAATATATTGAATACATTAAATGATTCTATAACACATTAGAGGTTTCCAAACATAAAATGGCTTGAACTGATTACCCAAATCACATAAATATTATACAAATTGTATATAACAATCTATATGCATATGTATGTGTAGTTATCCAATATACATACATCCATCTTGTCGTAATATCAATGACATGAATATACTGTTAGATTCTAAAATGGGTATAATAGTCTCTTCATAATAAAAGAATTCCATATAAATATGAAACTTAATAGAGCCTACCCTAAGATGGCACTATTTTAAAAACCATTTCATTCATAAACAACTTAGACAGACCTAAGGTTATCATCACAGGGTTTCTAAAATATATTCATAGTCATTTATATATATAAGCTTAGGGTTTAGGAATACTCACAACCATTTATATGAGATCAAGGTTTCAAAACTAATATACACAGTCCGTCTATATAAGCCAAGCATTTTCAAAACAAAATATACACAGTTAGTCTATATATATATATATATATATATATATATATATATATATATATATATATATATATATATATATATATATATATATCCCCAAAATCCTTAAAGCTTGAGGACCAAGACTGTGTGTAATTAATATGGGTGGAATAGGTTTTAGTTTTGGTGTGATTACTATATCGCTAGAGCCATGAAATTAAGATTTCTATAGTTAGGTTTTAATATGATTTCAACAATTACCATAGGTTAGTTCCATATGATTTCAACAATTACCATTGTCATATAATCTTAATAAGGGTTATCAATATTATGACTGGAAATAACTATTTGACACATTAAAATCAATGCAACAGACTATAACACATTATAACCTTAATCAAAAAAATTATTTTTATCGAATATCTTTTAAAATAACCAAAGAATTAAGACATTCTAGTAACATCATAATAAGCATCAAAACATAAACATAGAATAAGACTACCTATATATTGCCATCATAAATGAAATCATGCAATTAGTTTAATGTAAGAATCAAACTATAACAAGAGTCTATCAAAAGTTTACTAACAGTCATCTAAATACAATTAACACAAAAGACATATTATAGTTATCACAAAACATATTACTCTAATGTGGTGTTTGCATAGGTATCTATCTTTTCTTCTGTCATCCCCCAACATTTCCATCTATATCACCCTCTCTGATGATGCTCTCCCTCCATCACACTCTGAGGGATAAATCTATCCTACAAATCATGGTAAAGAAGGTATTTAACCCGTAATGTCATCATATATCCATAAAATATTATTGTAAAAACTAACAACATGACCATAATGTAAAGAATATATAAGTACAACTAACTCATAGTAATTTTAATCATGTAATATAAGCAACATATTACTATTCCATAAAAAATATATGACATAAATCTTAGGGGTAAATGTACAAAGTTGGGGGACAAAAAGTGGCCTACCCATGGACATGATTATTCTAAAATTTCAAAAATCTAAACTTTTGTACAAATTTGAACATGAAATGTAGAATTTTGAGTCTAGTTTCCAAAATACTAATTATTTTTAAAATGGTTAATTATAACTAGGTCAAACATCTAAAATTTAAAGAGAAACTCCTATTTTTAAAGAAAAATAGAGTAGATAGACGACCGTGCAATGAACCATTTTTTTTATCAATGTTTAATATTTTTTGAAACACTTCAGTGAAAATTTAGATAAGATCTTCTAGTTTGTGACCTATATTATTTTATATTTTTTCAATGAATACATTTTTTAATGAATTTTTCAAGTAAATAGATACCTAAAATTGATAAAAAAAAAATGGATATCCATCTGTGCAACGCATCTAACTACCTAAAAAAATGAAAATCAATATGTTTGCACATTTGTATAATTAGGCCTAGTTTATGACCATATAACTTGTTTTGCACTTGGATCAATGAATGATAAATTACATGAACATTTATAGGCATGTATGTTTGTGGCATGTAGTGACCTAAAAACGGTATAGTTAGAAATCAACATAGTTTAAAACCTTAAATTAGTCCAAAAATTATAAAAATCATATTTTTGGAAAGAGGAAAGCGTGTTTGTTGCAATGGTATTAAGTTTTTGAATTTTAATGTTGAAATTCATAGTGTATTTAGTCATCAAATTTTAATTTTGTTTATTTTTATCATAACTCTCGAAATCGACTATAGATTGACAGGTCCAAGCCTTTGGCTCAAGAATCCAATCCATTCCTGAGACAAAAGGTGTAGAATTTGAATTCAAATTCAAATAGTGCAATCACATTAATAGATAACATAATCACATTATTATAAAATTAATAGCGTGATTGTGTTACTATTATTTTGCTTATTAAAATAGTGAACATGTAGATAAAGTGAATCTTGGTTAATAGATAACGTGATCACATTATTATAAAAGCAATAACATGATCACATTCTTATTATTTTTCACACAAAAGTATGTGGAGATGCACATAAAGGTAACTTTGACCAGAAGTTTAAATTTTCTAGTCATGTAATAGTATAAATGTAAATTGATACTTTAAATTTATTTTAGTAAATATGAGAAATTAAGGTCACTTTGCATCTAATAGAGTTGGTATCACATCTACATGCCTTATGATGTGGAAAATAATTTTTAAAAATCTAATATGGTTAGTACTTAGGCATTTTCAGGGTTTAATTATTAAACCTAGGGATTTTAGTACATAAATTTTGTAATTGATATCCATTTTTGGTAAATATACAATCATTTTTTAGGTTTTGGTGCCTTTTGAATTAATTTTTAGCATTTATATAAGTCCTAAGTTTGTCAAAATTGAAGTTTGAAAATTACTAACTTTGAACTTGATCCAAAGTGGTGTGATTAGGGTAGCGTAGGGCATATTGATGACCTATACACATCAAATGACCACTTTGTGTTAATTTCACTTGTTTATCATTCCTCCCTCATTCTTAATCACTTCCTACTCATCTCTCATTACCCTTAATCACTCTTTCATCATTCGTCATTGTCCCTAATCACTCCCTTATTGACCCTCACTATCCCTAATCATCTCTAATCACTCCCTCATCATCCATAATCATTCCTCTATTGACATTTACTATCCCTCATCATCCCTAATCATTCCTTCCCTATACTTCATCATCCCTAATCACTCTTTCATTGACTATCACCATCAATCATCATCCCTAGTCACTCCCTTCTCATCCCTCATAATCCCCAATCAATATTTTCTCATCCCTCATCATTTCTAATCACTCCCTCATTGACACTCACCATCCCTCACCATCCCTCCTTAGTCCATCATTAACCCTCACCATTCCTAATTGCTCCCTCATCATCTGACGTAAGTATATACTCTAAAGATATTTTTGACTCCAATCATATGTTGTTTAATTCATTATTATAGAAATTAACTCTTTTATAGGAGTTGTTGTGTTCCCAATACCCGTTTGTGATAGTTAATTTTATTACAGAATGAATTGGATGATCTTCCATATTTATAGTCAAGTAATATAAGTACTAACACAAAATAGAGTTTGAATTTTATTTCATCAAATTTTCTTTATTGTGCAGCTAACTAAATGAAATTTATTTGGTTCCACATTTGGTAGCTTGGTTCAAAAGATAAAAATTAAACACAAATCTCTTGTATAATTTTCTAATTTTGAGAATATTTGAATCAGATGCAAAGTTATTTGGTTTTTCTCATTCCTATATGACTTGAATCTTGGTCAGGTTCACACATGCACTCCTTGTGTGTGTAATGTATCCTAAATATTTTATCTCTTGCATGAAAAATGAACATTTATTCATGTTATCATAAAAATATGTTTATGTGAAATGTGAAACACTAGTTTATCATGGTGTACATGTTCATCCCATATTTTCTAAAGATTAAGATGTCATCAAGGTAGATTAAACAAATGGCATAGGTAAAGGGCTAAAGGATGTCATTCAACATCTCAATGAATGAATTCACTACATGAGTTAACCTAAAAATCATAACCAACTAGTCAATCAATATTTCCTTTGTTTTTTAGACTATATTCCAAATGTCTATAAGTTCAACATGAATATGATGATGCACGTAAACTTAAGTTTAATCTTGCAAAATACTTCTACACAATGGATATGGCAGAAAAATGCCTTAATATTTAGATGAGGATAATAGTTATTTAATTTAATATTGTTAAGATTTTTTTAATTTATTCATAACTTTGGCAAAAGCACAATTGGGCTTTTTCAAGGTAATGATTTGGGCATCATGTGTCCATTATCCATGATTTCATGGATCTACCACTTGATCTATTCATTATCTATAAATTATATATTGTAAAAATAAGTTTGATGTAAAGGTATTTAAGGGATAAAATCAATAATATTATTTAGTGTACAGTATGTAAGAATTTATTTAGGTGCCTGAAAGATATCCTTGTATTGATCTAGTTTATGGTTCAGTTATTTTGTCTTTGTTATTGTTGGATAAACCATAATATGATATGGTGACATAACGATGCTATTAAATTTACTTCTTATCATCAATATTATACTTCTTACTAGAACTAACAATATTCTTGAACTTCCTGGCACTAATGACTAAAATACTATGAACTAACTATGATATATGGTATTTTAGATCATGATAATCTATTACAACATTTCAAGGATTTAATTCATAGATTACATGTCAATGGTAAATCTATGGTGTTGGATTATTTTCAATGATGTCATGGTAATTTCATGGAGGTGTCTTAGTGAGTGGATTTAGTGCTTCGATTATCTAAGTGACAATGACAAAGTGTGCAATGTGCTTGTTCTAGTATGCTTGAAGTATGATTAGTTGATCTTCCCAATTGGCATGGTTAGAGATGTTTAGCGATGAGTATGGTGATTTGAGGATGTGAAATAGGTCCCTAATATGTTTTATATGCTTTGATTTTTTTTGTGCATAAGTTTAATTTATCTATTTGATCATTGTTACCATCTAGACAGTTTAGGTCTAGTGGCAGAAAATCTAAGTAGGTAGTTTGATGACATCACTATTATTGTGTGTGGATGATTCAAGGGGAGTTGGTCATATGGTTCTGATCTAATTAGTCCCTAGTTTTTATGAGCTAAATCATAGGTCATGAAACTAATCACATCAAAATTTATGCAAGTGCAAAGTTGGGTTCCCAAGCATTTTGAGAATGTTTTTGCATACTTAGCCAAATTTCCAATGAGGTAAGAAGAGTTGAGTAAGCATATTGATGAAGTAATATATCACATGTATGGATGTTTCAGGATAAGGTGATCATATGGGTTTGTTTATTTTTGTTCCTAGTTTATTTTATTTAATTTTCAAGTCAAGTACTAAATCATAACAAAAGATATTCATGTTCAAAGTTGGCCTTCCAGATAATTTTTTGACATAGTTGGCTATGTGGCAAAAAAATATGAGTCAGCAAATTAATGGTGTTATATCTCACATGTAAAAATGTTTGAGGAAAATATTTATATATTTTTGGATTATCCTATTTGATTAAATCATATGGTCCAAATTTTAGATCATGCATCTAAGCACAAAAAAAGTTATTATGGTTCAAAGTTGGCCTTCCAGGTAGATAAGCAATGATCCCAATACTTTGTCAAAATTTTAAGAGTTAAAATTCAGGACCAAATGGAGATCCAATGGTTTTCAAGATTTCATAAATATATATTTATTGTGTTAATCAATTCAAAATTTTCAAAGTGTTCATTGGTTAACAGAGTTAAAGATCAAGGCCAAATGAAGATCCAACAATTTGCAGGTGATCGTACAGATCAAGATTAATGGTGTGTGTTGAGTAAGATGGAAAGAAGTGCACATTTTTTAAAGATTAAGAAAAGGTAATGGATAAGGATCCAATGGAGAGTGGTTGCTTGTACATATTTATTGAATGGTACACATTCAATAATAAAGAACTGGCTAATCTGTAGAGATCAACAAAGCGTGTTGAGTTAAAGTTTCTAAGGTGCACAAGATGATATCAAAGTGATTGAGATTTAACATTTGAGCATTGGAAACTATGTGTTAAATTTTGGAGAATATATATGGTGAAATATTGATTGAAATCTGAGAGGACATGAGATATGATCATGGTGTTCGAAGTTTAACTAAGACCGTTTATTTTTTAATATTTGAATTTTACAAAGGGAAAAACCAATTTGCAGTATTTTTCTCAAAACTTTTGATCCAAAACGAATTTTCTCATGGTATAAAAATATAAGTTATATATTATCTCAAAGATCATATATAAATTTGAATTTGAATGTCTAATTGTTAGTACAGTCAAATATATTATGGTTAAAATATGACTATGTGTTCATGCTTGTTCTACAAGTGACTCAAAAAGAGTAATTGAGCTTATGTTGATGTTGTTTCAATGGTTCATGGTGAATTATATATTGGGGAGTATTTTAGTCTCCATAAGGATCCTATGTGTGCATTTTTAATGTTTGACCAGTTTTATGCAGTATGAACAAAGTTTTAGAAGTTGATTATGTATTAGTTTATGGTGACTGTGTGCACAAAATGTTGTTTAAGTAAATGATGCTTGAGTAGAAGGGTACTATGTTGGATGTTGGAAATTAATGGATATATATATATAGATCATATGGAATGAGTCCATATTTTTGGAAGTGGTCTTGTGCTATTTTTCTGGTTTGATGAAATTATAAAGGAGTGAATGAGTTCACATGAGACCTATAAGAGCTACAAGGGCCTTATTAAAAGGTGTAGCTAATTAAGGGTGATCCATACATGATATGGTTGACATATGAAGATTATATGAGCTATGTATTCATATTATATATACCATAATGGATAAGGCATGCCTAATGGCTGACTACGATGATGATGATCATGTTTGATCTATAAATAATAAAACCAAATGTGTTGGTTTCTAGACTTTAATGAGATAGGTGGGAGAGATTTGAGAGAGGCTTGTGTGTGTGAATTGGGGAGAAAAATATGGGTAGAGTAACCTGTGGATGATTTGATGAGTATATTAGTTTGAGGATTGTTTGTATGACTTTTTGGTCATAACTCTATTGGTAGAATAATGCTCTTGGTGTTTGAGTATGAGAGAAGGTGAAGAGTGATAATTAGAGGTCCATCATCAGGTGTTGAAGACATGAATTCAAAGGTGTTGTTATGGAACCTTGGCATCTAAGGTTGTTGTAGAATCCTTGCAAGGTAAAACTTGCTAAAATTTTGGTTATTGTTGCGGCTCAGCTAGACAAGTGTTGTAGCACCTTATGAGATTGTAGTCTCACTAAATAGGGAATGTAGTTCCTTGATTAATTACAGCTAGTCTAAATTGGATCTTGTTATTATAGGATATTAGTTAAATTATAGGTTATAGTGGTTTTTATCCTTCAAGAGGGGTATGTCATGTGTTATGTGATTGAACTTGCATTTTCTCTCTTGCTCATTGCTATGAATATTGTGTATGCTTCATGAATGCTTATGGTAATTGATTAAGGACTTGAAAGGGTTGAAATTAAAATTGGATAATTTGGGCTCACTGATTCACCCACCCTCTTAGTGATTGTACCTCTAATAATTGGTATTATATTGGGTCCTTTGGTAAAGGCTTACTAGCTTGAAGGTGATTCAAGGTACAATATGGGTAGTCATCAAGGAGGTTTCTCTACTAAGCAATCACCGATGTTCAATGAATCCAATTATGATTTTTACAGTGCAAGGATGAGGACATACATTATGTCCCTAGGGTTTGATATATGGAAATCTATTATGGATGGTTATGCTGCTATTATTACTCCTCCATCTAGTGCTATAGACAAGAAGTTATTTAAGAACAATTACAAGGCAATGAATGCTATCACTTGTGGTCTTTCAGAGACTTAATACACCAAGGTAATCCATTATAAATATACTAAAGAGATATGGGATAAAATGTAGATCATTTTTGAAGGAGATTCAAAGGTAAATCTTGATAAGTTGCAGACTCACAGAAGGCAATTTGAAAGTCTCAAGATGAAGGAAGAAGATTTTATGGCATCATTTATGCAGAGAGTTGATGAGACTGTGAACATCATCATATGTCTTAGAGAGAATATTGAAGATGCTATTGTAGTCCAAAAGGTATTAAGGTATTTATCTCTCAAGTTTGATCTAAAATTATCTACTATATAAGAGAGTCATGATCTTACTCAGTTGAATATGGATCAATTGCATGGCACCCTTAATGTATATGAAATGAGATTAAATGATGATATACCTCCAAATATGGAAGTTTAATTCAAGACAAAGATGAATCCTAAGAAGAAGTTCCAAGGTAATAAATCCAAAGAGGATGACATATTTGATATTGTTGAGGATGAACTAATTACTTTGATTACTAGGAAATTAAACACAGTCTCAGGAAGTATAAGGGTAAACTACCCTTCAAATGTTTCAATTGTGGAGAGATATGACATTTTGTTCATAAGTGACCTCATAAACATGAGAATAATAATGATGACGAGCATGGTGAAGGCCAAGATGAAGACAATAAGACATACAAGAATAAAAGATAAATAAAGTATAACAACAAGAAGAAGTCATTCAAGAATAAGAAGAGTCTCTACACTAAAGAAGATTGCAACTCATCAGATGAGAGTGAGGATGGTGACTCAGAATATGATCATGAAGATGATGGTCCTACTGAAGATGAAGCTATGTTCATGGTTGAGGAAGGAAACTGATCACATCAGAAGGTGTCTAATTGGAGTGATTCAGATGATGAAGAAGATAAGGTGGACTATGAGATTGTATTTATGAATGCTCTATAAGAATAAATATTGAGAAGAAGATTAATAAGAAGATGAAATCTAAGATCAAAGACTATGAGGAGCAATTTAGTGTGTTTGAAGTAAGCTTAGTTGAAGACTCTAGGGAGCATGAAGGTGTTGTCATATTTCCTCATTCTAAGTTGGAATCTATGTCTAAAATTATAAGAGCCAAAGAAGAAGAATGATCAAGGTATGGTTCTAAGATTGTGTCTTTGAAAGATGAGTTAGAGAAGTATGCTAGTGAGGTGAGGACATTTATGATATTTGAAAAGATATCATGTGATATAGATAATATCCTGAGGGTTCAAAAGCATGCTAAAAAATGTAACTCAAGACAAGATGAATACTATTGTGAACAAGGATAATCATACATTAAAGACAAATCATTAGACAAAGACTGAAGGTGCTGGTAGAATGAAGACAAATCAAATCAGATAGCCAAATTCCATGAGGTATGCAAGATTCAATCATTATTGTTTCACATGTAATCAATGTGGGTATAAAGCTATAAAATTTAAGAGACTTGTTAGAAATGAGTTTTCATAGGACTGTGATGGGGGTCATCAGTCAAAAATATTGAGTAAAATTAAGTGCTTAAACTATCTTGATGTGGGACACTTTGCAAACCATGTTCCACATAAGATTAGACAATGTGAGTCCTCTTCAAAAAGAGGAGGTTGTTTTTTTTGTCATGATAAAGGACATATTTTAACTTTCTATCCAAACATTGTAAGACAAACTATGTTTTCATCAAGGGGTATGGTGTGCTATAACTATGAACAAAGAGGTCACATTGCTAGGTTTTGCAAGCAAAGGTCTATAAGTCAGAATAGGTTTAATCAGGCTCTTAGAGTGCAATAAAGAAGGCATGTTAACACATGGAAGTCAAAGGTGAAAAGTGTTAGTCATGATGAGATGACAGGTCCAAGTAATCTGTTTGTTATGGTGGAGAATGCTTCAGAAGTTGAAGAGTGCCAAGGGCTCTCATTATCTACTGATGTTGTGAGTGAAGAGATCAAGATCAAAGAGAAAACCAATGTGATGGTTGAAGATAGTCCTAAGGTATGTATTTATCCAAGTGAAGAACCTGGTGTTGTTGAGCATGTACCATGTAAAGAACATTAATTGTTTGTGCCTAATGAAGAGGTTCCAAGATGCAAGGAAGATTTTACAAATGAAAAGGTATGTCATGAATCTTTATTGTCTCTATGTATTGTCAATCCAATCCTAGAAGATAAGGAGAATGTTTTATTGGGTGAGCATGTTGCTTCTCTTAAGCCCAAGAATAAGAAGAATAACTACAAGTATCAAATGACCAAGGAGGAGAAGGAATACAAGGAGTTTGTGGGAAACTCCTGATTTCACATTATTCTAAGACATTGTAGAGTATGTTGTCTCTACCTATGCTTCTTAGGAGACATATTTTCTTGTGGAGAAGCAATTTTTTGTGCTCAAGATGATAATAACAATCAAAGAATGTCTTTAGTTAAGGGGGAGTAACAAGTTCATGAGCTTACTCTAGAGACTTGTGAAGGAGTTATTATGTAGGGTCAGAATGGGTTATAGGAATTCTATATTCCCAACGTTATGGTGGCTCAATTTTTGGTCCAAAAGTTTGTGATGAATGTCTCCAGCTATGGGAAAATTTTCAAAGGTGTGCATTGACCAGAAGGAGGTTTGTTGACTTTATTTGTTGTAAGATTATAAGGTTTTGGGCTATGCTAGAAAAGTGGTTTGCCTTGTGAATTTAAGTATGAGGATTATTAATAGGTTGAATGGGCCAAATGGATTGTCAAAACAAGATTCATAGTGATTTTAAGGTTTGTGGTTCTCAAGTTATTCATGTTTTTGTCAAAATGGAGGTTTAATTGGCTAGTAGGTTTGTGAAGGAACTATGTTGAAAATGATGAGCCTAGTAATTCAAATTGGTGTGTTTAAGGGGTCATATGAGAGTGATCTAGATATGAAGTTTCATGTTCTAAAGATATGTCTATTAAAAATTGTGGGCTCTGTAAGTTCTAGGTAGGGCTATAAGAAGGCTAGACAGACCTAGTTTGAAGAAGAGTGATTTTTGCTCAGTTTCTCCAAAATATAAAGGTTTGTTTTTTTCAAAGAGATTTATCAAGTTGGATTAGTGCATATTTCATATTTGATGAGTGGCATTAATTTTTGTTGATGATTCTTGTGGTAGCTTGAGAGAGAATGCTAGTAAGCATCTGTGTTGGCTCTTCATGGTGTGTGGAGATTTGAAGATGCTCAAAAGGTGTAATGGCTAAAATATATTAGGAGGAGTCCCTTTAAAATGTTTCTTAGTGAGTTCCATTAGATTATAGTGGTTTTTTTGTGTTGTTTCTTCATTGGTTGTAGTGCTTGGTTAAAGAGAGTGTTGGCTCGAAGCAAGAAGAAGCTATCAAGGCAAGCAAAAGTAGGCTCAATGTAAAAGGGAGTTTGTATCATATTTATAAGATGATCCTCTCATATTGGTGGTATTTTAATGTCCTCAAGATTAATTTATGCCCACTTTGTCATTGTGTCAAAGGGGGAGAAAATTATTGTTGTGGGAGTGCTTGAAGTGAGAGAAGGTGAGTTGTATATTGTTATATATGATGGTTATTGACATCAATGACAAAGGAGGATATTGTTGGAGTATTTTCAATGATGTCATGTTAATGTCATGGAGTTGTCTTGATGAGTGTATGTAGTGGTTTTATTATCTAAGTAACAATGACAAAGTGTGCAATGTGTTTGTTCTAGTATGCTTGAAGTATGATTGGTTGATATTTAGTTTTGACATGGTTAGAGATGTTCAGGGATGAGTATGGTGGTTTGAGAATGTGAAAGAGGTACCTAAGATGTTTTATATGCTTTGAGTGATTTTTTTCATAAGATTAATTCATTTGGTTGATCATTTTTATCATCTAGATAGTTTGGATCTAGTGGTAGAAAATCTGAGTAGGTAGTTTGATGATGTCACCATTGCCATGTGTGGATGAGTCAGGGGGCATTGGTCATATGGTTGTGATAAAATTAGTCCTTATTTATTATGCACTAAATCCTAGGTCATACATATAAGTGCATCAAAGTATATGAAAGTGCAAAGTTGGGCTTCTAGGCATTTTGACAGTGTTTTCCCATACATAACCAAATTTACAATGAGGTAAGAAGAGTCGAATAAGCATATTGATGAAGTAATACTCTTGAATGTGTGGATATTTAAAGAGAAGGTGATCATATGATTATTTTAGTTTTTTTACTAGTTTATTTACTCTAATTTTTAGGTCAAGCGTCAAAGTGTTGAAAAAGATATGCATGTTCAAAGTTGGCCTTCCAGACAAGTTTTTGACATAGTTGGCTCTATGGCAGAAACTTTGAGTGACCAAATTAATAGTGTTATATCTTGCACATGTGAATATTTGAGGATAATATTTATATATGGTTGGATTATCCTATGTGGGTAGATCATATGGTCCAAATTTTAGATCATTCTCTAAGCACAACAAAAGTTATTATTGTCCAAAGTTGGCCTTTTAGGCAGATAAGCAATGGTCCCCATACTTTGTCAATTTTGCAAGAGGTAAAGTTTAGGACCAAATTGAGATCCAAAAGTTCATGGAAGTTATTACATATATATCTATGGTGTGTATTGAGTTAAAATGGTCAAAATTTTTATTAGTTAATAGAGTTAAATATCAAGACCAAATGAAGATCCAACAGTGCATGGGTGATCATACAGATCAAGTCAATAGTGTGTGTTGAGTAAGATGGAAATAAGTGCACATTATTTAATGACTGATAAAAGATAAAGAATAAGGATCCAATGATGATTGGGTGTTTTTAAATATTTATTAAATGGTGCATGTTGAATAACAAAGACCTGGATGATCCATAGAGATCGACAGAGTGCGTTGAGTTAAAGTTTTTAGGGTGCATGAGGTGAGGTCAAAGTGACTGAGGTTTAATGTTTGAGAATTAGTGCCTATGTGCTAAATTTAAAAGAATATAAATGGTTTGAGATTGATATAAATCTAAGATGGCATAATATGCGATCATGGTGTTCTAAGTTTAACTATGATCGTTTATTTTTGAATTTTTGAATATTTGAATTTTACAAAGGGAAAAACCAGTCTACAGTATTTTACCCATAAATTTTGATCCAAAATTAATTTATTCATGGTGTAAAAAGAAAATTTGTATAGAATTCCAAGATGAATTTTGAAATATTATTTTAAAGGTCTGATTTTTATCACAATCAAAGATATTCTGGTTCAAATTTGACTATGTGTTCATGCTTATTCTACAAGTGACCCGAGAAGAGTAATTGAGTTTATGTGGATGTTTTTTTGATGTTTCATGGTAAATTAGATATTGGGGAGTGTTTTAGAGTCCATAAGGATGATTTATGTGCATTTTTAATGTTTTAACAATTATATGTAATATGAGAAAATGTTTATAAGTTGACTATGTATTCATTTATGGTGACTGTGTGCACAAAATGTTGTTTGAACAAATTATGCTTAAGCAAAAGGGTACTATGTTGGATGTTGAAACTTAAATGGGACCTATAGATCATATGGAATGAGTCCATATTTTTTTAAATGGTCTTGTGTTCTTTTTTTGTTTGATGAAGTGCGAAATGAGTGAATGGGTTCACATGAGACCTATAAGAGCTACAAGGGCCTTATTAAAAGGTGTAGCTGATTATGGGTGATCCATACATGATATGACTAACCTATGAATATTTTATGAGCTATGTATTCATATTATATATACCTTAAGGGATAAGGCATGCCTAATGGCTAACTAAGATGATGATAATCATGTTTGATCTATAAATAATAAAACCAAACGTGTTGGTTTCTAGACTTCAATGAGATACTTGGGAGAGATTTGAGAGAGACTTGTGTGTGTGAATTGGGGAAAAAAATATGGGTAGAGTGACTTGTGGATGATTTTATGAGTAGATCAGTTTGAGGATTGTTTGTATGACCTATTGGTCATAATTTTGTTGGCAGAATAGTGATCTTATTGTTTGCGTATGAGTGAAGGTGAATACTGATAATCAGAGGTCCATCATCAGGTGTTGAAGACATTAGCTCATAGGTGGATGTGTTCATAGGTGTTGTTATGTACGATCATCATCTAAGGTGGTTACATCCTCTTTTCAAGGTGAAACTTGCTAAAATTTTGGTTATTATTGTAGCTTAGATAGATAGGTGTTGAAGCACCTTATGGGATTGTAGCGTCACTAAATTAGGATGGTAGTTCCTTGATCAATTGCAGCTGGTCTAAATTGGATCTTATTATTATATGATAGTAGTCCAATTTTAGGTTTCAGTGTTTTTTCTCCCCCAAGAATGTTTCCCATGTATGTCATGTTTTATGTGATTGATCTTGCATTATCTTTCTTGCTCATTGTTATAAATGTTGTGTATGCTTCATGAATGTCTATGGTGATTGATTAAGAACTTAAAAGGGTTGACATTTAAATTGGATAATTTTTTCTCACTGAATCAACCCCCTCACCCCCCCCCCCTCGCCGCCACCCGCCCTCAGTGATTGTACCTCTAACATATGGTTAACTACATGTAAAACATCACACACCTATAATGGTCAAATGTCAAAAAGGATTGCATCTTTAGAAATTTTTATTTTGTACACCAAGTGACACTACTAGGTGATCTATTTCTCAAGGATTACACTAGTTTATGGTTATGGATGATGTATAAATTTCAAGTTAAATTTTTGAAAAAATAATTTAAGAGAAATTAAATTCTTCTGACTTCCATTGGAAATGATGAAATGCATTGGCTCACCATTGATATACATTTGTTAATGAAACAATATTTTTAATTCATATAATTTATTGTTGCGGGAAGTAGAGATATTTTTAGTACCGACCATATCATTTGATTCGTAATCTAGCATCTACTTACATTTTTATAGTGATAGATAACTTGTACCCACTTCTCAATATGTGCAAGTAGAGAGATCATAGTGTAACACTCTTAATTGGATTGAATATTGAAATTATAAATTAAGCACCACTTTCCAATCTTGGACTACTTGTTCTAATCATTTAAAAATTATTTTCCACTCTCTGGTATCATGACTCAATCAATAGACATACAAATAGAAGGCCTTCAATGTAATTATTTGGATAATAAAATTTCCTCATATAGAAAGTAATTGATTGGTTTTAGGAAATCACCTAGCTTGGTGATCTTCATGTGTTCTACCCATTTTTAGTGTTATGGTGGTTTTACTTGCTTCTCTTTTTCTAGCGGATTTTCAATTGTGAATTACATCATTTCTAATAGGTCCATATTTTTCATGGGTGTTAAATATTTATGTTTCAAATTTGCCTCCACATCATTTTGATCACTATGTCTTATATTTTATGTTAGCACTCAACTCTCCATATGTAACTCAAAGAGTGATTAGAGATGATTAGGGATAGTGAGGTCAATGAAAGAGTGATTAGAGATAATGATGAATGATGAGAGAGTGATTAGGGGTGATGAGTCATGAGTATGAAGTGATCAAGGATGAGGGAGGGATGATGAACAAGTGAAATTAACATAAATTGATGGTTTGATGTGTGTAGGTCATCAATGTGACCTATGCTACCCTAATCACTTGACTTTGCATTAATTTCAAAGTGAGTATTTTAAAAACTTCCATTTTGACAAACTTAGGACTCCTAGAAATCTAGGAATGAATCTGGAAGGCACAAAAACCTTTAAAATGACTATATGTTTACCAAAAATGGACATTAATTACAAAAAATATGTCCTAAAATACCTAGGTTTAATACTTAGACCCTAAAAAATGCCTAAGCACTGACTAGATTGGATTTTGAAAAACTATTTTCCACATCATAGGGCATGAAAATATGAGACAAACTCTATCAAATGCAAAGTGACCCTAATTTCTTGTATTTACAAAAATAAATATAAAGTATAAGTATACATTTATATTACTAAATTTATTTCCTTATATTTAACATTTAGAGTAGTAAATATAAGCTTCTAACCAAAGTTATTTTCATGTACATCTTTACATGATTTTATGTGCAAAATAACATTATCACGTTATCTATTAACCAAGATTCACTCCATCTACATGTTCACTACTTTAATGTGAAAAACAACAGTAATAGTAACATGATCATGTTATTGTTTTCAAAATAATTTGATTACTTTATCTATTAATGAGATCATGTTATACATTGACATAATCACATTATACATTAACACGATCATGTTATACACTAACGTGATCATGTTATGGCTCAATAATTGCTAAGCTATAATTTAAATAATGTGATTGTATTATGTCAATAACGTGATCACATTATTTAATAATACAATTTCAATATGGAAAATGTCTACGAAATTGTCTTCAACTCCATGCACTTACCCTTAATTAAACAATAATCTATCAACTAAAAATCATAATAATCCACAAATCAAAAAGGGTATTCAACATAAAGAGAAATCAAGATGTGACAAATGAGAATGAATGGATTATAGATAGTGGTGTATCACACCATATGACTTGTTTATCTAATATTTTGTATGATTATATTGATATCTCTAAAATTATTTATTTATGAGATAATTCATTTTAAAAAGCAATTAAGGAAAGCAAGATAAAATTTGTAAATGTTGTTATTCATGATGTTTTCTTTGTAACTAAACTTAAGAAAAAAATGATATTTTGTTCTCAAGTTATGAATGGTAATTTCAATGTAACATTGTTTAAAGATATCTGGTCCATTAGAAATCAATTTGGTTATCTAAATGTTGAAGGTGTTTAAAATAATGGCTTATATATTTTCTTTATTTCTTCTGCATGTTTTATTCCATCACATAGTAAGAATGAATCTCAATTATGATATGAAATATTAGGACATGTTAATTTTATAATTTTACATAATATGTCTTCTCATAATCTTGTTATTAGTTTACTTTTTGTCTCTTCCCATCATGAAACTTGTGAATGTTGCTTACATAATAAGTAACATACTAATCCCTTTCACAAGATCCATAATGTGAATTCCTCTCATCCTTTAGAATTAATTCAAATTGATGTTTCAAGACCTCTTGAAGTTATATATTTTAATGGTTATTTGTATGTTTTTACTTTAATAGATGATTATACTATAATGATATGGTGATATTTCATTAAAAATAAATTGGAAGTGTTGTCTAAATTCAAAGAATTAAAGTCATTAATGAAAATGCTTCTAGTTTTTCTATTAAGGGATTAAGCTCTAATAATGGTGGTGAATACATTAGTAAAGAGTTTTATTTATTTTTATTTAAGTTGTGATATTCAAAGGGAACTAATGACTCCCTATTCCCCTCAACAAAATGGTGTTGTTGAAAAGAACAACAACATCATTATTGAGATGGTTAGATTAATATTGTATTTTGTAAATGTTCCTAAGTATTTTATGGGATAAAGTCATTAATAATATTATGCATATTCCAAACAGAGTCCTTACTAAATATTTGTATTTTTATACACCAAAATACATGTATGTTTATGACATATCAATTAACATTATAAAAATTTTGTTGTTACTAGCTAAATTGATAGTGTCTCAACTACATTTATATTTGTTAGTAAAACTATTTAATTTGATTCTTGTTAATTTTTAATTACAATTATATTGTAATAGATATATTTTTTATTAGATAAAAAAGTGAATAAAATATACTGACATTATATTTTCAATTCATACAAGTTAACATTTATATACATTGTATGCATAACATCATGTTTAATTTGACAAAAATGATAATGTTTAGATATTGTATTTGGCAAGAAGATCATGCTCGGTAATTTTGCCTAGGTCTATTTAAACCTCTTCCACTTTCATCAAAAATGTCCTAAGATCATTCTTGTTTATTGGTTGTCGATTACCAACTCAGACCATTTACATTATACCCAACTGTCCTTATGCTTATCGGTTTTGCAGATCCTTTTGACTTATTAACTCCACTCGCATCGTTAGATCTGGATGTATGAATGCACATGAGTCTTCAATCTTCTACTAGGACCCACTGACTTTGAACACTTGTCCTCTTTGTATTCATCATCAAGATCCTTTGACCCTGTTTGACTTGTCTCATTCCATCAATCTTGATGTGCATGGATGCCTATGAGCCATTGATTTCATGCCAATTGAACATGCTTGTGCCCCTTATCTTTGAATCATTAGCTCTTTGGATTTATTGACTAGTTTGACTCACATGCATTACCTGATCAAGATGTATGAGTTTATGCACACCATAGATCTCCTTGGTCCTACTTTCCTATCAGTTCTTATGCTCTATCGGATCATTGGTACAATTGAATGAGAGCCCTTGATTTAGCTTGGACCCATCCTTTTGTCATTGATTTTGCTCTATTGGATTTTGGCTTGATTATCTCACACAATTGGATTATGTCCAACTTGTACATATTTAAAGGATTTAACCTAGGGACCTTTTGACTTGGTTGAATCCAGTGTAGATTGTTAGATCTTATGTGTTAGTATGAGGGCTCCCACGAACTGTTACATCTCAACCAACTTCAAACCTTTTAAGGACCATTTATACCCAAATGGTTACTTGCCTTAATTAAAATTGGCATTCATGCCAATGTTATTTGATATCCACGTGGATGTATTTGACAACCTGCAAACCGTTAATGTTAATCTTGCATGATTTTTTCATGAGATTTATTTTGATGTTAGCATGAATGTCTTATGTTGTAGGTCAAACTTTGAAGGCTTGTAACTTAAAGCGTAAAAGTGATGGAGGCACCAAATTTTCAAGAGATGTTCTTGAGACTGAAAGGGATGAACCCATTTGATCTGTGGTTCTATGAGCCTTCTAAGTGGAGATATAAAATGCTCAAGTTGACTAATCTATTCCTTCCTGCATGACGTCTTGACGATGGCCTAGTTCATTTGGCTAAGTATGGGAAACTTAGTGAAATTTAACTGAGGAGCCAACTTTGAACATGCACAACATCTACCATGCTTCAGTGGATGATCCAAAACTTAGCACATAACAACTAAGGACCAATATGGATAAACCCATGTGATCACTTTTTCTTGAAACTGTCACACGTGCAAGATATAGCCTCTGTAAATTGCCTATTTAGACTTTCTGCTACTTCCACTGAATTCTTGGATTTATACAAAATTTGGTATGTAGACTAAAATTGGTCAATAGTGCATGAGTTGGTGTTTAGAAAAAATTCGCTAGAGCATGGTGCATTTCAAATGTTGGTTTGAAAACTCGATAGGTGCAGTGATGCAACAAGTAGTGCGATGAATTTTCAGGAGTTGTGATTTGTCCAGTGAGCTTATGCCATGTTGATAGCTTTGAAAACTATGTGGAGAAGTCTAGTTTTGACTGCTATGAAATCTTCTCTCCTCACTACTATTAAGAGTGATATGTGCAATAGTTATTGTTCAAGGAGTTGAAGCAACATTATTCCTACATGGTGATCTTTCTTAGGGAGAGATAAAGTCAAAGTTGAGGCAAAAGTGTTGTTGGTTTGCATGTTAAAGAAGTCATTGTACAAGGTTGTGCAGGCACAACACATATAGTATAGGATATTTTAGTACCTTCATAGAGAGCCAAAATATTCTGTTGACATGTTGGATGTAGGCTCCAACATGATCATTATTTTTATGGCTTAGTAGAGACACATGAAATGAAGGTGATTGGAGGAACAACCGAGGATGGAGATGCACAATGACAAGAAATCAAGAAAGTACCCCACTTCTTGCATTTTGAGTTGTCTTCCCAGGAGTGTCTCAGAGGGGGACAAGGTATGTTGTGTCCTATGTATTGGATTCATCAGGAACAGGAAGACTTATTTTGCTATGGTGAGCACTAAATCAAATATTCTCAAGTAGTGAGAGTTATGAGCGGTTCATGGTAGAATCTCGATTAGAAGATTGATTTGTGTGTGGAAAAGTGAAGAGTCACTTCAAGTGTTGTAATCTGCTATGAAGGAGCAGATCTTGAAAAAATTGGTCAAAATAGAGAAGTTTTAGTAGTGTGAAAAAACATCTATTGGGTTTGTGTCAGGGCACTAGAAGGCATGGTTACAGAATACTCAAGTGTGGTAAAACCCTGTGTATATTAACTTCAAGTGGGAGAATGTTAAGATGTGAAGTCATTATTCACGAATCACTATTCATGATGACGTACCTTATTGGTGATGTGGCTTGTGAATGATGTGGTTGATTGGTGATGTGGCAGGGGCCCATGGAGGGTATCACATGAGTGATCAAGTTGATGTGATGGGAGTGGGGCATAACATTCTGTCAAGATAGATGGATTTGTCCTTGGTAGTCACATGTGGGTTGTCACATGGTACAAAAGACAAAATGGTTGGTGTGGGTCAAATTTCTAATGGACCCCATGATTCCCATGTGTGGAGATAGTCAAAAGATGATTGCAAGCATATTTTGGACTCATGTGGTCACAAGGAGACAACTCCATCGCCATTATGGAGATCACATGACACCCCACTCGCGTGGATCAAATTTCTTTGGTGTCAATATTCATTCTCTCTTTTGCCCCCTCTCGCCTGCCTCGCTCGCCCTCCCCCGCCCCTCTCTCTCATGTTGTAAAATGCATAAATATGCATTAGCTCTCTCTTTGTAATTCATCCAATTAGTGAATCCATGCAAGCCTTGGGCTTGCATGCTTTAAAGTTGGATCTTGTAGGCTAGTTTAGGTTGGTTCATACCCTGAATGTTTCAGGGGGAAGTATTGAGTGCTTAGTATGTTAACACCAATGGATTTGTTGGAGGAGTTGTTGTAGAAGAGAGTTGATGATGTATTAATGAAGTTTGAAAGCTGAAATTTTGCCTGTGATTTTTTTCTTTGCACATTACAAAGTTTTCACGTAATCTCTATGTAATGTGTCCTCTTGCTTATCTATTCTTTGTGTAACTTATTTTCCACATTTATTTATTTACATTGTAGGATATAGCTCATTGATCTAACATAGTATAAGGCTTTATTCTTAATAGTACCTAATCAAAAGAAACAAGATTAAAATTCAAAACCAATATGAAAAAGAAACTACAACAAAATCTTGATTCGAGTTTAAAATTTAAAGCAAACAAAGCCGTCTCCATAAAATGTACAAATTGAAAAGTTTAATGATCCCAACCAATTTAAAAACATAAGATTCTCATCTACAAAATTATTTTCTAAACAAGAAAACGACCTTAAAATAAATAAATAAAAATAATCCCCTTATCTTTAAATTTATCCACTAGTTGACAAACCACCACAACTAAAATGCCATGAAAATGCTATGAAAGACAATTGCCTCATTTCACACAACATCCTCATGAAAAATTGCCTTTCGTCCATTTTTCTTCTGAGGTATTGCTTTCTTTGTCTTCATTGTCTTTTATTAGAGTGTCAATTAGGCCCACACGGAAAAACACCTCTAAATAAATTCCACACCACCTTAGAAAGGAATAGCACATTATTTGGATTTTGTATCATTTTCCCACATTATCTTTGTCTTGTCATTTTCCAACAAAATGTCAAAGGTTTCACTTAGACATCAAAATTTCAAAGCAATCATGTGCCCATAAATTATGATATTTGAAAGATGTTATGAAAATTTAACTAAAACATCAATACAAAGTAAGTTAGTTGGGCTGCATGAGACGGCATTTTTTCCATTCTAAGATTAAAAAATACTTTTTATTTTGAAGTCTTGTGTGAGGGTAGGGTCTTAGACTAAAGAAATTGTTTGGTGAAAATAGGTTAATTTTGGGTTGTATGAGGCTGGGTTTTTGTCCACATTAAAATTTAATTAGTTAAATTTTAGAACCACTCTTCACTTTAAAGTCTATTAGGTGAGGGTAGGGTTTTAGACTAAGTTATAAGTGAGAAATTTAAAATAGTTTGTTATTTGAAGTTAGGGTTATAGATTTAAAAAAATGTTTGGTGAAAATAAGTTGTAATATATTATATTTATTGTCATCTTTTTATTATTAAAATATACAAGTTAAAATATTCTTAAGGTAATAATTTTTTATGGAGATCATTTTATAATGATTTAAATATATGAATAAATTTTCACAAAAAGTAATAATATAAATTATTTGATATTGTACATAAAATTTTTTAAGAGTTAAGTTTTTTAGTGTAAGACCCATCAAATTTGTTTATTGAATTTATTATAAAATGTTCTTTTGGAGTTGCTTAAATTTTAAATGTTCTTAAAGAGAGTAAAGAATCGTAAATAACTTGACACGTACTTTTATTAACAAATTATAAACTATATTAAAATAATTGTATCGTAACATCCAATAGTATTCAATAGTAGTTGGGGTGGCTAGTAGATAGTAATTTTGTGAGATATGTGGTTGACTTCCATCATAGGGTATAGTTTCAACATTAAATTCGATGCCCATTTGATCAGAATGGAGATTTTTTCTTCTTGCATGGAAAAGCAAATAGAAAAATCATAAAACTTTGATATACAATAGAGTTTGCAGAGCTTTTTAAATATATTTAAAATAAACATCTCAAAAATAATATTTTTCAAATAAATATATTTAAAATATTTATACTAATAAATTATTATACACAAACTTAAAATAATTTTAACATCTAATTAATCCTTTAAAATCACTTACAAGTATAAATCTTTTTATATAATTTATTTTTAACTATTATAATGTTTTACCCATCCAATGGTGATAGATTGCTTCAAACCCATTGACATTTTTTATCCATAGGTGTTAGCTTGCTCTAATCTTTTAAACATATTTTAAAATTATTACAGATGCTTTTTATTGGTGATTTGTAGGGATCCTTACTATGTATATTATCATTTTGAGCAATTTTTTTAATCTTTAGTTTTAAATTCTTAATAATGATAATAATATTTTATATAAAGTTAGTTCTACAGTGATAAGATTTTGTTACAGAGATTTCTTTGGAATGTTGGACTCGGTGTAGAAATGTACGTGTTGGAGTTTCATTTAGTATGTAGTATTTTTCTAAGAGTTTTTTAAATTATTGAGAGTAAAAGCTATATATTATAGCTTTTAGTGTATAAATAATTAATTTTATTTATTTATTATAAAAGTTTGAAAAATATTTATCCAATTAATTATTTTTTAAATGATAATTATTTATTAAAATACCAACTTTATTATATATTGAATTTTAATTAAGTAAAATATAACTTTATTTATTATAAATTTTATTAATTTAAAATATAATTTTGGGTGTAATTTTTTGAATTGATGTGTTCGTATTTTTTCTCTCTAATATTAATATCATTTAGAATATCTATTAATATAAATATATCTATCTAAAACACATCAATAGATATCAATATTGAAGTGTCTATTTAGATTTGTCACATGTTACAATGATTAATGACTCTCTTATCTTCTCTATAAAAAATTTATTGATTAGTCTCAATCTAATTGCATTGATGTGTTAGTTTGAAAAAAAAAATCTAGAAGAAAAAAAGGGATCCATACTCCATCGTATATCCAAGATATTATGATTTTTTGATCTGTTATTAGAAATAAGAAGGAAAAACTTTCATATGATGGTCAAATAGACATCAAATTTAAGGTGATAATTAATTATCAACAACTCGTGAACATTATTGTCCACCACCACCACTAGGGTGATATTGTAGAACACCTATCGATGTAATGAGTTTTGCAGATCTTTTGCTTTATGATTATTATTAATCTGAGTATTCTAAAAATTATATACATATATATGAATTTTTTTGATATGTATCAATCAATTTTTATTTTTATTTTTTTTAAAATTGATTAATGACTTTATCACCTTCTCAATAAATTTCTTATTGACTAGTGACAAATAACTTCAATTTAATTTCACATTTTGTGCTTAAAAAATATTTCTAATAAAAATGATCTCCAAACTCCACTATAAGCTCTAGATATCGATATTTTTTTATTACCTTTTCCAAACAAGTAGAAAAACTACCCTATTCTAATTAAATAGACATCAAATTCAAATTCTATCATATTTATTAACATCTCGCACTAATACACTTCACCTCCAATTATCAAGTAAAAATACATACTTATTCCAAATAAATGTTATGAAAGATTTCATTCCACTATTCTATCTAATTAGAATGCTGATGATTTTTAGCATCCACTGCACTAAGTTGGTCTACAAGACATATGAAAGTATTAGACAAATTAATATAAATCTATGCTTCTTGTTTAAACAACCACAAAGTGAAATAAAAATGGCATTTAACTTAAAAAAATTAGGTTAAATTGGTGGTGTATTAAAAAATATTGGTATATATTTATCTTCTATCAATAATATTTGTGAGACAAAAATGGTTTTTAAGGCATCATATCCAAAAAATGCTTTTGACCAACGTGCATCAACATTTGCCTCTACATTTATAAATAATGTACCCTGTGACATATTTATTAATCATAGCGGAAGTGATGTGAAATACACATTAACCACCACCATCTGGCATGCACTTTAATGCATGGGATTGTTAATTTTTATGGATGTAGAAGTTCTACAACCTAGTGATGTAATAGACATTGATATAAAGCAGGCAATGGATAGTGCCTCCCTTCTCATTATAATTTTTACTAAAAAAATATGACCATTCCCCTTGGTGTTTGGATGAGCTATCTTTCATGCTCGAATCTCGCATAAAAATCATCCCACATTTTACTATGTTCAGCCTTCTGAACTCCCATTGATTGTTCAAGGGAAAGGAATCTATGCTGATGTATTTTTCCAACATAAAAGGAAGCATAGATGCCCCTCAGACAAGCTCGAGGAGTGGAAAGGGGTGTTACATGATATTTCATTGCATTTTTCTCATGTGGTTAAGCAACAATTATCTTATATTTTTGGTGGAGGTAATAATAGAAAATAAGGTTGTGTGTTCCTTCATATGACATGGCAATGAGCTTTGTAGGAGGAGACATTTCATTTTCAGGTAAACTAAAGTGATAGAAAAGTGGTGGGGAAGTGTAAGGCCATACATAACATACAAGTGGTGACATATTTCAAGGTGAGCAAAAGGGTGATGGTGAGGGATAATGATAAAGTATTTCAAGGAATATCCTACACAAGATGGCTCACATCATAATCCAAACCTAGATTTAGGGTAATTATTAGATTTACATCTTCAAAGTTAGTCATTTTCTATTGTCAAGGTTAGATAAGGACGTCATGAGAGTTGATTTGATTGCAACATGACATCAAATCTAATGTGCGGCTTGAATTAGTGTCATAATATTGTTGACATTGGGACAAGACTTTGAGGTCTTAAAGTTTATATTGTAGTTTTTTTTCATCCATGTTGTAAATATATTGACACCTGGAGTAATTACATCAAGCATGAGAACATACAAAAACACCATACTCAAACACCAGAAAGAAAAGGCAACACAATTGGAGCTTATCTTCGTAATCATCTTATTTATCCATATTGGAAAAATAATATAAAATCTAAGGGAGCACTAGTTTAAAAAAAAAATGATTTAGAAAGATTATTAAAATGAGTATAAGATTATTGTTGTTTAACACTTTGTGCACAAAAGGTAACATAGGGTCAGAAGTCATGGATTTCAAGTGAGGTAAAACTATTGATTTACACTTCTTCACTTTACAAAACACCTCTTAACAGAATAGAAACTTACATCCTTTTAAGTGTAGCTTTCACTTTTTAGTATGACAGTTGCAACTTCCATAGAGAAAGTTATAACAGCATGGGTGGTGCCTAATTTGTGATAAATCAAACCACCATAGCACTTGTAGCGAGTATGTAGATACTGGTAGGGATTTGTATCTAAGTCTAGTAGAATACCTAAAATAAGCAATTATTATGGTCTTGTCAATAGTTTTACCTTTCCTTTATTCATTGACTAAAGAAAGGTGAGCACTACTATTATAGATACAATGGTTGTTATTAATGTTACTAAGAATGAGAATGGAAAACACTTAGAAATATTTGTATCCATATTTATTTTCATGTGTCATCCTACATCGATTGATTATATTGTATAGGAGGTATCTTTCATTGAAGAAACATTTTCCAATTTTCATCTAATTGGTTTGAGTCATCTAATCAGGTATTAAATATTTAAAGTAGTTTGGATTTTTTTCTAATAGTTTTAGGCTCATCTAAATTGACCATGGTGCATTCTCTACCTTTTTTGAGGATACGTTGAATATTTGATACATGTTTTCATTGAGATGACACATGTTTCAATCATTTATTGGGTAACTAAAATAGTTCAGTAGAAGCTATAAATTGTATTGACAGATTTTACATGTCACTAAAATTTTCACATGTATCTTCTTAGGATTCTTCGAGTCCATCACTTGAAATTACCTATCATTACCCCTCACCTCACCATCACCTCCCATCACACCCTGAAATATTTCACCACTTTCATGTTCTGTATGGCCTTGTCCTTCCCCATCACTTCACCATTACTCAAGCTCACCATGAAATGATACATTTCTTCCATGCACAATGCATTCTCACGTTATATGAAGGAGAACACAATATCATTTTCCATTGTCACCTCCACCAGAAATATAAGATTATTGTAGTTTAACATTTCATGCACAAAATATGAAATGTAGTCAATGACCATGGGTTTCGAATGAGGTATGACTATCAATTTACACTATTTTGATTTACAAAACTCCACTTTACCAAAACAAATATTTGCATCCCTTCTAGGATAATCTTTAGAGTAATTGCTAGTTTATTCCTTGTGTGTTTTAGTCTAATAAAATTTTTAGTTGAGATTATCGTAATCTATTTCGATTATATTTTAACTTCAAACTCTTATTATTCTATATTTGTTTTTTGTATTTTTGAACTTTATAAATTATTATTTTTTAGACTTGGCCAATCAATTATTATATTTTCTCAATTGGCAACTTTTTTAAAATAGTACTAAGGGTATTTATCCTTTAATTTAAGGATAATGTAACTTAAAATCAGATATAAGTTCACATTTCCTCATCTAATATATAAGAAAATAAAACATTATAACATACCCTGTATATTGTGTTTCCCAAGCCACAAAACTTAGCTATATAAGAGGTACTTATGTGGTTCTTTAACCACAAATTTTACTTAATATATAAAAAATAAAAGTAATTTATAAAATTACTCAAGTTAGATACCAACTTAAATTTTATGAAATCCCTTATAAAAGCCTACAACAAAATAAAATGTGTACCTCTTTAAATTTCACCATGCCCAACTAATCCATATATATTTATAGAGTATTATTTGATTTTGAATTCTTAATTTATAATTACAGTGGATATAACACTAAATTAATAAATTGCAAAAAATTATTTAATCATGATATTAGTCCTTAAGTGACATCTCTAAATTTTTTTTAAAAAAAATTGCATTCTTATTCATAGGGACGAGTTCTCAAATTTGCACTCAACTTTCAAATCATTCAAGTGTTATTCAAATAACCCATGGAACCTCCACCACCATCAATAAAATTTGATATAAGGATTTTGTATATACTATTTATTTATCAATTTTCAATAAAAATTTCAATATAATATTAATATAAATATTTAAATTTAAATGATATATATATATATATATATATATATATATATATATATATATAATTTTGTAAATTTTCTATTTACTTTGATAAATAGTATCAATCTAGTGACACTATTATGTTTCACTCAAAAAAACTCCTCTAAAATTAATTAAATGGATAAATCTACATTTATGGGTAGAAGCAACTTAAACAATAGTGTATCTCTACAATAGGTCACCATCAATAACCCTTGTTGGCATATTGTTGTCATTGATGTCAAAAGGGTGCATCATGTAAAGGCATAATGGTCATTGATGTCAAAGATGTATCATGTCAAGATTGTACTTTCAAGGTTGATGTCAAAGGTGACTAATGGCAGATGCTTGTATGTGTTATGTCAAGGCACATAAGGGTGTTGCATTTATGAGAATTGTCATGAGTGGTGTGAGCATGGAAGGTACAGGTCATGGAAGATGTTTGAAGATAACTAATATCTATATAGGAAGCCATGTGAAAAGAGAATTTAAAGGCAACTAATGTCTTATATCTGCTTGGTTGATGTTTTTTTGAGGTCATGACATGGAAGGAACAAGTCAAGGCATCAAGTACATTAGAAGCTTGAGTCTAGTCATGGCATGGTAGAGGTATGAGCTGGTGGCATGATGAGGTGAGTGAACTAAGTAATGTGAGAGGTTGTGATGGCTATTTGAGCATGTATGTGAGGCATTGAAACACTCATGAGAGTTTCAGGGTGAGCCTATAGGGGTAGGACCTTCAGTTTAGGTCTACATCTAGACCTCTCTTGGACCCTGCCTAGCCTAATGAGGTATCATGATCTATTATCAAGGCATGTGAAGGATGTATATAAGTGTTTAAGAAAAATATAGGTTTTATATCATGAGAGTGATATATTGATCATGATATTGAGGTGTTGAGAGCATAGAAAGAGGCATGAAGGTCAATTCAAGGCCTAGTAAGGTATGAAGACTATCGTGTAAAGAGAGAGTGTAGCCTAATGGGGTATCAGGATCAGTTTCTAAGGAAAGTGTGAGTAGGTGAGAATTGATAAAAGGGATTCAAGTTTTTTAATCATGTGCATGAATTTTGAGGTTCTAGTTTGAAGGACAAGGCATGAAAAGTTGTTTGGAGGTCTCTCAAGTGCTCAGAATGAAAGGTTCTCAACTCGAGAAGGATTTTGTTATGCTCATTCTATCATCAAACCTTTGCATGGGAATATAATATATTATTTAGAGATGGAAAAGGGTCCTATATAAAACTTATAATAATTACTTTTTGGATTGAGGGGCTATGCTTTATGAATAATCGTTAAGAGTGGAAATTGGTTTAAACCCTCTTAGAAGAAGATGTTCCTCAAAAGTAATCAATATGGATTGAATTTATTAGGTAAGCTACTAAATATTGTAGTGGAATCTCCCAAGTACCTCCAAGTGGTATTGGTTAGAGAGATGAGAGAGAAAATGTTAAGTTACAGGCTTATTTCTAAAGAAGTTATTGTAGAAGTCAACAGTTACATTGGACATACTGAGTAAATGGATGGAGGAAGAAGATAGAGACTCATGTTTCATGTACATGAAGGTTTATGGATAGGTTCTAGTCCTATGTTCTCTAATCCAATCATCCAATTTAGTTAGTCGTTAACAGTGCTAATGGTGTAAATAGTGAAAAACTTAGGCAACAGTGAAAAGATGAATTGGAATGTGTTTTCATGATACAATGATGAAACCAAGTGCATATAGATGTTTTTTAGTAATTTTAATACATTTTATTTTTTAGTATAAGTTTTTAAGGCTAGTGAATATGGTGAAAATTTTATTCACAAGTTACCTTGTCTGGTTCAGATAAGACAGTGAGATATAAGGTCATGAGATTGGTCTAAAGGACCAATATTTGTCAATGGACCATATGATATTTTTATTTGAGGATGGTTTGGAGATATCATAGGACCATATACATGCATAAAAAGTCATAAAAAGTGTCTAAAAAATTATTGGAGGTCTAAGTCACCATGATTGGTATTTAAGGTAAAATGGCAGTTCTAAGTGAGTGAGTTGTAGAGATGTTCTTTAGCTCTTATCTCCTGAGTGGAAGTGTCTAATGAATTTGGTAACAACACTAAGGTCATGTAGAGTATGTATATATACTTTTTTATCATATTTGAGTGTTTTTATTATATTTGAGCTTCACTTTTGCAAGATAGACTTTTGAAGCACACATGCCTAATAAGACAGTTTGTCCTAAAAGAGGTTTCATGGTATAAATGAAAGACATAGGTCTAACCAATCATGGAGGAGGTCAGTAGAGGTGTATTTATAAGTACTTGAATGGATTTTATTTTTTGTAAAAATCCATCTAGGCCAAAGAGAATCAAGTTTTGGTGTTAAGAGATAGACCTAATGCAATTAGGTCTCCATGAGACCTAAAAGTGAAATGAGGTCTAATTGAGTCATGCCAGACTAAAAGGGACTCAAATATCATTTTATTAATATCCACAAGATATATTAATACCTATTTTATGTCTAACCTAAGATGTTAAGGGTGTATGGCTGACTAAGTGGTATATGAATAAAGAATGATATATATATATATATATATATATATATATATATATATATATATATATATATATATATATATATATATATATATATATATATATATATATATATATATATATATATATATATATAAGGCATGTTTAGGCCTATTTAAGTAAGCAAAGAGGAAGCAAATGAAATAGAAGATTAAAGAGTAGAAAGAGGTCTTGTAAACCATCAAAAGGGTGTAGAGAAAATATAATTAATATCTAATAGGAGTTATGTGCATGAAAATCAAGGTCATACGACCTAATCAATCTTGAAGAGACCCAGTTGAGAGAAGAAGACTAAAAGGTAGTTTAAGAGGGTTAAAGAGTGTAAAGAGCTACAGAAGGTGATCATCATCTATTGTGTGAGAAAAAAGGTGTTATGAAGGTGATAAAATTAATCAGGTGGTTAATTTGGTGTTGAGTCATCTAGGGGGTTGGTGCTTCCTTGCAAGTGGGCACTTTCTAAAGCCTAGTCAAGTGGGTGCTTGGCTAGTTGGGGTTGGTGCTCCATGTGGAGTTGGTGCTTAACTAAATTTGGTTTTTATTTTATAGTAATATATTCCATTTATATATATCATTGGGTTTTCTTCCCCTTAAGGGTTTCTCACATAAGTGATGTTGTTAGGTGTGGATCTTGATTGTCTTCCAAGATTAGAGTTTAAAATTTTGATGATTATTTCAGCTGTGTTTGGATCTCATTCTTTGTATCCCTATTGGCACAGGGGGTTGCTAGGGGGTAACCCCCCTTGCGAGGTCTGAGGGGGATGACCCATTGATTTTAGGTTTCCATATCTGACGGTAGAGGTTATGTTTAGGTATTTTTCACCCTAAAATGTATTGAGATATGGATGAGATGTATGAAAAAATAAAAATTAACATAGAGTGAAGGTGAACAAGGGGAGAGAGGTGTAACAAGGTTTGTTACAGGATTTTATTTCTCTCCTGTATTGTTGGAAACATATACTAGACAAGTTTGGTGGATGTATCCCATTTTGGATGAACCATGTTAAATATGGTGTCTCCTATTATGTGTATGTTTTTTGTTTATTTTATGAATGCTTGATTAATTCATTTCATAGTTTCTCTTGTATGCAATTTATGGATAAATCTGGGTTTTAATTTATCCTAACATATGTGTTCTTATGTTTCATGTTTATGTGGATAGTTTCTTATGCTTTCAAAATCTATATGTTTGTTTGAATGGTTCATGGTTGCTAAAGTGTAATTGTATGAAAGTTTTTGAAGACTAATTCACCCCCGTCACTCCCCCCCCCCCCCAATAATTGTGCTTCCAACAACCCTTCAAATGAATACTCTAGATGAATTCTAGTGTGTTAATCTCCCTTCAATGTGACATCTTTGATTTTTTGGATCCACTTGCTATGCATTGATTCTTACAGATAAAAGGAATATATTCGACGACAAGAGTTGAAAATGCATTATTTTATGATGTTCAAAATTCTCAAAGGTATATAAACTAGTTGATGAGAATAATAAGAAATTCATATTCATAAGAGATTTTTTATTTTGTCAATTTATAAAGGACCACAGTAATCATAAGTCAACAATTGAATCAACTTGAAAATTTTTGTAAATTTTTTATTTTCAATGGGATTGATATGGAGGCTTCAAATAGTGAAGGGGGAACATGTAAATTAGAAACAGTTGAATCTCTAATAACTCATGTAATTAGAGAAAAAACATATAGAAGAAATTTAAACTTCAACATAAAGTGATTTGATGTCAAAAAATGAAGGAGCTTAAAATTATAAAATAAGGCACTGGTGGTTCTATAAGTTACTTATAAAAACATACCAAATTGGGTCTAATAGACATTGAGATATGCTAGGCCTAATGAGTTTGTAAAAATAGGCACTCGAAGCACACATACAGCCACACATCAATAATAAATGTTCCTAAATGAAATTCAAGATAATGTAGAAATGATTGCCTTGGAAGACCCTCCAAAAAAATAAGTTAGCTTTGCTTTTGAATCTGAACCTATTTCCTTAAAATAAGTTAAAAAATTGATGCATGTAGAAAAGCAACGAAGAGTGACTATAATGGATTGGTAAAAATGGAACTTGGGAGTTGATTGATCCTCCAAGTGGTTTTAAACCTATTTTTTACAAGTGTGTC
Source organism: Torreya grandis (assembly GCA_037957365.1). Classification (NCBI taxonomy): domain Eukaryota; kingdom Viridiplantae; phylum Streptophyta; class Pinopsida; order Cupressales; family Taxaceae; genus Torreya; species Torreya grandis. The sequence goes on along the minus strand of JARHVA010000173.1, from coordinate 4,227,830 downwards.
ATTCAAAACAAATACAAATCATATGGCTCGCTTGACAAACATAAAATGAGGATTGTTGCAAATGGATTTGCTAAAAAAAGGGTATAGACTACAATGAACCTTCACACCAATATCAAAACGGATTACCATTCAAAATTTATTTTCTTTAACAACAAAAAATGGATATAAATTTCATTAAATAGACCTCAAAACTACATTTATGAATGGTGATCTTAAAAAAATAGTGTACATGACTTTGCCAGAAGGTTTTGCAGTGGATGACTAAGAGCACAAAGTGTGCAAGCTGCAATTTTTTTTGTAAAGTTTGAAACAAGGCCCAAGATCATGGTATAAAAAAATCACTAAGCACTTCCTATACATGTATTTAAAATATTTTGAGTTTCAAGACATAACTCATTTTTTCAAAACAATTGTATTTATAGTGGTGTATGTACATGATTTGTTCATCACAAGAAATAATGAGAGATACACTTTAAAAATTAAAACACAGTTGATGAAAGGATTTAAAATGGTAGATCTAGGTTATATTCATTACTATTTGGGGATTAACATGATAAATAAAATATAATTACGTCCTAAAATAAATTGGTGAAATTATGAACGAATTCATAATGATAGATTGTAAGCCTCTTAATATGCTTATGGAATAAAATCTAAAATTAACATCAGAAGATACCATAGTTTGGAAGATGCCACTAAATACATATAACACATTGGAAGTCTGATCTATGTGACGAAAACTAGACACATATTTATTTTGTTGTTGGTTTCCTTTCTAGATTCATGTAATAACACAAAGAATGTCACTAGGTAGTAGTACAAAAGAGTCCTTCAATGTCACTCCATAGAAAATCCCACCTTGCAAGTTGTGGCTTAAAAGGCTTATGAACATAATCAAGGCCTTCACATTCCTTGTGATCATTGTATGGTATTTTATTATAACACAATAAAATCTTATCTAACTACATCGATTTGTATAAGGCTCCACTTATAATCCTGTCTAAGTGACCAACCTGTAAGTTATGTATGGCACATCTCCTTGATGTCCATCAAACACTAATAATTTTTTTTCAACATTGAAGGTGATAACAACCCCTATCAACTCGTACTATAATTGATGACTGATCAAACACCAACCAATGTTATATTTTCTCCCCCTATCAAGTGAGAGGTGAGAAGCCTTGCATAAAGAGAATAAAATCAAACAATCTCATCCAGTCCATCTCATGAATATAAAGTATAGAAAGCCAAAATTGGTAGAAATCAAGAACACAAGCTAATAAAATCTACTATAATAGATCTCGATCTTGAGCCTAGTAGCTCGCACAAGATAGGTGAATCACTGATCACTCAAAATAAGTTGTTAGGTCCATATGGACCATAGACCTCAGCACCATATAAGATGCCTCGTGATCAGAGGAAGTTTTAGAATAACTAAAATAACTGGAGTAACTAAGATATCTACCACTAGAATGATCCACATAATTGGCTTCAACTCTCTTTTTGTATAAAGAGCACAGTTGTCAAGAAGGACATACATCTACAAGATGTCCAATACCACCACATTTGAAACATTTAGCCTCTTTCCTGTGCTAAAAAGATTCATAAGAAGCTGAATCACTAGAATAACCATTAAAATGAAAAGAGTGCCTATGGTGATGTTTGTGTTTTGAAGATCCTAGAGAGTGTTGATGAGAATGTTATGGAGATTGTCCATAATGATGTGGAAAGCGTCTCAGAGAATGTCTCAAAGAGTGTTTCAGAGAATGCTTCTGAGACTACCTCTGAATGTGGTGATGATCTCTATGATGTGACTTGGCATTTAAATAGTGAGCTTCTTAAGTAGGCATATTAATTTTATTTGTAAACTAACACTCATGTTAAGTTAGCAACTCAAAAATAGATTCAAATGTTGCTCCATTGAGATTTTCACTAAGCTACAACATCTTCTTGTATGCAAGCTATTTGGCATACAAGTCCTTTAACATTTTCCATGCTTTCCATGCTCTAAATATTATTGTTTCGATGTGAATAATCACCTGTGTAGTGAAGGATGATTTGAGCAATATGAGTGCACATCTATCACACTTTTGTTACTTAATCAGTTTGATGCATTCAATGGGTGGCGTGGTCTATTTTTCTATTATTTCCCAGAAGTCATTAAAAATGAGCATAATTTCCTTGTTTATGCTCCATTCCTTGTAGTTTTTATGTGTTAAGAATATACTTTTAGATATTAAACTGACAATTTTAGCCATGATTACAAATAAAATCTAAAATTAGCATCAGAAGATACCATAGTCTGGAAGATGCCACTAAATACAGATAACACATTGAAAGTCTGATCTATGTGACGACAACTAGACACATTTATTTTGTTGTTGGTTTCCTTTCTAGATTCATGTAATAACAAAAAGAAAGTCACTAAGTAACAGTACAAAAGAGTCCTTCAATGTCACTCCATACAAAATCCCACCTTGCAAGTTGTGGCATAAAAGGCTTGTGAACATGATCAAGGCCTTCTCATTCCTTGTGATCATTGTACGGTATTTAATATAACACAATAAAATCTTATCTAACTACATCGATTTGTATAAGGCTCCACTTATAAGCCTATCTAAGTGACCAACTTGTAAGTTATGTATGGCACATCTCCTTGATGTCCATCAAACAATAATAAATGTTTTTCAACATTGAAGGTGATAACAACCCCTATCAACTCGTACTATGATCGATGACTGATCGAAGACCAACCAATGTTATATATTCTCCCCCTATCAAGCGAGAGGTGAGAAGCCTTGCATAAAGATAATAAAATCAAACAATCTCATCTGGTCCATCTCATGAATATCAAGTATATAAATCCAAAATTGGTAGAAATCAAGAACACAAGCTAAAAAAATCTACTACAATAGATCTCAGTCTTGAGCCTAGCAACTCACACAAGATAGGTGAATCATTGATCACTCAAAACAAGTTGTTAGGTCCATATGGACCATAGACATCAGTTCCATATAGGATGCCTCCTGATCAGAGGAGACCTCAGCGCCATATAGGATGCCTCCTGATCAGAGGAAGTGTTAGAATAACTAGAATAACTGACGTAGCTATAATATCTGCCACTAGAATGATCCACATAATTGGCTTCAACTCTCTTTTTGTATAGAGAAAAAAATTGTCAAGAAGGACATACATCTACAAGATGTCCAACACCACCACATTTGAAACATTTAGCCTCTTTCCTGTGCTAAAAAGATTCATAAGAAGCTAAATCACTAGAAGAACCATTAAAATGAAAAGAGTACCTATGGTGATGTTTGTGTTTTGAAGATCCTGGAGAGTGCTAATGAGAATGTTGTGGAGACTGTCCATAATGATGTGGAAAGTGTCTCAGAGAATGTCTCAAAGAGTGTTTCAGAGAATGCTTCTGAGACTACCTCTGAATGTGGTGATGATCTCTATGATGTGACTTGGCATTTAAATAGTGAGCTTCTTAAGTAGGCATATTAATTTTATTTGTAAACTAACACTCATGTTAAGTTAGCAACTCAAAAATAGATTCAAATGTTGCTCCATTGAGATTTTCACTAAGTTACAACATCTTCTTGTATGCAAGTTATTTGGCATACAAGTCCTTTAACATTTTCCATGCTTTCCATGCTCTAAATATTATTGTTTCGATGTGAATAATCACCTGTGTAGTGAAGGATGATTTGAGCAATATGAGTGCACATCTATCACACTTTTGTTACTTAATCAGTTTGATGCATTCAATGGGTGGCATGGTCTATGTTTCTGTTATTTCCCACAAGTCATTAAAAATGAGCATAATTTCCTTGTTTATGCTCCATTCCTTGTAGTTTTTATGTGTTAATAATATACTTTTAGATATTAAACTGACAATTTTAGCCATGATTACAAATAAAATCTAAAAGTAGCATCAGAAGATACCATAGTCTGGAAGATGCCACTAAATACAGATAACACATTGAAAGTCTGATCTATGTGATGACAACTAGACACATTTATTTTGTTGTTGGTTTCCTTTCTAGATTCATGTAATAACACAAAGAAAGTCACTAGGTAGTAGTACAAAAGAGTCCTTCAATGCCACTCCATACAAAATCCCACCTTGCAAGTTGTGGCATAAAAGGCTTGTGAACATGATCAAGGCCTTCTCATTCCTTGTGATCATTGTACGGTATTTAATATAACACAATAAAATCTTATCTAACTACATCGATTTGTATAAGGCTCCACTTATAAGCCTATCTAAGTGACCAACCTGTAAGTTATGTATGGCACATCTCCTTGATGTCCATCAAACAATAATAAATGTTTTTCAACATTGAAGGTGATAACAACCCCTATCAACTCGTACTATGATCGATGACTGATCGAAGACCAACCAATGTTATATATTCTCCCCCTATCAAGCGAGAGGTGAGAAGCCTTGCATAAAGATAATAAAATCAAACAATCTCATCTAGTCCATCTCATGAATATCAAGTATATAAATCCAAAATTGGTAGAAGTCAAGAACACAAGCTAAAAAAATCTACTACAATAGATCTCAGTCTTGAGCCTAGCAACTCACACAAGATAGGTGAATCATTGATCACTCAAAACAAGTTTTTAGGTCCATATGGACCATAGACATCAGTTCCATATAGGATGCCTCCTGATCAGAGGAGACCTCAGCGCCATATAGGATGCCTCCTGATCAGAGGAAGTGTTAGAATAACTAGAATAACTGAAGTAGCTATAATATCTGCCACTAGAATGATCCACATAATTGGCTTCAACTCTCTTTTTGTATAGAGAGCAAAATTGTCAAGAAGGACATACATCTACAAGATGTCCAACACCACCACATTTGAAACATTTAGCCTCTTTCCTGTGCTAAAAAGATTCATAAGAAGCTGAATCACTAGAAGAACCATTAAAATGAAAAGAGTACCTATGGTGATGTTTGTGTTTTGAAGATCATGGAGAGTGCTAATGAGAATGTTGTGGAGACTGTCCATAATGATGTGGAAAGCGTCTCAGAGAATGTCTCAAAGAGTGTTTCAGAGAATGCTTCTGAGACTACCTCTGAATGTGGTGATGATCTCTATGATGTGACTTGGCATTTAAATAGTGAGCTTCTTAAGTAGGCATATTAATTTTATTTGTAAACTAACACTCATGTTAAGTTAGCAACTCAAAAATAGATTCAAATGTTGCTCCATTGAGATTTTCACTAAGCTACAACATCTTCTTGTATGCAAGCTATTTGGCATACAAGTCCTTTAACATTTTCCATGCTTTCCATGCTCTAAATATTATTGTTTCGATGTGAATAATCACCTGTGTAGTGAAGGATGATTTGAGCAATATGAGTGCACATCTATCACACTTTTGTTACTTAATCAGTTTGATGCATTCAATGGGTGGCGTGGTCTATGTTTCTGTTATTTCCCACAAGTCATTAAAAATGAGCATAATTTCCTTGTTTATGCTCCATTCCTTGTAGTTTTTATGTGTTAAGAATATACTTTTAGATATTAAAATGATAATTTTAGCCATGATTACAAATATATTGTAAAAATAAATTAATTCTACTTGGAGCTTTGTCTTAACTTACGTAAGTATATTCAAAAATATAACGGGTAATTCAAAAACCCATCTAAATCACAAAAGGTAATCTTTTTACAAACTTATATATTCAATTTTCTTTACAAAGCTTAGATTATTTTATTTTTAAAAAAAAAAGTATATTCCAAAAAGATCAAATACAAAAACAAATTTGATCAAAAATTAAGAGTGTTGAACTCTTGACCTCCTCTTTAGGAAGTGACTCCTAAAATTGATTATTGCGTTTGTCTCATTATGTTCCCATCTTCCGGTGGAGCCACGTGGTTTTAAGGTTTGAACTCTAAACCACTAAGTGAAGAATTCCTCCTCGATGAGTGACCATTTTAGCTTGGACACTACTTTGAACGCTTTAGCTTAAAAACTTTCTAGTGGTGGATATAAAATAAATATATTACAGCCTAGTCTCCTTAAGGCATTTTGAATGCATCACTCCTCAAAACCTTCCTTTAATCTTGGTAATAATTAATAAAATTAAATATTATACCAAAAAATGATCAAACTTTGAGATTTTGTATTATGATTATGACGCTTCAATGTTATATCAAACTATTCATTGTGCCATACCTCAAACCATCGTACACCATCCAATTCAGTCCATATGCATGTCTTGAAGCATCATATAGAAAAACATATAAATTCATTATTTATCACATTGTACTACAACATGGTTTTATATTTGAGTTATAGTGGGATTGACATAATCAAACTTATATTTATTGATGAGCAATACTTTTATTTTTGAAATATAAATTGTTGCATACTTTTATAGTTTTTGCACCATTGTAATGATGTTTGGGACTTAAAATGATAGTTAATTATATGCTTGAATCAATGGCTTTATTTATTAAATTATACTTGATGTATTAAGTTGTTTTCAACTTATTAATGGCAGATCTAAATGGCGTATAAATCATAAAGATTATACTGGTAGTTCACTTAGTGGATAACTGATTCTAATTACTAAAAAAATTATATAATTTTTAGTGTTGAACCTAAAAAGGTTTTAAAATGTGGTATTAGATTTAGGTATAAATGTGTGGAACTAATGAGTCCATTAACATTTGCCTAACTCTCCTAGTTTTCATAAGGAAAGAATGATGCATTTAAAGGCAAACTTTGAGGTAATTTCAAATTAAATTTAGCAACTTGATCCTACCCTATTAGCAGTAGAGTAAGCTGATAATATTGTTCAAATCTTCGTAGTGATCAATGAGGCGTGAGACAAAATTTTATCCCTGAAATTTGAGGTATATGGACATGACAAAGAAGAGAAATAATAACAAGAGGAACAATATATGGATCAAGAAAATAATCCAAAATATGAGTATGAAGAGCACGAGGATGCAAAAGTGTAAGTCGCTATAGAACTTGTGGGAATATGAAAAAGGTGAATCCACCTAAATTTAATTGAATGGTGTTGGGAAATGGAACTAAAGGTTGGCTCACTAAAATGGAAAAATATTATAAATTTTGAAATTATTCTGATGTGACTAAAGTAGTATGGGGAGCATACCAATTGGTTGGTGAAGAAACAACCTAATGGGCCAATAAGAAGTTAGAAATGGGTCTTGACTCAACTACCACTATTTGGGAGTAATTTGTAACATTGTTTAGGGATTAAAGGCTACAATATTTATACTTTGATTAGAAACTAACATATTTTTAGAAACTAACATATTTTTAGAAACTAAAGAAATGAGATCTATCAATGACAAAGTATTGGGAGAACACTCCCAAGCTTCTCAAGTAGGTTTCTCAATACTAAAAATATGAAAGTTTTTGAATTATAAATTTCATCGTGGGTTTAAGGCCACATATCATAGAATTAGTTCCATGGATCAAGTCTTTGAGAAATTTGTCAAGCAAGAGCATAAACTTAAATCACTTGTTGAAGTAAGAGACAAGTATGAGAAGAAGTTTAGTAGCCTGAAGTCTTATTTCAAAAATAATAATTATAAGTGCAATGATGATTATAAACCTAGATTCAAAAATAAGAATACCATATTTAATAATGTTTATAGGGCTAAGAAGCCAAGTAATGGCTCCAAAAATAGAAACAAAGGAGGTAACCTACCTAAGAGAAAAGGGCCACTTGGTGGATATTTCACTTGTGGAAGAGATCAATATGAAAAATATTGGCCTTAGTGAAAGACATGGAGTGAATTCAATAATCCTTCATCATAATCCACTCAACAGGGAGATTTCTAGCAATGTATCCACGTAACAGTTGAGAATCATCAAGTTGAATTTTAAATGTCTCCAATATAAGTGTTAGGGACTTCATTTGGTCATTATGTTTCTATTTTGATAGATACTGGAGCTACTGAGTGTTTCATTTTTCCTAGTTTACTTAATAAAAGACCTAGAAATGATGGGCATATGGTAAATATGTAGACTGTGTAGTATGAAAATCAATTTAGGGTCAAAGTAATTAAATGCCTAGTATAATCACAAGTAGAATTTCCTAATTTCACTATTATATTATACTTATTTTCAACACTACTAGGGTCATATGATGTGAAATTAGGGGTGAATTGGCTTTGTAAGCACAATAAAAAAGTAGATTTTTTCACAAAGAAGGTGGGACGTTTAGATGATTTGAGAAATTAAACTCAAGTCCAAGGAGAGAAAAAGGAGCTTAAGTTGAGGCAAATTTCATTGATTTGATTTAAGAATGCTCAAATAAAAGGATGTTATATGTTTGTGGTTAAGTTTTCAAATAGAGTATAAATTCACATTTAAAAAATGTTCAAATTTAAGTTTTATCTAGTTTCGTAGTGTCAATTTTAAAGGGAAGCAATGGCTTCTCCTAATTTTGTACCAGATAAATCATAAATGCTTAATGGATCTAACTATAACATATGGCAAATCCATGTTAAAGTATAATTTATGACTTAAAAGTTATAGAATATTATCACTAGGACTGAAAAATCCTTGTCAGGATGACATGTGACCCCTGAGCTTTTAAATACGTTTCAACAAAAATCATAACAAACCATGTAGATTATCTTATAGAGTGTTAATGATGAATTTTTACTCCATATTGGTAATAATGTGTCTCCTAGTGATGCTTAGAAACTCCTTGAGTCTATGCATGAGGGCACTCATCTCTCAAATATTATTAAATTGATTTTTGAATTGTTGACTATACCTATGAAAGGTGATAAAAATATTGTTAATTTTCTTGATAAAATTAAGAATATTAAAACTCAGTTAGATGGTTGTAACTGTAATTTGATTCAATATAAATTATTTTATTTCATTATTCAGTTTAACATTCATTAATTTTTTGTAATTTTATCTCAATTTTGAATTCAAAACATCAAATAGAGCAAGATAGCTGAGACCTCACTACCATGTCAACTCTTCTAATTCAAAAAGAGCAAGTGATGTCTTATTTTGATTCTAAATAGAATTCCACTCAGGCACTTCTCATTCTCAACTCTATTTCTCATAAAAATAAAAATGAGAAACATAACCCTAATTCTACTAAAGGCAAAAATGGGAACAAAAGATCTCGTAATAAGAATCATAAATCTCAGTTTAATGAAAACTACTATTTGTATGGTAAATTTGGTCATAGAAGGGAAATGTGTTATAAAAATAACTATATGGTTGATAATCAATCTTCTAAAAATAACAAAAGGAATGAATTTAATCCAAACAAATAGAAGAATTAAAACTCTAACTAGAATAACAATTAGGATCAAAATTCTAATGTTATTGCTTTATATGTTGCTTTATTTGCTTTAAATGAGAATGAATGGATTATAGATAGTGGTGCATCACACCACATGAATTGCTTATTTAATATTTTGTATGATTCTATAGATATCTTTGAAAATATTTATTTAAGAGATAATTCATTTTTAGAAGCAACTAAGCAATAAAAGACAAAATTTGTAATTATTGTTATTAATGATATTTTATTTGTAACCAAACTTAAGAAAAAAATTATATCTTGTTCTCAAGTTACGAATGATAATTTCATTATAACATTATTTAAAGATAGCTAGTCTATTAAAAATTAATCTAGTTATCTAATTGTTGAAGGTATTTAAAAGAATGGTTTATACATTTTTTATATTTCTTCTGCATGTTTTATTCCATCGCATAGTAAGAATGAATCTCAATTATGGTATGAAATATTAGGACATGTTAATTTTATAAGTTTACATGATATGTCTTCTCATAATCCTATTATTGGTTTACCTTATGTCTCTTACCATCATGAAACTTATGAATATTGTTTATGTAGTAAGCAACATATTAATCTCTTTCACAAGATCTATGATGTGAATTCCTATCATCCTTTAGAATTAATTTATAGTGATGTTGCAGGACCTATTGAAGTTATATCTCTTAATATTTCTTTGTATGTTGGCACTTTTATAGATGATTATACTATAATGATCTAGTTATATTTTCATTAAAAATAAATCGAAAGTGTTGTCTAATTCATTGAATTTAAAGTTATTATTGAAAATGCTTCTAGTTTTTCTATTAAGATATTAAGATATGATAATGGTGGTAAATACATTAGTAAAGAGTTTGATTTTTTTTTAAGTTGAGTCATGATATTCAAAGGGAACTAACAATTCCCTATTCCCCTCAACAAACTCATGTTGTTGAAAGGAAAAACTGCATCAATATTGAGATGGTTAGAACAATGTTGCATTATGTAAATGTTCCTAAGTTTTTAATGGGACAAAGTCATGAATAATTCTATGCATATTCTGAATAGATTCTTTATTAAATATTTGTATTTTTCTACACCAAAATACATGTATGTTCATGGCATATCATTGACCTTTATAATAGTTTTGTGGTTACTAACTAAATCAATAGTGTCTCAACTACATTTAGATTTTTTAAAAGGGTTCACGTTTTTTTAAGGCGTTACTCCTAGGAATGAATCCAAGGGTAAGATTTACACATTTCTATTTCCACAAACCTTCAGCTAACCTTATGTGGTGCTTGACTAGATGGAGACATCAAAGTGAGGCTTCATGATCAGAGGTATCCATCCTAGGGGAATGGACCCTGAGACCTCCTAATTGCCACTTCCTATACTCATCTACTTGAGCTAGCCTGTCAGGGTATCAACTACATTTATATTTGTTAGTAAAACTATTTAATCTGATTCTTGATAAGTTTTAATTATAATTATATTATAATAGATATATATTTTTTTAGATAAGAAAGTGAAGAATGTATACTAACATTATATTTTCAATTCATATGAGTTAACATTGAAATATATTATATGCATAACATCATGTTTATTTTGAAAAAAATGATCATGTTTGGTTATTGCATTTAGTAAGAAGATCATGCACAGTAATTTTGAATCTTTTGTGTTTTAATTGTTAAGATGATTTAATTTGATTAGTGGGTCAAATTCATGCTAACATGATTAGATGTTCCATTTGATAATAAGATATGTTACGAAATGTTAAATGTAAATGGAGTTTTTATTATTAATTAACTCTATCATTTACTTTACTAATCATGTTATTCATATATATGTGAAATTATTTGTTTCAGTCTCATATCTAGTTGATTGAATGATTGTATACCATGCTAAAATTATCCTTATTTGATGTATGAGAAGTTGCATACCTCAATATTTTGTCAATTCCAATTCTATATCATTGGAAATTGAAGCATATTAAACTTACAAATTTTGTTAAGACTCAAATTATAAAATGAATCATTGCTAATAAGATATCTAATGTTTGACTAAACTTAGTATCATATTATTAGTAAAATTATTCTATGTGCATTGCATGACAGTTGGGAATGCTCATCTTGTCAATATTGGAGACATCCAATAATGAATTACATACAATAATTTATGTGTCACTAACTTTGGAATCAAAGTAGTGAACGTGTTTCCTAAACCATGACTTGATTGTTTAAAATGTACTTTACTAAAAATAAACATATGTCATATTTTATCTTTATATATTTGGTTATTGTGATACTAACCATACAATTTTATCCAGAATATACTTATGGATATATGTTTAAGTTTAGTGTAGGTGTTAAAGTTGTATAGCTTTGGCAAAAAATTCAATGCAACACTAATGAATTAAACATAGTAAAGTTCATGTGCATTCTATATGAGAGAAAGTCCTCAATAGTGATATTGATTTGTAATTATGTCCTACTGATGAACAAGTGAAAGATATCTTCATAAAACCACTTTGTGTTATCAAGTTTTCTCAGTTTCATGCAATGTTAGGCCTCTCAAATTTTCCATTGAGGGGAAGTATGCATAATAATGCCACTTCCTAATGGCTATGTGATACTTCTCCTTCTCTATACTTATTCTTTATCAATAGATGTAAATTACATTTTTTAATGGTGATCTCAAAAAAACAGTGTGCACAACTCAACTAGAAGGTTTTGCAATGGATAGCTAAGATCATAAAGTGTGCAAGCTGTAATTTTTTTGTATGTTTTGAAACAAGGCTCAAGAGCATGGTATGAAAAACTCAGCAAGCAAATCCAATATATGAATTTAAAATATTTTGAGTTTGAATACATGACTCTTTTTGTCAAAATAGTTGTATTTTTAGTGGTGTGTGGATGATCTACTCATCACATGAAATAATGAGAGACACATTGTAAAAATCAAAGTAGAGTTCATAAAAGGCTTTGAAATGGTAGATCTAAATTATCTTCATTACTATTTAGGTGTTAAAGTGATACAAAAATAAAAGTATACCATCAAAAAAAAAATTGGTGAAATTCTAAGCTCAAAATGATAGATTGTATGCCTTTCAATACGGCTATGGAATAAAATATGAAATTAATAGTAGAGGATAGCACAAATTTAGAAGATGTCACTAAATACTAAGAACTCATTGGAAGTTTAATCTATGTGACCACAACTAGACCATGTATTTATTTTGTTGTTGGTTTTTTTCTAGATTCATGCAACAACATGAAGAAAGTCACTTGGTAGCAATAAAAAGATTCCTTTGATATCTAAAAAGAACATATAATTTTAGGCTTAAATACTTCAAAATAGAAAACTTAAAACTGGCTAAATATTCATATTTAGACCATGCTAGTGACTTTAAAGATGTGAAATCTACTTTAGGTTTTTGATGAATTTGTGAACAATAGTCATCAGTTAGAAATCAAAGAAGCAATTATTGTTGGTAATTTCTTTAGCAGAATCAAAATACATGGCAGATTTAGAGGCAACCATTTAAATTTTATGACTCAGAAGGGTTCTTTCAAATTTGCAAGAGTGGTGGGTTTCATCAACACCACTCATGGGTGACAACACATATGTAATTCAAGTGGCAAAGAATCTGGTCTTTCATGAAAGAGTTAAACACATAAACATATAATTTATTTTGATTCAACATTAGGTGAAAGATGAAAACATCAAATTATTATATTGTCCTAATGTAAAGCAACCAATAGACATCTTAACAAAAAGGCATGGAAGAATTTTTTTTGAAAAGTTCAAAGACATGCTTGGTCTCATAATATCCACGTGGATAAAAGGGGAAATATAATATTATTGTATATAATATTATTTATCGTAAGTGTAATATGTAGGAAAGTTTTTGTCTCGTAGTGGTAGATGGATAGACTACATAAGAATATGAATAGTCTTCTTAGAAGGTCAAATAAATAGCCATATTGTGGCTATAAAAAAGACAATCTTTCTTCATTTAATATGATATGAATATAGTTTTGGTTTACATCAAAATTCTTGTTTATTGTCATTCCATTATTCTTGCCATGACAAAAAGATATAAAATTATTTACTAATGTTAGTTTCTATTATTCTCTAAATTACATTCCATCAATAAAACTACCCACAATTAAAATGAGGTTCTTGATTAATTTAAAATAATTTACAATAATGGAAAGTTAATTAGATTTATCATCTAGTCTTATTTTAATGTATAATTTTGATTTTAAGACAATTAATTTGAAAGAATCTCTAACAATGGAGAGTTAATTAGAATTCTAATATAGTCTTATCTTTTAGAAGCTTGTTATAAGGGGATTTTTTTAATTTTTTTGAAGTCATATAAGAGGAAAGGGAAGGCTAAGAAAACAAACATACTCATCCAAAACAAGTCAAATATTATGTTAGTAGAAGAGTCACTTCTATTGTAGCATAAACCCATTAACATATGAAAAATACTTAATGAAATTTTAAATCCCAATGAAATCCTCCTCCTAATTCTAAATATAATACTTAACTTATGAAAATCATAAGTTCTAGATGAATTGGTTATATCTAGGTACATTGTTTCAATCGAGATCCTAGTCTTAATGCTTTAAGGTTTAACCTTATTATGTATTAAGATTAAAACAATTGATATGTGAATGCAAAGCTCATTGTTCATGGCATAGGATAGTACAAGTGATTGACATCTTTCTCCAAACTGCATATTTAATAATTAATACACAATTGTAACCCAAATGAATTTGTTATAAAGGTTTGTTATTTTCTACAAGACCTCAATTGGATTTTTAAGCTTCCTAATTTCATACAAATGGACTATTAATCTACCAAAACTAAAACAAACTCTTCTTGTTTCAAAAAAATTGTAAGAGGCAGTCCTTCCACAGAGTGATTGTCCCTTACAATGTTGTCAGTGTGACTCTAACCTTATTGAAGGAGTATTGTCTAATCAATTGAAGTAACATTGATATTTAAGACCAATATAAAGAAGGGACATGATTAACAAAATTTTGGTTATAAAGGTTTTCTATTTTCTATAAGATCTTAGTTAGAATCGGGCACTCCCTAATTTCATATGAATGGATAATCAATCTAACAACATAAAACTCTCATTGCTTCATAACAATTATAAAGAACAATCACTCTACATAATGATTGACCTTTAGAAAATTATTAATGCGACTCCAACCTTAAAAGAAAAATAATATCTAATCAAAAGAAATAAGATTGAAATTTAAAACTAATATAAAAAAGAGATTATTTCAATAAAATCTTAATTAAAATTTAAAATTTAAATCCATCTCCACAAAATGGACTAATGAAAAAGATAAATAATCCTAACCAATTTTAAAAACATAAGATTCTCATTTACAGGATTCTTTCTTAAACAAAAAGATTCTAAAATAAATATAATTTACTTTCTTGTAAACTTATTTATTGGTTGACAAACCTTCTATCACAACTAAAATGTCATGAAAAACAATTGCTTCATTCCAAAGAAAATGGATTTTTGTGCATTTTTCTTCTGATGTATTGCTTTCTTTGTCTTGAGCATTGTCTTTCATTAATGTGTGTCAATTAGGCCTTAGAAAGCAATAATGATGTTGAGCGCCATAGAGAAATTAAGATATTTAAAAGATGTTTGAAAATTTACCTAAAACATCAAAGTCAAGACAAAGTAAGTTAGTTGTGGGCTGCTTTAAAATAATAATTATTTATGGAAATTCTTTTATAATGATTTAAATATATAAATATATTTTTATAAAAAATAATAATATAAATTATTTAATATTGTAAATAAGAATTAAATTAATAATCTAAATCATTTGATGTTGTACATAATTTTTTAAAGAGTTAAATTTTTTACTGATAGATAGTTATAGGAATTGCCTATATTTCAAGGGTTTTTTAAGAGAGTAATGAATTATAACTAACTTGACACTGACAATCACTATCAAATTATAAACCATATTAAAATAATTGTGTCGATAATTTAAACCTTCAATGGTAGTTCAGGGTGTTTGTAAATAATAATTTCATGATATATATGGTTGATTTTAAATCTAACGCTTATTTGACTGTCATAGGATATAGTTTCAACATTAAATTCAATATCTATTTAACCATCATATGGAAGTTTATTCTTCTTGCATAGAAAAATGTTACATCTCCATTTCTCACTAAGTAAATTTAATTAATTATCTATTAATTCTTATGTTTATAAATTTGATTTGATTATTATTGAATTAAGTTGTAAAGCATATGTTATTATGGGACAGTTGAATATTACTTTGATTATATGATTGCATTGCTATGAATTTAGTTATATTGAATGTTTTTTATATTATGATTATGTTGATATATTATTTCAACAATATTTTATGATATATAAGTCACAATGTTATGGACTAACTACTTTCTTGTCAAGAGTTTGATGCTTAAGAGATTCATCCCTCAGAGCATGACAGAGGGAGAGCATCATCGGAGAGAGTGATGTAGATGGAGGTGTTGGAGGATGACAAAAGAATGGCTAAAACCCATGCACACACCACGTTAATGGCATTCATTATATGTATAAGTTGAATGATTAGCATTAATCTATTTTTGATAATTGGTTGCATTTAGATAATTTTATAGCACATATTAGTTGTATGTTAGTACAGTTTAATGCTTATATAGAATTAATATCATGTGATTACGTTATGGTTGTTATACACATATTTAGTTTATAATGTAGTAGTATGCTTATGTCATGTTATGGAATTCATGATTGAACATAAATTTGTGTGATTCGGTTACTACTACATATAACCTAACCATCATGTTTTGATGTAATATTTATTGATTTACCATTTTGAATTTAAAATAATATTATTGAATTTATATTAGCTGTATTGTTAGTAAGTAATTATGATTATTTATTAATTAAGTCATATTATTAATAAGTAATTAGAAAATAAAAAATAAAAAAGTGGTAGAAAACACAGAAAGGGAATAAAATAAATAAAAACCATTGTGTTATGTTGGGTTTTTATTCTTAATAATGTTTCCATCACTAAAGAGTATCCCCAACGAGCTAGCTTGCTAGCCCTTCACACAAGACTATAGTCTTGTGCGCTCACCCGAAGCACACAGATAGATACCGATTCTCGTGGGTCATGTTGTGCGACAACATATCGGTCAAATTCTTCAAGTTAAGACTTATATTTGATTATAAGTTACATAAACAAAGAGATATACAACTTTGATCCTAATATCATTACACTCAATAATTATAATTATGCAAAGAAGTGCCATGAAGCTCAAATATTATTACTTAGAAAGAGTAAAAGTTTGTATAGATTTCATATTAAGTTCCAACAACAAGTACTCAACACACACCTACCACATGCATACTTATCACTTAATTATAATAGGAACATCAAAAATGACTAAATTTTTTGAAACTCTTATATTATGCTTCAGCAAATGATATCCAAAATTTGTCACACCCATTGCTTTCATACAGGGGTATTTATACTTGTTTTTTCTTGACCAAGTAGTTACAACATAAATGATAGGAGTAAATGGCCAACAAACTCTCTATAAACTGAGAGTCATGGTGGTCTAGTAACTAGTTTTTTCTAAGGACACGGGGTTTTCACGTCCCTTATATACTCATTCTATACTAGATATTTTCTACCATGTGTCTATCTCTTTATGGGCTGATGCAAAAATATCGATGGATAAGCTCTAGGTGACCCTTGAGAATCACTCTTTAACCATCTCTCACTTTCCATGCACTCCCCAAGTCTTTTGTTGCTGCTCCAAATTCTATGCTCTCAGGTCCCTCATAGTTATACCATCTTTGACTATGTCCTCTCATCCTAGTAATTTCATACCCTTATCCTTTCATGCCTTGTTGGTTCTGTGCCATGTTCCTTCTGTGTCAGTCTAGTTCTGAGCTATAGTCTTTTTGCGCTATGCTCCTTCCATTCCAAAATATCAAAACACTTAGCCAAAATTTGGTGTCTAACATTACTCCACACTATGTTCTTAGTCCATCCCAGACTAAGTCTCAGTGGCAACCTCCACCAAAAATATAGGCCCCATATGTTCGATCTGATTCTTGACATTGTCCCAATGTGATAATGTGTCAAGCATCTTTGTAATTATTTCTTCAATGGCCACTTTAAACTTCTTCAACTCCTTGGTTTGTTCATAAATCACGTTGGCCTTTTTGACCAATTCATCCAAGGGCGTGCTAGCATCCTCTGGACTTCTTCTAGTGTCAAGACTTTTCTGACAACCTGTCCTTAGAGGGCTACCAAACAGTCGACCAAATAGAGGCTTCTACTAACTGGGCCATGTGGTAAGGAATTAAACATTGTGGTAAGAGAAGATAACCTGATTGGAGAAAAGGCATGTCTCACACAAATATGGCCATTGAATTTCAAGGTATAGATGGTATTTATCCACATCTTTGTAATAGAGCAGATATAGTATATAAAAGGGTTGAAGTGTAATAGTGAAGAGTATTAAGAGGTTACAGAGTAGAGTAACCTTTGTGATAACATAAGGCGGTATGGTGTAAAGAGATATAAGAACATTGTATTTAGTGGTTATTATATAAATATAATTAAAGAGAAGTTAGATTATGAATTACTATGTACTGTGTACTGATTATTGAGAATGATCACACCCACTTCTTTTATTTTATACATACGATAATTTTTTGTAACATATACTAGCCCTTGCATCACATTAGTCCTAAATGAAGTTAACTTAATCAACATAAACCATCTGTAGCTAACTGTTTTAAATTTTATGTCAACAATGAAAATAATTGACGTGTTAAATTTTATGTCAACGTTGAAACAATTGATGTTTAAATGTCAATCTCATTTTTCATGGCATAGGATAATATGAGTAAATGACAACTTTCTCCAAATCACATACTTAATACTTATTGCACAAAGGTCGTATCTCATGGATAAATTGGTTATAGAGGTTTTTAGCTTTTCACAAGACCTCGATTGGAGTTGTGAGCTTCCCAATTTCATACACATGGATTATTAATCTGCCAAAACTTAAACAATCTCTTCTCGCTTCACAAAAACCATAAGGTATAGTTGCTCCACATAGCGATTGTCCCTTACAAATGTTTAGACTCTGAATTTAACCTTACGGAAGCAGTATTGTCTAATCAAATGAAGAAATATTGATATTCAAGACCGATCAGAAGAAGGGACTTGATCAACGAAATTTTGGCTATAGAAGTTTTCTTTTTTCCATAAGACTTTGATTGGATTCACACACTACCTAATTTCATACTGATAATTAATCAAACAAAACAAAACTTTATTTGATTCATAACAATCACAAGAGACAATCACTTCATAAAACAATTAGTCTTTATATATATTATTAATGCAACATTAACCCTCAGAAAATAATAATATTTAATCAAAAGAAATAACAATAAAATTCAAAACTAATATTAAAAAAAAAAACTAAATCAACATAAAATTTGATTAAATATTAAATTTCAAAACTCCAACCAACCTAGAAATCATAATATTGTCATCGACAAAATTCTTCCCTAAAAAAACAAGAAAAGTACCACCCCTACCCCAAAAAACAAACAAACCCCACCACCAACCTAATCCACTTGGTTGACAAAACCTTCATCAGTCTAACCACAACTAAAATGTCATGAAAGACATTTGCCTCATTTCACACAACCTTTCTTGCATTTTTCTTCAATTTATTGCTTTATCTTTGTCCTGAGCATCGTCTTTCATTATCACAGTGCTTGGAGGTTACTTTCATTCTAGTGTCAATTCTACACCACATTATCTTCCCACATTATCTTTGTCTCGTCGTTTTCCCACTAAATGTCAAAGGTTTCACTTAGACATCAAAATATCAAAATATCAAAGAAATTATGGTGCTCTACACCATAGAGAAATTAAGATATTTTTAATATGTTATTGCTTTACACCAAAAGGAGTGTTCTCAAAATTTACCTCAATATCAAAGTCAAGACAAATTGAGCATGTTGTGGGTTGCATGGTGTAGGGTTTCTGTCCACATTAGTATCTTGTTATTTTAGAATGACTTAAACATATGAATGAATTTTTAAGAAAATTAATAATGGAAATAGTTTGGTATTGTATATAATTATTCTTTTTATATTATTATTGAATGATTATAATCTTTCAATCTGTTAAGATTAAGAATTTATAGTTATGTTATATCTTAATTGTTATTTTTTTTTAGTGTTATACCTAAAAATTATATAAATATTGATAAAAACTTTTAACATCTTTTTAAATTAAATTGATGTATAAGATCTATCAAATTTATTTACTAAATCTATTACAAAATGTTAATTTGGAATTGTTTATCTTTGAGAGATCTTTAAAAATAGTAATGAATCACAACTAATTTGACATCGATTTTTATTAATAAATCATAATCTGCAATGGTAAGTAGGGTTGTTCATAATACCTTTATTTTTCTTGTTTGGATAATTCAATAGAAAAACCATAATATCTTTGATATACAATAGATTTTACAATACTTTTCCCCCAAGAATCAATTAAAAAATTATAAAAAATAATAATAGAATCATTAATCAATATAATACGTAAAAAATCTAAAATAAACATATCTAATTGATCCCTTAAAATCACATGTCATCCTCTTTCCTTCCCTAAAATTTTAAAAAGAGAGAGAGAGAGAGAAAAGAAAAACGAAAAAAAACATACCTTCACTCTGTAAAATTATTATTTAGTTCCGTGAATAATAATATCCCTTTAATTTCCCTAAACTATATTTTTTTATACTATTTTTATAATTATTATCATATATTTTTTTATTGTATGTTTGGAAGTATTACATAGAATTATTGAATTATATAGAATGTCGATATCTTTGTCCATATTTTGAAAATAAACATATAGCAAATTTACAATGTTAAATAAGCATATATTTAAATTAGTGAGCTTCTTTAATTAAGCAGCGATGAATAAGGGACATCTATATTATCAAAATCATCCAAAACACAATCCTAATCTTAACCTCTTAACTCTTCGTATCAAATCCATATCTTTTATATTACTTTTATAATTATGATATTTTACCTATTTATAAATGTTAACCTACTCCAAACCCATTAAATTTATTTATAATTAATATTAAAACTTGCTCAAATATAATAATTAAATCCACCATTAAGTAACCCATAATGTTAGCCATGAAAGAGGAAAGTTACATTAACATAATAATGTCACATAAAAATATTGCATTAGGGCATCTTAATGTATTAAGATGACATAAAGT
Source organism: Torreya grandis (assembly GCA_037957365.1). NCBI lineage: Eukaryota > Viridiplantae > Streptophyta > Pinopsida > Cupressales > Taxaceae > Torreya > Torreya grandis. The sequence goes on along the minus strand of JARHVA010000173.1, from coordinate 4,207,144 downwards.
TGTCATCTTCTATTTAAGATGACACAAATGGGTTTTTAGTTCATTTTTTATTCAATATCGATCATTTTTTTTTAATTCAAAAATAATTTTTTAATTTTTTTTAAAATAATCGTTTTAGTCTATTAATATAGGATGTATGAATGTAATTGACTTTGGTTATAAATCAAAAGGTATTTATTTTGTCAAAATTATTTTAAATTCAAATTTAATCATATTTTTATTTAATATTTTTTTAAGATTTATATTTAAATTTATGTTGTTATATTTTGTCCAGTCTTTAATAGATATTATATATTTTAAGAGAAAATTATTGATTAGGTAGATTTATGGTATATAAAATAAATATATAAATTTTGTCGTGTTTGTTTATTTAGATTGTGGAATTTTTTGTTTTACATTTATATTTTTAATATATTTATTTATCAGAAATTGTATAATTGTAGTTTTCTTTTTACATTTTGGCATGGAAGAATACAGTGATATTTATATCATTTATTAATTAGTGATTTTATATATATATTTTTTAAATTATTATTGAAGAGTGTATCTATATATTAATAAAACAAGATTATAGTACAATGTTAATCATACAAAAAAAAAGGATGGAGAAATCACACATCATAAGTATAACCACATCGAGGCAGAAAATACCTCAAAAAAGGTCCGAAAGATGGTTAATAAATGATCACACAAAAAAATATCACATCAACATTTTAACAACTACACACAAAGAGTAAAGGAATATAAAGCAATAAAGAGGACAAATAAGCATTCATAGCAAACATAGAAATTGGGGGAGGCGGTGGATACAGAGGGTATCGAGGCTTATCACCCCATCCTTTTAGAGCAAGAGGATCCTCATCTACAAGTAAAGGATTGCAGCCATCAGTTTGCTGAGCTTCTAATTCGTCATCTTTATTTCTTTCAAGAGAGATTCCCAGAGCCAATCATGGAAATTTGTCTTAGGGGGAGGACCCCAACACCTATTGTCACCATCATGATTTGGGGGAGGAGGGCCCTAGCCCCTACCACCACCTCCATATTTGGAAGACCCACTCTGAACAACACATCATGGGGAAGACCATCGAGGTGGTGACCAACAAGGAGAATGACTATTGTGTCTAGTTTTGGAATGCTATTAGTGTGGACCATGCCCTCACCCAAAAGGAGGCGTAGGATAACGTGGTGGCTCAGGAGGTCCACGACTAAATGTGTATGGGGTATTTCCCCAATGGTTGAACAAATATTAGAGATGGTTAAGTTATAGGTGAACTTTATCAGTTTGGATTTGAATCTAAAGAGTAACATTAGATGGAACTATAATTTTATTAGTAACAAAAAAATTACGTTCCAACTCTTCATGATTAAAGCAAGCATAATTTCTAGCTTTCCATATTTGAAATAAAATATCAACTCATAAGATCTGCCAAAACTTGTTGTATTTTATAGGGAGCAGAGTTAAGTCCCTCAAGAGAGCCATTTTCCATGTAAAGAATTTAGGTCAAAAAAGGTTGAAAGAGGGAATGAATCTATCACATATTGTGCATGAAAGTAAAACTAAAAAAAGTGTTTAAATGTCTCAGGTTATCGACAAATCATGAAGATGGTGTTTGAGACCCCCAAATGATTGAGCTGGTCACCCATCAACAAGCCTTGATAAAAGAAACACCATAAAAATGAGCTTTTTTGGTCTCAATGACTGTAGACCACACAGTGCTAAAATGCTTAGTCCAAACCCCATGATTGGAATGAATATTCCAGCTAAGGTTAAGCATTTCATCTAGAATGTGTTGAGGGGGTAGCAAATTATAACCCAACTGAGGAGAATATTGAGTGAAGGGAGTGGTCATAGGCTAATACCACTCCTTCCACCAAGGAACAAGGGAATTAACCCTTATCTTGTGCAAATATTCATTAGGTATGGAACCTTGAATTTTTGCTATAGCCTCTGCATCTGAATTATTTAAATAAAATTTATTCTAAATTTGTTTCCAAGTGGGTTAGGACCAATTCACCTTCCAAAAAATATCACCTATAGTTTTCACACCTTTCCTGAACAATCTTAATCCTTTAACCCAAGGGACTAAGATAAAGAGAACATTGAGCAAATTTAGGTAAGGCGACCACCAAAGAAAGTGGATATTAATGGAGAGGCCATCCCTAAAACCCTCACCAATCCAAATAAGATTGGGTTTAAGCTTCTCCCATGCTTTTTATAGGCTTTGCACAACAAAAGTACCCTTAATTTTAATTGGCACTGGGGTGACAAGAAGGGAGTGAATTCCCAAGCCTTGCTAAGCCTTTCTACCACAAGGAAGCCCTTAAGAAATATAGTGGCAAAGAAGAATATTTTAGGCTTCATCCCCAACAAAACCTTTAATGATCCATTTAAGTCTGAAAACAAGGCCTTGAATTTTAATAACCAAGAAACCCAAACCACCAACTTCCTTGGGATGACATCATATGTCCTAGGAAACTTTATGAAATCCCTTGTGAACTTCAGAATTAGCCTATTAAAAATCTGTTAAGATTTTTTATAATTTATTGTAAGCGGAATTATAAGGGGCCCAATAAGAAGATTAGTAAACATGATTAGTTGCCAAAGCCTTGAAACATATCTAAAAATTTTCACATAAAGATAAAGGATTTGTGATCTAGAAAGTTTTTTTTCTCAACCCTTTGCACCACACAAGACCATAAGTCATAAGAAGTCTGAAAAGTAAAAGGGATGCTTAGGAACTTAAACTAAACCCCATGATGAATCCAATTCCACTGATATCCCTCCATTTAAGGAGCTTTTTAACCCATAGACTAGAGGTAGCATTGAGTCTTTCTCCATTAGATAGATGAGCTTGAGGCCAAGCAAAAAATATGGAGACATTCCATAGAATTATTAATTGAATCTTCTTCCTCTTGAAGAGTGAGAAATTAATCATCTAAAAAATGGCCATTCAACATCTATCTGTCAGACTGAGGGAGGGAGGGAAATACCTTTCACCAAACCCCTAGTAGTATAGTTATCCAACAAGTAGCTAAAGCTTAATGCTACTAACACATATAATGAAGGGTATAAAGGGCATCTTTGTTGGACAGAATAATGAAGTTAAAACTGAGAATATTTAGTGTCGTTGATTGTAATACATGCCTCAACATCCTGGAAGATTATATTAATCGTGTGAACAAATTTGGGGCCAAAGCCAAGGGCCTGTAGCATGTCTTGAATAAAGGACCACTCAATACAATCATAAGCCTTTTCAGATTCATTTTTGACAAATAGAGATTTTTGATTAGAGACACAAGCCCATTCCATACCTTTCTAGATAGTAAAGCTAGTTTGTTCACTTATGACAATTAAAGGAAGGATATATTTTACCCTAAGAGATAAATTCTTGGCAATAATCTTACAAGAGACATTGAGAAGAGTAATAAGTCTCCAATTGGTGATAATTTTAGGGTCACCACCCTTGGGAATAGACTTAATATTACCTTGATTTATAATGGGTCCCAAATAGTTAGTTAAAACAACTTCAAAATATACCTTGTGAAGATTAGGGCCTACAATATCCTAAAGAGTCTGGTAAAACTCACATGAGAAATCATCAATTCTTAAATCTTTATCAATTGTCATCTACTTAACTACCTCATGGAGATCACTGAGAGATAGGGGCCTATCTCAAGAAATCCTTTAGCAATTGGAAATTTTTGAAAGAACAACCTGAAGGCAATGATGGAGAGTTGCTTTATGTTCTTAATAGGAGGCCTAGGCTGAAAATTTTTGTGGTCGTGATGAACAAAATCTTGCATAATGTCAAGAAGTTTGGTAAGCCAAACATTTCCTTCCTTGATAGATTTAATTATATCATCAGCTTTTCTAGAATGGAGAAGGTCAAAGAAGTCCTTAGAGACCTTGTCTCCTATTTTCAACCAATGTATATGAGCTCTCAGCTAAGCTCCTCTAGCTTTGTGGGCCTCCTCTACTTGGAGTTTGTGATGCCAATGAGCTATTTGAGTTTGAATTTGAATATTAAAAGGAGATAGCTGTAGATCATGTGAAACCCAGAGGTATTCATAGTTTGTAGCATTATGAAGATGTCATCCTAAAGAGGTCATTTGTTTACCATAGATATGAAAAAAGGTGGAGGTGCGAGTAAGAGCATTTGACCACCATTACATCTAGCAAGTGTCCCCCTTTGACCGAGGAACCAAGTTCCAGATTTTGATAATATGCCCCACTTTTTTTTAATGTTTAAGGTTAGTAATATTGAGATAAAATTGAGTTGACACATACTTCACCTAAGGTGTGGTCCACTCAATATTTAAATAAACAGGGTGATGATTTGATAAAAAAAATATCGAGGATGACCAACATTGGTTGGTCATGCACTAGGGAAAAAAATAAGAGATATTATTCAGCTTAAAAAGCTTAGTCTAACCACTGGAGCACCCTATCTTCTCCCCATCAAAAATTGGACCAAGTAAATAAGGGGTGTCTAAGTTTTTTCTCTGATGATGATTGGGATCAAATGCCCCAAGTTTTTTATACATATCGAAACAATCTTCTCGTTTACCAACACACCAAGTCATGGGAAGGCACCCTTCTTTATCCTCAATTGATTACACCATATTGAAATCACCACAGAGGACCCAATACACATCAGGAAGCAAGTAGGCCAACCATCTCCACAGTGAGGTACATTCCACAAAATCATTAGAGGCATTCAAGTTAGCAAGTCCAATGATGTGATTATTAAATTCAAAAAGGGTCCAAACCACCCGATGGGTGGGGTTTGAACCCTAAGAAAATAATATTTTGAGAAAGCTATGGATCTAGTAAAGGGATGGCCCCACCATGCCCAGTAACCTGACATATGGCCTCAAGCCAAATCATTCATTTTGCTTTCTGTAGTAAAAAACCATAAATATTAACCTCTTGTAAGCAGATAATATTCATACTACTAAAAAGCTAACAACTATTCTTGACCACATACTTATGCATATGATCATTAAGGCCCAAACATTCTAAGAGTAAAAAACCATTGGGAACCATCGAGGTGCATGTCATTCTCCTCTGTGAGATATTCAAGCACAACAAGCTGATTATACATCGGCTTGTTTGTCATGCAATCAAGCATTTTAAATGTTTGTCTCTTATGAGACATATATTCATCATCCTTAAGATATGGAGAGGGCCTTTGGGAGTGCTAGAACATTGATTTGTGGTCTAAGGTGGCCAAATATTGTTCTTCCTCTGAAATATTCACCTTAAGAGAGGGTTGTGAAGGTGGAGCTGAGGGTGGAACCTCAATTAGAGAAGCCACTGCTTGTGGTGTATGCACAAGCAGATGTTGGTGTAGGTATTTATCATTTTTTTCTTCATCTTGATTATGTAGATAATTAATTCTATTAGGTGAGTGATGGCATCATGATGATTTCATCATACACTTGTGAGTACATGGGGTCACACAGTTAGTGGATGGGATCATCCATCCCACTTGGTCCCCTAAGTGCATAGTCCACTCAAGTTATTTTTCTACTATATTCCCTTAGTGCTCTCTCTACCCATAGTGGAAGAGCCCATCCACTCACCATGTTTCGCTGAGTCATCATGCACTCGAACAACATATTTATAGGCCTATCCTCTAAGGCATTTATAGGTGGATTGTGTGGAGTGAGAGCTATTACTCAGTAAAATAGTTTGTCTAGTAGAGAGTTCAATAGGTTGTTTAGCTTGTAGGTATTTTATTATAGCATCAGAGAGCCCATTAAGCCTTTGAGCTTGGGTGTGTGCCAATAGGTTTTTTATAATCTTTGTATAACAACCTTCTTCACTAATATATGTTATTGTATTTTCTAATCTTAATGTGATTTCTTACTTCACTATAGTTGTGTGATCACTCTACAGTCACCAGTCTTGGACATCTGATTTTGGATGATTCTCACTTGGTATCAGATTTATGGGTGTTGGTATCAAACATTATTATTTATGTTGTTGCATATTTGAAATTTTGAGTAGGCTCTTTTGTATTATAATGAATTGATTATGAGGATATTTTCATGAGAGGTTTTATTTGGCCTATTTCAAATAGTATACTCATTCACATGTGTTATTATAAAATGGCTTATGCATGTGTTTGTGTATTGTTCATATAAGTTATTATAGGTTTTTAATATGTATATCTATAAGAAGGCATACACAGGATAAACCACTCCACATTGGTGTAAACCACTAGATCTCTCCTCATCATTGGATAACAACCATCCAGCAGTGCATGCCTCAATTTTGGAAGACATAGTTTATAGGTTGCATTGATTGAAAGAACACCCATCATTCAAAATACATCATGCAAGAGCAAGTCCAGTTTCCTCACATGGCTGTGTAATTCCTAGTTTACCATAGCACTGCTTCTCCAAGTAGTCGTAGTTGCTCTCCTATTATCATCCTCTTTAGGCCACAACGTAGATTGCAACAACAACAACGTAAGAATGTGTAGCATATGGAGGAGGTGATAACATGGTCTTTGATTGGCCCTTTAGTGCTAATGTGATTTTTTCCCTTCCAAACCACCCTCAATGTCCTTTAAATCTCTATAAAATATGTCTTTGTACATGACCTGCCCACATGTAAAGCTCTTGCCTGAACCTAATCTTCAAGCTCACAATTCTAAGATTTCAACTTGTCATGAAAAGCTCTCATTGTTATCCACGTTGAAATCCATGTTATCTCTATCTGGTTACATCCATATCCTATGCCTCTCCTTATCACCAAATGATGGTTTATCTATCATTTTCACTTTTCCCTCTCTTCAAAACTACCATTCTATATGATTCATGGTTTTTAGCTTTTCCAATTATTTTTTGGCCATTGTTTTCATGATTGAATGACTTTGCTTTTTTTTTTTTTTTTAAGTCAAAAGATTAGTGAGATTGCTTTTATAGGTTGGGGGACAAATTAATCATGTGAGGAACATAATTATGGGCAAGAGAATTTTGTTGATTCTCACATGGGAAGTGCATTTTTGATGAGTGTAGGGGCTTCGCCTTTTTAAATGGATAGTTATTTTTATAAAAACAATTCAATAAGGTGGAGATAATTATGACTAGGTGGATTTGATTGTTGATGGAGAGATTTTTTTATTGTTTTTAATTAAAAACAAAAGAGATATTTTTTTATTGTTTTTTTATAAAATAATATATTCTATAGGAGTAATAAAGAGATATTAAAGATAAAATATTTTATTTGATTATTACTTTACATCATTTATTTCACCTATTAAAGATGAATGATGAGGCCCAATTTGGTAGGTGGCCAAACCCCCTCACAAACAAGCCAAACATTCTCTTCTCTCTCCTTGCTTGATTCTCTCTCTCATACAAATGCATTATCAGTAGAGTCTGACATCCTCCTACTTGATCTATTTGCATTTCACATGTACTAATGTGGTGTATTTCACTAATTTCTCACATTTATGCATGCATTGTCAGCAGAGTCTAACATCCATTCATTGAGATGTGTTTTTTCACTCATGTATTGATTGCTCTTACTTGTGTGGACCCATTTCAGTTAACTTTGATGTCCATACTTGGAGCATACACTAATACTCAATCATAAACATAGATTGCTCATTACTTGAGCATACTTTGTAATTAAAAACATAGGAGGGGTCATTGTTGATTGTCTTGAGGGGGTCATTGTGGTCCCTGAATTTTCTCTTGTGCACATTCATTTTTTTGTAAATGTTACCTATGCCTATTTAGTGACTAATTTCATAAATTTCTCTTATATACCTAGGTGCATTGTTAGCATAAATATCCCTCCATCCAAGGAGGTTTAGGACCTAAATATTGGAGGTAACATTAAGTATTTTCCCATTGGATAGATGAGCTTGAGGCCAAACAAAAAATATGGAGACATTCCATAGAATTATTAACTAACTCTTCTTCCTCTTTAAGAGTGAGAAAGGAATCATCTACAAAATGGCCATTCAATAACTATCTATTAGACCGAGGGAGGGAAATACCTTTCACCAACCCCTGACAATATAGTTAGCTAACATGTAGCTAAATCCTTATATTTCTAACACATATAATGAAGGGACTAAAGGTCATCCTTGTTGGATAGAAAAATGAAGTTCAAAATGAGAAGATTAAGTTCATTGATTATAATATATTCCCCAACATCCTAGAAGAACATATTAACCCTGTGAACATATTTGGGGATAAAGACAAGGGCTTGTAGCATGGCAAGCATAAAGGGCCACTCAATCAATCATAAGCCTTTTCAAAATCAATCTTGAAAAACAAAGCTTTTTTATTAGAGACACAAGCCCATTCCATACCTTCCCAGATAGTAATGACATTATCTAGAATGAACCTGTGTTGAATAAACCCTGTTTATTCACTTCTAACAATTAAAGAAAGAATATATTTGACCCTGAGAGCTAAATCCTTGGAAATAATCTTATAAGAGACATTGAGAAGAGTAATAATTCTATAATTAGTGATAATTTTAGGGTCACCAACCTTGGGAATAAACTTAATATTATCATGATTTATAAGGGGTCTAAAAGAGTTAGTTAAAACAACTTTAGAATATACCTTATGAATATTGGGGCCTATAATATCCCAAAAAGTTTGGTAGAACTCACAAGAGAAACCATCAATTCCTTGAGCTTTGTCAACTACCATCTACTTAACTACCTCATGGAGATTACTGAGAGATAGGTGCCTAGCATAGGAAAACCTTTGGAAATTGAAAACTTTGTAAGGAACAACCTGAAGGCATTGATGGAAATCTGATTCCTATTATGGAGAGGAGGCCTAGGCTAAAAAACTCTATGGTAGTGATGAATAAAAGCTTGCATAATATCAAAAAGTTTGGTAAGCTAAGCATTTCATTCCTTAACAAATTTAATTCTATCAGTAGCTCTTCTGGAATGGAGAAGGGCAAAAAAGTCCTTAGAGACCTTGTCTCCTATTTTTAACCAGTGTATATGAGCTCTCAGTTGAACTCCTTTGGCCTTATGGGCATCCTCTACTTGGAGTTTATGATGCCAATGGGCTACTTGAGTTTGAATTTGAATATTAAAAGGAGATAGTTATAGCTCTTGTGAAACCCAGAGGTATTCACAATTTTTAGCATTATGCATATGCAGTTGGAAAGAGGTTGCGTATTTACCATAGATTCAAAGAAAAATAAAGGTGTGAGTTAAAGCATTTGACCACCATTGGATCCAGCAAGTGTCCCCCTATAATCGGGGAACTAGGTTCCAGATTTTGATAATATGCCCCACTTTTATTTCATGTTTAAGGTGATCAATATTGAGATAAAATTGAGTTAACACATGCTTCACTTGAGTTTTGGTCTAGTTAATATTGAAACAAATAGGGTGATGATTTGATAGAAAAGTATAGGGGATGATGGACACAGGTCAATCATGCACCGGGGCAAAAAAGAAGGGACATTATTCATCTAACAAATCTTGGTCTAGGCATTAAAGTACCCTATCTTCTACCTATTGAAAATTAGACCAAGTAAATAAGGAGGTGTCTGAGTTTTTTCTCTGGTGATGATTGGGATCAAACACCCCAATTTTGTTATGCATATACAACCAAGCTTCGCATTTACCAGAACACCAGCACATGAGAAGGTACCCTTATTTATCCTCTATTGACTCCATCATGTTTAAATCACTATAGAGGACCCAATACACATCAGGAAGCAAGTAGGCCAACCATCTCCATAGTGAGGCCCGTTCCATAACATCATTAGAGGCGTATAAGTTAGCAAGCCTAATGATGTGATTTTTAAAGTCAAAAAGGGTCCAAACCACCCGATAAGTGAGGTTTGAAATCCAAGAAATAATGTTTTAATAAAGATATGAATTTGATAAAGTGAGTCCCACCATGCCCAACTTCATGCCCATTAGCCTAACATATGGCCTTAGGCCAAATTATTTGTGTTGTATTCTGTAGTAAAAAACCAAAAATCTTAACCTCTTACAAGTAGATAATTTTCATACTACTAAAAAGCTAACTATTCTTGACCACATAATTATGCAAAGGATCAATAAGGCCCCAAATACTCTAAGAGTAAAAAACTATTGGGAACCATTGAGGTGCATGTCATTCTCCTCTGTGAGATATTCAAGTGTAATAAATTGATTATACATCGACTTGTTTAGCATACATTCAAGCATTTTAAATGGTTGTCCCTTATGAAACATATATTTTTCATCCATAGGAGATGGAGAGGGACTTTGGGCGTGATAGAACATTGATTTGTGATCCAAGATGACCAAACCCCATTCTTCCTCTAAAATATTCACCTTAGGAGAGGGTTGTGAAGGTGGAGCTGAGGGTGGCACCTCAACTAGAGAAGCCACTACTTATGGTGTATGCACAAGTGGATGTTGGTGCAAGTATTTACTATATTTATTTCTTCATCTTACTTATGTAGATAATTAGGTCTATTAGGTGAGTGATGACATCATCATGATGTCAACATGCACTTGTGAGTGCATGGGGTCACATAGTGAATGGATGGAGTTATCCATCCCACTTGGTCCCTTAAGTGCCTAATTCACTCAGGTCACTTTTCCATTGTATTCCCTTAGTGCTCTCTCCACCCATAATGGATGAGCACATCCACTCACCTTGTTTGGCTGAGTCATCATGCACTCAACTAGCATATTTATAGGCCTATCCTCCAAGATATTTAGAGGTGGATTGTGTGGAGTGAGAGCTATTACTCAGCATAAAAAAATTCTAGTGCAAAGTTCAATAGATTGTTTAACTTGTAGGCCTTTTATTATTGCACTAGAGATCCCATTAAGATTTTGAGCTTGGGTGTGTGCCAATAGGCTTTTTGTAAGCTTTGTATATCAACCTTCTTCACTAATACATGTTATTGTAGTTTTTACAATGAATGTGATTTTTTGCTTCAATGGTGTTGTGTGTTCACTCTATAGTCACCAATCTTGGACGTCCAATTTTGGATGATTCTCACATGGTATCAGAGTTATGGGTGTTGGTATCAAACACCATTATTTATGTTGTTGCATATTTTAAATTTTGAGTAGGCTCTTTTGTATTATAATAAATTGATTATGAGGATATTTTCATGAGAAGTTTTATTCAACATATGTCAAATAGTAGACACATTTGCATATGTTATTATAAAATGGCTTGTGCATGTGTTTGTGTATTGGGCATATAAGTTTTTACAAGTTTTTAATCTATATATCTATAAGAAGTAATGCACAAGCTAAACCACTCCACATTGGCTTAAACCGCTAGATCTCTCCTCATCATTGGTTTTCAACCATCTAATAGTGCATGCCTCAATTTTAAAGGACATAGTTTTTAAGTTGCATCGATTAAAAGAACGTCCATCATTCAACCTACATCATGCAAGAGTGAACTCAATTTCCTCCCATGGCTATGTAATTCCTCCTAGTTTTCCATAACATTGTTTCACCAGGTAGTCCTAGTTGCTCTCTTGCTATCATCCTCCTTAGGCCATGACCTAGATTGTAAAAATAAATAATGTAAGAATATGTAGCAGCTGGAGGAGGTGCTAACATGGTCTTTGATTGGTCCTTTAGCACTAATGTGGTTTTTGTTGCCCTTCCAAATTTCCATCAATGTCCTTTCAATCTCTATAAAATGTCTTTCTACATGAGCTGCCCACATTCAAAGCTCTTTCCTCAACCTAATCTTCAAGTTCATAGTTCTAAGCTTTCAAATTGCCATGTAAAGCTCTTGTTGTTGTCCACATTGAAATCCATGTTGTCTCGATCTTGTTGCATCCATATCCTATGCCTCTCCTTACCACCACATGATGGTTTATCCATCGTTTTTACTTTTCCCTCTCTTCACAACTACCATTCTATATGATTCATGTTTTTTAGCTTTTCCAAATGTTTTTTGGCCATGGTTTTCATGATTGAATGACTTTGATTTTTAAAAAAAAGTCAAAATATTAGTGGGATTAATTTTACGGGTTGAGGGACAAATTAATTATGTGAGGAACATAACTATGGGCAAGAAATTTTTGTTAATTCGCACATGGGGAGTGCATTTTTTATGAGTGGGAGGGCTTTACCTTTTCAAACGGATAGTTATTTTTATAAAAACAATGCCATAAGGTGGATATGATTATGACCAGGTGGATTTGATTGTTGATGGAGATATTTTTTTATTATTTTTAATTAAAAACAATAGAGAGATTTTTTCTTTAATTTTTTAATGAAATAATATATTGTATGGGAGTAATAAGGAGATATTAAAGAGAAAATATTTTGTTTGATTATTACATTCCATCATTTATTTTGCCTATTGAAGATAGAGGATGAGGCCCAATTTGGTAGGTGGCCAAACCCCCTCACAAGCAAACCAAACATTCTCTTCTCTCCTTTCTTGATTCTCTCTCTCATACAGATGCATTATCAATAGAGTGTGACATCCTCCTACTTGGTATGTTTGCATTTCATGTATACTAATGTGGTCTATTGCATTGATTGCTCACATTTATGCATGCATTATCAATAGAGTCTAACATCCATTCATTGAGATGTGATTTTTCACTCATGCATTGATTGTTATTACTTGTGTGTACTCATTTTCGTTAACTCTGACATCTATATTTGGAGTGTGCACTAGTAATCGATCATAAACATAGATTACTCATTCCTTGAGCATACTTTGTAATTGAAAACATAGGAGGGGTCACTATTGATTATCTTGATAGGGTCATTGTGGGCCTTGTATTCACTCTTTTGTACATTCATTTTTTTAAACTATTACCTATGCCCATTTAGTGACTACTTGCATAAATTTCTCTTATATTCTTGGATGCATTGTCAGGAGAGCTTAACATACATTTGAGCATGCATTGTCACTTGTGAACTAATTCCTCTCAATTGATTGGACTCATTTTTTATGTAGTTCAAAGTCCATCTCTAGATCATGTAGTATTACTCTTAGTTGTGGTCATGTCAAGTCCGCTTGAGAGATACCAATAGAGGAAAGTTGATTCTACACTAGTGGTCCTTATAATCAAGACTAATTATGCTTCATGGTGGTTGTACATGGAACGCTCACTCATATATCAAGAACTTGTCCCATTCTTATATGGATAGATTCCTGCTCCTATTGACCTAGTTCAATATGAAAATTTGGTTGACTCTTGTGACTATGTATATGGTCACTTATTGATTCATGTTTCATGGGATCTACACCACCATGTAGAGCACATAGAGTGTTCCTCCATAGTTTTTAGCACTCTTTAGAGTATTTTTAGATATCCTAATGAGATATATATCACTCTTCCTCCTCCACTTCCTATTATCTCTTCTAAAATTGTTGTACTCTCTCTTCTTACTTTTATTTCCTATGATGACACATTTATCATGGACAATGTCCTTCCTTTTGTCAAGCCACCACTACATGATGAGATTCTACCAATATTAGTTGCCTTATTGTATATTATACATTCATTCCTATATCGGATGTTGATCTTCTAGAGCCATCACAATCTATCACTTTAGAAGACTCTACTATTTTTAGTGTGAGTACACATATTAAGAGCATCGATGACTCATCTCTTCTTATGGATTTTCCTTCTTCAGTTGGTGAGTCATGCTCCACACTTCACATGGACATTTTTTTAGTGAATGTTCTATGTATTTCTTCTAATTGGTCTACTTAGTGGCATTACATTTAGTTCTTTCACATGATCTTGCTAGACTTATGACACATATTTGATTTCAACCACTTTTAGATAACTTCGTATTGATGCCTTCATTTTCAATTATGGAATGGAAATAATTTTATTAAACACATTGGGTTCTTCCTTTTCCAAAGGGAAGAAACATTATTTGATGCAGACGAAGCTTTTATAGTGTTTAGGCAAAGGATCTTGTCATTGACCTTCATCATCTTGTGAGTTGTACTTAGAGTGTGGACTACTTCAACATCATCTTCTGGGGGTATTTTAGTCTCTTCTTCTTCTTTTGTTTCTTTTGGGGGGAGTTTTTTCCCATTGGATTTCTCCTTTTACTTCACTTTTTGAGAGTTACATTGTACTGGGTACTTGATCAAGCATAGTTGTCAGGACCCAATTCCAGTACCCACCTAAGCTACACTTAAGGGGGGTGTTGGTGTAGGTATGTACTACACTTATTTTTTCATCTTGCTTATGTGGATAATTAGGTATATTATATGAGTGATAACATCATCATGATGTCATCATGCACTTATGAGTGTATGGGGTCATCCATCCCACTTGGTCCCCTAAGTGTCTAGTCCACTTAGGGCACTTTTCCACTATGTTCCCTCAATTCTCTCTCCACCCATAGTAGAGGAGCCCATCCACTCACCTTGTCTAGATAAATCATCATGCACTCACCCAACCTATTTATAGGCCTATCTTCCAAGGCATTTAGAGGTGGGTTGTGTGGAGTGAGAGCTATTGCATAGTATAGTAGTTTGTCTAGTGGAGATTTTAGTTGGTTGTTTAGCTTATAGGCCTTTTATTATTGCACCAAAGATCTTGTTAAGCCTTTGAGCTTGGGTGTGTGCCAACAAGATTTTTTTAATCTTTGTATAAAAATCATCTTCACTAACACATGTTATTACAATTTCTACTCTCATTGTGGTTTCTTGTTTCAATAAAATTGTGTGTTCGCTCTATAGTCACCAGTCTTGGACGTCTGATTCTGGATGATACTCATAGAGGAGGTGAAGCTTTATTAGGCAAAACAAATTTTACAACAAAGGCTGAGGCATGATTTTTACTAACAAGTCTGTATGAAGAAGCTTGTGGCATGTCGTCACCTTTTTAGGAGTTATTATTTTTTTTGTTGGTGCCTGTGGTCTAACCATCATTGTTTCCATTATAAGGTTTGGCCTCAAGTCCACCCTTTTCCTAATAAGAAGGAAGCATATGCACCATCAAATGACATTTCCATATCATGTGGATCGAGGACTAGCACTAAAAATAGGTATTCAAGAGATTGATATAAAAACTCACTAAGAAATTTATTAGTGTTGATTTATATATCAATGGAGTCTTTCAAGTCTCAGGATAAATCCACTTCAATAAAAACCCTCTTTTCGGGATGAGCTATAAATAATTTGGTCTACTCATGGCATATAAAGTGCCTTATGAGTTTTATGAGTTGATCAATAAAACCCCATAAAGGGAGAGGTAAGCCAATAAACTCAACCCAAACAGGGATTTTTAGCTTTTCTTGTTCCAAAACTTGAAAGTTTGGAGTCCAATGAGAAAAATAACCAAAGTGTTATGAATAAACCAAGGTCCATGGTTGAAAATGAATTTGTAATGTTCACTGTTGGAGAAATGAAACAGAAAAATCCCTTGGTAAGATTCTAGACTCCTTCAAGTTTCATTTCATGGCCTTGCCAGTGATTGTGAACCCATTGTTTCAAAAGGCTCTCAGTAGGGACTTGGCCCACAAAAAAAGCAATAAAAGTAAATTTTTCAAAAAAATGGTAGGCTTCGTCAAATTCAGGTATATCCAAAACAACACCAGATAATGTAGAGTCATAATCAACATTACCTCATGGAAAACTTTCAAGATGAATTTTATCACCTACTTCAGGGCCATGGTTATTTTTGCTTGCTCCAACTTTATCTACATCTACATATGCAGAGAGAGAGAGGTGATAGTCATTTAAAATAGGGCATCCCTATTGTCTCGAGGATGAATCACTGATCAAAATTAACAATAAATCCAAAATAAATCAAAATCCTGCCTAGATCCATGACGATTGGTAATGTGACAGGGTAGCTTAAAGGCTCATTAATGCAGAGCTCTAAAACCTCTTTCTCTTCCCCTAATATCCATCTAAACTCAGATTATTTTTTAGCTTATTGATATAAATATATATTAATTATATTTTATTATTTGAGGTGGATGCAAGACACCTTTCATCCTTGATGAATAACATAGAGAGAAAGCATTATGAGCAAGAGGGTGGCATATCGTGATTGCTAGAAGTATATTCGAGCTTATTAGAAATCATCACATACACACATTTATTACTTATCTATTATTGTTTAGATTTATTTTCAGTCCCATTTTATATCGTAAAAGCATACATATATCATGTGTAATGTTTGGATATTTGATGGTAATAAATATTATGAAAAGTGTTTGATTGTATTGACTTAGTGAATATTAATTTCTATGTAATTTAAAATCAAAGTTAAATAACTTATCAATACTTGCAGCATTGTCATTCACATATTTTTATTAATTGTCTAATAGTTTTATCGTCCAAATATTTGACTATATATATAAGAATGCCTTGGAAGCTTTTTATTTTTAATGGTATAACCTTGTTGTTTCTATTGCATATTTTCTTTACAAAACCCTAAGAGCATAAAAATATGTATAAAAGTGCCTTCTTAATGTTTATAAATGTTATAGGGCTAAATCCATTTTAATTAATTACCAACTTGGTGGCATATTTGGATGGAAATATATTATTTAAACCACTTTTTAGTGGCAACCATGGTTTGGATCCATTAACCATGGGTTGAGGGAAGTGGTAAGAAGTTTGACTGAAAAAAGTGAAAGAATGATTAAGTCTTAATTTTTGTTAATATGAAAGTCAATGATCTTAGAGTGAAGTTGTATGCCATAATTTTGAAAAGGGGGTTAAGAAATTGTTTATGTAAGTGTGCCGTATTTTTGAAATATTAACCAGAACTGATTACCAAAATGTTATTGTTCAAATTATATAATATAGTTAGAATGATAAGTAGAAATTTGGTACTTTGGTCTGAGTAAATATAAAATAACTATATTATAAATTTTATAGTATGTATATGTCTATATAAGTACAGGGGTGTTTTATGACTATTTTGTAGAGCTATGGCAAACTTGACTAGACCATATTGGGTGTATTAAATGAGTTTTGTGTGATACTAGAGACCATAGTATGTGAAATTGTTGTATTTTTGGTTGCAAGATAACTTATTACATTGATATTTATTTGGGATTATACATTGAAATAACATAAATTTGAGAAGGATTATTATATTATAAAAAAAATTATGCTATATTTTAAAGAATGTATTACACTGACAATTTTATATATAAAACATGTGTGTGTGTAAATTTTAACATTTGAAATTTAGAAATATAAATATATTTATTAATAGTTGTAGCTATTTATAATAATATATTGAACATAATTGTATGCAATTGTAGTATATCTATTGATAATTTGATTGATAAAATATGTACATGGATTTAGCCACTCTTGGATTTGATATTTGAACATAGTTGTATGGTCATTGTAGCAAGTCAATAGTATTGGATTAGAATACATTTGTATGAGGTTAAAGCTTATTTCTAGATTGATTGTTGAAATTTTTTGTAAGTAGTTGTAACTAATATTTTGATTATATACTTAAGCATCATTACAAGATGGTTGTAACAAACTTGTTTATAATTTATTTG
Source organism: Torreya grandis (assembly GCA_037957365.1). NCBI lineage: Eukaryota > Viridiplantae > Streptophyta > Pinopsida > Cupressales > Taxaceae > Torreya > Torreya grandis. The sequence continues at coordinate 4,189,652 of JARHVA010000173.1, read as the reverse complement.
ATCAAATATGTATTAAGGTTTATTCTTTGAACATTATCAAAATTATTAAATCTCATTTTAAAGTAGATAAATATGGTTTGGAGGTTAAAATCCCCTTATAAATCTCATGGTGGGAGTTCAATCCCATCCACGAGATTATAAGGGGGTAATACATTGAATGCAAGATTTTGACTCTATATCTATAGTGTGGATTTTTTTTTTCAATTCTTAATGAGTGTGAGATAGAACGAAATATTGAGATGATATTATAAAAATAAAGATTTAAGTCTATGTCTTGGAATACATACATATCGATTGTAATGAACATAATGGTAAAGGTATGAAACCAAAGTTATTATTGGGTAATGAAATATGATTTTGATGATGTGTTGATATGAATAATTATTTTGTACTATTAATTGTGCTATATATAGAGACATATTTGTATCAAAACCCTTATGGGTGTTTCATCATGGAATGTACATAACCATATTTAAATGTAAATGAAATTGTATGTAATGAATGTAATGACATAGTGACTAATTTTCATATTTTTATAGCTAGTGACAATTATGATTGTGTTAACATATTATTGACTAAGTTAACATTTTATGGATTATTTGTGAGATATTTTTTAAAGTTGAGTGGGTTGTTTTAACAAATAGTCATTCCTATTGTTAATGGATGATGAGTGACAGGTAGCTATTTAATTTATAGTCACCCATAATCAATTAACAAGAGTGGAGAAAACAACATTTGTTTTAGCAGAGAGTATGGATGATGTGGACAATGATCCAGATTTTGAATTCTGAAAATATTATAAAATACTTTGGCCAAAGTAATGTTTTATATGTATGCATTATCAATCCATAATACTTTCTAGTTTATGTGCTTGCTTGATATCATAATAGATAGAGACATACCTAAGGCTATTTGACTAATTACATATAATAGTGATTGTACTTTCACATGTGATTCTTAGATGGTTTTGATTACTTGAATCATTATTATTTATTCCTTAATGAAGAGAAGGATCACTCTGAGTGGAAAGGTGTAAGGGTGACCGTCAGTTTGTGGTGGGAGGTAAAGTTATCAAATAATACTCTCCCTCTCTACAACTAAATCTGAACCGATCCTGATACATACTCATAGATACTATATAGATTGTATGAGTTATTTTTGTTGAAACCATATATCGGAGGAAATAAAATAAAAATTATATTCAACTTAAAAGCTTCAATTTTTTTTGTACATCCATAAGATTTAAAAATTTTACTCGAATTGATTATAAAGAAACTAACTAATGGGTTTCAACTAACCCAAAATAACAAGAAATAATTAAATGATTAAATAACCTTGGCTAATTATGTTTTTTGGATCACAAATAATCCAAAAAACTCCCCTTTGATCTAAAAGAGTATAAAAGATGAAGAAAATAAAGCAATGACTCTGAAGTCATCAAATAAACTTTGAAGCACTACAATTGTTGTACTGCACATTCTAGTACTAACCAAAACTGATGTTGTTCCATATAAAAGCTTACCTTGTGAGTTGTGGCATAAAAGGCCAATGAACACAATCAAGGCCTACTCATCCCTTGTGATCATTGTACCATACTATAGTAGAATATGATCAAAGTGTATCCAATTTCATCGATTTATATAAAGCTCTACCCAGGATCTTATCCAAGTGACTAGCTTGTACAATGTATGACACATCTACTTGATGTCTAATAAATTATAATGGCCTTTGCTCAAAACTAAAGGTGATAACAACCCCTATTAACTCATACTGTGACTGATGATGAATCAAAGACTAACCAATGTTATATCTTCTCCCCCTATCAGGCGAGAGGTGAGAAGTTGTGCATCAAGAGAATAAAATCAAACAATCTCATCTGATCCATCTCATGAATATCAAGTGTATAAAGCCAAAACTAGAAGAAATCAAGAACATAAGCTAAAAAATTATACTACAATAGATATTGGTCTTGAGCCTATTAGCTCACACAAGACAGGGGAATCATTGATCACTCAAAATAGGGTGTTAGGTCCATCTGGACCATAAACTTTGGCCATATAGAATGCCTCCTGATCAAAGAAAGTGTCAAAATAACCTAAATAGATGGAATAACCATAAGATCTGCCACTAAGATGATAAACATAATTGGTTTCAAATCTCTTTTTGTGTGGAGAGTGCAGTCGTTGAGAAGGACATACATCTATAATATCTCCAATACCACCACATTTGAAATATTTGGGTTCTTTCATGTGCTGAGGAGATCCAAAAGAAGTTGAATCACTAGAAGAACCACTAGAATGAAAAGAGTGCCTATGGTGATGTTTATGTTTTAAAGATCCCAGATAATTCTAATGATAATGCTTTGGAGACTATCCATAATGACGTGGAGAGTGTCTCGAAGAATGTCTTAGAGATTGTTTTTGAGATTACCTATGTAAGTGGCAATGATCTCTGTGGTATGACTTGGCATTTAAATAGTGAGCGTATTCAATAGGTGTATTCTTTTTATTTATAAACTGACACTCATAATGAGTTAGCAAGTCACAAATAGAGTAAAATGTTGCTCCATTGAGCTTATCACTAAACTAAAATATTTTGACAAAAATTATATATGCAAAACTAAGACCATTTAGTGTGATGGAAATACGCATGTCATCATCAATATTTCCACTTGTCATGTAATATTTTTGGTTTAATGTTTTCATCGGATAAAGATATTCAGATACATCTTCATCATCAGCGAATCTATTATTTAAAATTTACATCAAAAGGTCAATCTTATTGTATGCAAGTTATTTATCATACAAGTCCTTTAACACTTTTCATAATTTTCATACTCCAAATTTAATAGATTCAATGTGAATAATCACTTGTGTAGTGTAGGATGATTTGAGCAGTCCAAGTGCACATTTATCATGCTTTTGTTACTCAATCAATTTGGTGGGTTCAATGGGTGGTGTGGTCTCTTTTTTTATTATTTCCCATAAGTCATTAAAAATAAATGTATTTTCCTTGTTTATGCTCCATTCCTTATATTTTTTATGTGTCAAGCATCTATCTTCATATATTAAACTGAAAATGTTATCCGTGATTATAAATATATTATGAAAATAAATGAATTCTACTTAGGGCTTTGCCTTGACCCTCGTAAGTAGATTAAAAATGCAATGGTAATTCAAGCCCTATCTAAATCGTAAATGGTAATCTTTTTACACCCTTATATCTCCAATTTTCTTTACAAATCCTAAAATATTTGCTTTTTAAAAAAAATCATATTCCAAAAAAAATCAAATACAAAAATAAATTTGTCCAAAAATTAAGAGTGTTGAACTCTTGACCTCCTCTGTAGGAAGTGACTACCAAAATATGTTTGCTAATCACTCCACTTTCAAATATAGAGTGATATGAAACAATATTATAGATAAGCATGAATTTTTTAATTTTCCTAAAAAATATATGCATGTAAAATAAAAAGTGAAATTAATTCACTATTGTTTTCTTGTATGCAAAAATTGATTATTGCACTTATTTAATTATTTTCTTCTCTTTTGGTGGAGCCACATGGTTTTAGGGTTTGAACTCTGTAAGTATATGCTAACAATCACTGAATAAAGAAGTCCTACTCGTAAGGTGAACATTTTAGTTTAGATGATGCCTGATTGCAGGATTGAATACTTTAAACACTTTAGCTTAAAAAAATACAAAATCTGGTGGTAGATATAAAAAAATATATACCACGGCCTAGTCTCTTTCAGGCATTTTGAATGCATTACTCCTCAAAACCTTCCTTTACGTTGGGTGGTAATGAATACAATTGAAGATTATACCAAAAAAATGATCAGGCTTTGAGATTTTGTATTGTGATTATGACGCTTCAGTGTTAAGAAAAATACCAAACTAACTTGCACATTGTATCAGACTAATTGTTGTGTCATACATCAAACTATCATATACCATCCAATTCAGTTCATACACATGTCTTGAAGCATCGTACAGATTTAGGAAGATTACACCAGTCTCTCCTCCTTTCTCCTCCTACATGGATCTAATACCACTTTTGGAAACAGGTACCAGAGGAAATAAACTCAAAATTATATTCAATGTAAAAGCTTCAATTATTTTGTTTTACATCTGTAAGCTGTAAAAAGCTTACTCAAGTTGGTTATAAAGAAACCAACTAACGGGTTTTAACTAAAACAACAAAAAAATAACAAAAGAATTAGATAACAAGCTAATTATGTTTTTTGGATCATAAATAATCCAACAATTTTATAAGAGTATTATTGTAATTTTGATATTATTGTATTAATTTGGCTTGCACAGTAGTGGTTATTGGAAAACATATAAATTTATTATTTATCACATTGTATTACAACATGGTTTTATATATGAGTTATAGTTGGATTGACATAATCAGACTTATATTTATTGATGAGCAATACTTTATTTTTGAAATATGAATTGTTGCACGGTTTTATAGTTTTTTCACCATTGTAATCATGTTTGGGAGTTAAATTGATAGTTGATTATATGCTTGAATTAATGGATTTATTTAATAAATTATACCTGATGTATTAATTATTTTTGAACTTATTAATGGCTGATTTAAATGGTATGTAAATTATAAGATTATACTCGTAGTTCATTTAGTGGATAACTAATTATAATTACTCAAAAAAAATATGTAATTTTCATTGTTGAACCTAGTATGGTTTTAGCATGTGGTATTAGAGTCAAGTTTAAACATTTGGACCTAATGATTCCACTAACATTGGCCAAACTCTCCTAATTTTCATAAGGAGAGAATGGTGCATTCAAAGGTAAACTTTGAGGGAACTTAAAATTAAGTTTAACAACTTGATCCTAACCTATTACTAGTAGATCAAGCTACTAATATTGATCAAATATTCATAGTGATGAATGAGATACGAGACAAAATTGTATCCCTATAACATGAGGTACATGGACATGATGAATAAGAAGAGAAAAAAGAACAAGAGGAACAATAGGTGGATCAAGAAGAGAATCCAAAGTATGAGCATGAAGAGCACCAGATGCAAAAGTGCAATTTGGTGCAGAACTTGTGAGAATATTGAAAAAGGAAAATCCACCTAAATGTAATTGAACAGTGTTGGGAGATGGAACTGAAGGTTGGATCACTAAAATGGAAAATTATTTCAAAATTTAAAATGACTATGATGTGACTAAAGTGGTATGGAGAGCATACCAATTGGCTAGTGAAAAAATAATTTGACGAGCCAATAAGAAGTTGAAAATGGGTCTTGATTCAACTAACACCACTTGGGAGCAATTTGTAACATTGTTTAGAGATTAATGGCTATCATAGCTATACTTTGATCAGAAACTAATAGATTTTTAGAAACTAAAGAAAGGAGATCTATCAATGACAGAGCATTCGGAGAACTCTTTACCAAGCTTCTCAAGTAGGTTTTTCAATACTAGAAATATGAAAGTTTTTAAATCAAAAAGTTCATCATGGGTTTAAGGCCACATATCGGATGTGAATTGGATGTATATAGACCTAGTTCTATGGATCGAGTCTTTGAGAAATTTGGCAAGCAAGAGAATAAACTTAAATCACTTATTGAAGTAAGAGACAAGTATAAGAAGAAGTTTAGTAGCCTGAAGTCTTATTTCAAAAATAATAATTAGAAGTACAATGATGACTTTAATAATAAGAATACCATATTTAATAATGTTTTTGAGGCTAAGAAGCCAGGTAATGGCTCCAAAAATGGAAATAAATGAGGTAACCCACCCAAAAGAAAAGGGATATCTGGTGGATGTTTAACTTGTGGAGGAGATCACTATGAAAAATATTATCCTTGGTGAAATACATGGAGTAAATTCAATAATCCTTCATCATAATCCACTCAACATGGAGTTTTCTAGTAGCGTATACACGTAATAGTTGAGAATCATCAAACTGAATTTCAAATCTCTCAAATATAAGTGTCAACTACTTTGTTTGGATATTATGTTTATATTTTGATATATATTAGAGCTACTGAGTGTTTTCTGTTAGGTGTGGATCTTGATTGTCTTTTAGAATCAAAGATTAAAATTTTGATGTTATTTTAGCGATGTTTGGATCCTATTCTTTGAATCCCTGATGGTACGAAGGGTTGCAAGGGGAGAACCCCCCTTGCAAGGTCTGAGGGCCATACGCCCTAGAGAATTTTTTTATTTAAATTACCTTGTTAAATTGTAATTTTATATTCAATCTCGGCCGTTGATTAAAGATTTCCAAATCTGATGGTAAAGGTTATGTTTAGGTGTTTCTTACCCTAAAATGTATTGATATATGGCTGAGATGTATGAGTGTGAAAAAATAATGAAATATTGTACACAGAGAGGAGGCAGAAAAGGTAGAGAGATATAACAGGGTTTGTTATAGGATTTTTTTTTTCTCTCATGTATTGCTGAAAATTATATACTAGACAAGTTTGGTGGGTGTATCCCATCTTAGGTGAACCATGTTAAATCTGGTGTCTCTTATTATGTGTATGTTTATGTTTATTTTCTAAATGTTTGATTAATTTGTTTCATATTTTTTCTTGTATGTGATTTGGGTATATATTTGGGTTTTAATTTATCTTAACATTTCTTTTTTCTTAGTTTGCTTAATAAAGTACCTATAAATGATGTGCATATGGAAAATGTGTGGATTATGAAGTATGGGAATCAATCTAGGGTCAAAGTAGATAAATGCCTAGTAGAAGAACAAGTAGAATTACTTGATTTCACTATATTATTATATTTATTTATAACACCATTAGGGTCATATGATATGAAATTAGGGGTTAATTGGCTTGGGAAGCACAAAAAAAAAGTAAGTTCCTTCCCAAATAAGGTGGAATGTTTAGCTGATTTGAGAAATTAAACTCAAATCCAAGAAGAGAAAAAAGAACTTAAGTTGAGGAAAATTTTAGTGATTCAATTTAAGAAGGATCAAAGGAAATGGTGTTAGATGTTTGTGGTTAATTTTTCAAATAGAGTATAAATTCATAATTAAAAAATGTTCAAATTCAAGCTTTATCTAGTGTCGTAGTGTTAATTTTAAAGGGAAGCAATGGCTTCTTCTAATTTTGTACTAGATAAATCATAAAGTCTTAATGGATCAAACTATAATATATGGAAAATTTATGTTAAAGTGAAATTTATGGCCTAAAAGCTATGTAACATTGTCACTAGGATTGAAAATCCTCGTTAAAACATGTGACACTTGATCTTTTAAATACATTTCAACATAAATCATAAGAAGCCATGTCAATTATCTTGTGAATTGTTAATGATGAATTCCTACTCCACATTAGTAATCAAGAGTCTCCTAGTGATGCTTAAAAACTCCTTGAGTCTATACACAAGGGCATTCATCTCTCAAATATTATTAAATTGATTCTTCAATTACTGACTACACCGATAAAAGGTGATGAAAAGATTGTTAATTTTTTTGATAAAATTATAAATATTAAAGCTTAGTTAGATGGTTGTAATTGTAATTTGATTCAAGATAAATTATTTTATTTCATTATTCATCTTAACATTCATGAAAAAATTTATAATTTTATCTCAATTTTGAATTCAAGGTATAAAGAAAGATATCCCAGACCTCACTATCATGTCAACTCATTTTTTTTAAGAAGAGAAAGTGATGTCTAATTTTTATTCTAAAGAGAATGTTACTCATGCACTTCTCACTCTCAACCCTATTTCTAAGAACTATAAAAACAAAAAATATAACCCTGATTCTGCTAAAGGCAAAAATCAAAACAAAAGATCTGGTAATAAGAATCATAAACCTAAGTTTAATGAGAACTACAATATGTATAGTAAATTTGGTCATAGAAGGGAAACGTATTATAAAAACAAAGATAGAGTCAATAATCAATCTTTTAAAAATAACAAAGGAAAGTAATCTAATCCAAACAAATAGAATAATCAAAGCCCTAACTAGAATAACAATCAAGATCAGAATTATAATGTTATTAATTTATACGCTATTTTATATGTTTCATATGAGAATGAATGTATTATAGATAGTGGTGCATCACATCATATGACCTGTTTATCTAATTGTATGTTTCTATGGATATTTTTGAAAATATTTATCTATGAGATAATTCTTCTTTAGAATAAACTAAGCAAGGAAAGACAAAATTTGTAAATATTATGATTAATTATATTTTCTTTATGACTAAACTTAAGAAAAAATTGATATCTTATTCTCAACTTACGAATGATAATTTCATTGTATCATTATTTAAATATACCTGGTCTATTAGAAATCAATCTAGTTCTCTAATTGTTGAAGGTATTCAAAAGAATGGTTTATACATTTTACCTTTTTCTTTTGCATGTTCTATTCCATCACATAGTAAGAATGAATCTCAATTATGGCACGAAAGATTATGACATGTTAATTTTATAAGTTTATATGATATGTCTTCTCATAATCTTCTTATTGGTTTACCTTTTGTCTCTTTCCATCATGAAACTTTTGAATGTTGCCTACGTGGTAAGCAACATACTAATCCCTTTAACAATAACCACAATGCGAAATTCTCTCATCTTTTCTAATTAATTCATAGTGATGTTGTAGGACTTCTTGAAGTTGTATGTCTTAGTGGTTATTTTAATATTTTTACTTTTATAGATGATTATACTAGAATGATTTGGTTATATTTCATTAAAAACAAATTAAAAATTTGTCTAAATTCAAGGAATTTAAATCTATTATTGAAAAATGCTTCTAATTTTTCTATTAAGAGATTAAGATCTGAGAATGGTTGTGAACACATTAGTAAAAGGTTTATTTTTTTATTTAAGTTGTATTCAAAGATAAATAACAACTCTATATTCCCCTCAGCAAAATGGTGTTGCTAAAAGGAAACCTTGCATCATTATTGAGATGGTTAGAATAATGTTGCATTCTATAAATGTTTCAAAGTTTTTTATGGGAAAAAGCATTAAATAATGCTATGCATATTTTGAATAGAGTATCTACTAAATATTTTTATTTTTATACACCAAAATACATGTATGTTCTATTGTAGCATCAATTCATACCCTTGGAGAGGGTTCTTCAAGCTCTCTCCAATTGAGCTACACTATGGGAACAAACCTAGGTTATGGGTCACCTATGGTGGGGTTGTACCTCTAGAGAAGATCAACTTCTTCTTGATGGATCACATATACTAATGTCGTCATAGGGAAAATGGTTATAAAAGGGGAAAAGGTATATTAATAAATTTAACAAGGTGATACACCAAAACTAAATGAGGCTCTCATATGCTTGAACCCACACTAGATCTGTACAAGATAACACTAGCTCACATGATCTCACAATCTAACTAATTGCATTAGTATTTCATAAACTAGGTTCAGAAAGTAATGAATAAAAGTAAAGAGGAGTTCTAAGACTCACTAAGAGCTTAAATTAGTGACAAAAAGAACACTATTTTAGACTTACAAATAAATTGAAAACACTTAGAAATGAGAAAGAAAGAAGGAAAATGGGTATGGAAGATTCTCCTTCACAATGCCATCATGTACAAGCTTTGTTACACACATCAGATGGGAGAGATAGGCAAAAAAATTCTATTATAGCATCAAGAGGTAGTTCTTATAAATTTTGATACGGTCTAGCTTTATCAAATGAGAGTTTCTGCTCTTCTAAAATTGAGAGAGTCCTTATGAGAATCCATAATCTGAGAGAGAGCTTACAAATTAGAGAAGAATGGGTAATATAGGAGAAAAGGGAAAGAGAGAAGAGGGATCACATTAACTCTAAACTATCAATGAGCTACCCCTTTTCATGAATGCTCCACCATCTTTTGATCCAATCAAGATTAACCATTTATCAACAAGCTAACCTTTATTTTCTCCAATAGTCTTCAAGCTCTTCTCATTGGCTGAGAGATCCACTAGAAGACACAAATCTATTTGAAGATGGCGAATCATGATTTTGTTGTTGGAAGAAATATCTAAAGGCTCTAAAATAAAAATGAATACTCTAACTGCTTTCTCCAATGACAAATCCCCTTGATTTGATCTTCCATGCCACCTTCCACTTGCTTTCACCATTCATGAGAAGAAAATCTTCATATCTGAAATATAGATAGAGCCATGACTAAGTTTTCTTTGAGTGACAGTAAGTGTCTTCTTGTTGAGGATCTAGCTATATCAAATATGAGACACTTACTCATAACCATTCAAATATGCCCCTACTTCAAACTTGATAATATGTTTACTATAGATGAAAACCAATTCTATTTATTGGTTTTCATATAGCCATAATTGTAATGGAGATACACAAGTTTCTTGATATCATTTCAATAGCTAGTTGCCTATCTTTGATCTTTATTAGGCCTAGATAGACATATTTTTACCTCTGAGCTTTATGGAAGCTAAGAACTCACTGCACATGAGGATGTTCCTTCTAAAAGAGCAATGAACACACCAGTGGAATAATCCTATAATTTTTATAATAAGGTTTTGATAGGTTCTAATTCTTCAGACCAGACGTTGAGACTATGTTTCAATGGCGATGAAACTTCATTGACATTGGAGCTTCACCATTAACAACTTTGATTGTATAAATATGTCTACTCAATGACATTTGACTGAGCTCCAATGGCAGTATATGCCCTTTGAAACATTATTTTATTTTGACCTAGGTCACATGTTTGACCTTTGTTTGAAGCTCGTAGCTTTCAAATTTTAACAATGGTCATCTATCTTGATTTAGGCCTTCTCAAATTGTGCCATCTTTTAGCTCTTCATTCATTATGTAGGATCCTATTGACTCCTTGACCTCTCATTCAACATCAATATTTATTTTTATGAATGAACATGAGCCATAGATATTCTAATAGATTAACATGGTTGAGACACTTGGCGGCTTCTCATTAGCTCCCAGGATCCGCTAACATTTTGACTCAATGCTCATCATTAGATCTACTTTGTGTGATTACACAAGCATAGTCGATCAGGATCCAATTAACTTCTAAGACTTTGTGTAATCTTATTCATGCTCTTTAATACTTAATTCATAGTGATGTTGTAGGACTTCTTGAAGTTGTATGTCTTAGTGGTTATTTTAATATTTTTACTTTTATAGATGATTATACTTGAATGATCTAGTTATATTTCATTAAAAACAAATTAAAAATTTGTCTAAATTCAAGGAATTTAAATCTATTATTGAAAAATGCTTCTAATTTTTCTATTAAGAGATTAAGATCTGATAATGGTGGTGAACACATTAGTAAAAGGTTTTTTTTTAATTTAAGTTGTATTCAAAGATAACTAACAACTCTATATTCCCCTCAGCAAAATGGTGTTGCTAAAAGGAAACCTTGCATCATTATTGAGATGGTTAGAATAATGTTGCATTCTATAAATGTTTCAAAAAAAATTTATGGGAAAAAGCATTAAATAATGCTATGCATATTTTGAATAGAGTATCTACTAAATATTTTTATTTTTATACACCAAAATACATGTATGTTCTATTGTAGCATCAATTTATACCCTTGGAGAGGGTTCTTCAAGCTCTCTCCAATTGAGCTACACTATGGGAACAAACCCAGGTTATGGGTCACCTATGGTGGGGTTGTACCTCTAGAGAAGATCAACTTCTTCTTGATGGATCACATATACTAATGTCATCATAGGGAAAATGGTTATAAAAGGGGAAAAGGTATATTAATAAATTTAACAAGGTGATACACCAAAACTAAATGAGGCTCTCATATGCTTGAACCCACACTAGGTCTGTACAAGATAACACTAGCTCATATAATCTCACAATCTAACTAATTGCATTAGTATTTCATAAACTAGGTTCAGAAAGTAATGAATAAAAGTAAAGAGGAGTTCTAAGACTCACTAAGAGCTTGCATTAGTGACAAAAAGAACACTATTTTAGACTTACAAATAAATTGAAAACACTTAGAAATGAGAAAGAAAGAAGGAAAATGGGTATGGAAGATTCTCCTTCACAATGCCATCATGTACAAGCTTTGTTACACACTTTAGAGGGGAGAGATAGGCAAAAAAATTCTATTATAGCATCAAGAGGTAGTTCTTATAAATTTTGATACGGTCTAGCTTTATCAAATGAGAGTCTCTGCTCTTCTAAAATTGAGAGAGTCCTTATGAGAATCCAAAATATGAGAGAGAGCTTGCAAATTAGAGAAGAATGGGTAATATAGGAGAAAAGGGAAAGAGAGAAGAGGGATCACATTAACTCTAAACAATCAATGAGCTACCCCTTTTCATGAATGCTCCACCATCTTTTGATCCAATCAAGATTAACCATTTATCAACAAGCTAACCTTTATTTTCTCCAATAGTCTTCAAGCTCTTCTCATTGGCTGAGAGATCCACTAGAAGACACAAATCTATTTGAAGATGGCGAATCATGATTTTGTTGTTGGAAGAAATATCTAAAGGCTCTAAAATAAAAATGAATACTCTAACTGCTTTCTCCAATGACAAATCCCCTTGATTTGATCTTCCATGCCACCTTCCACTTGCTTTCACCATTCATGAGAAGAGAATCTTCATATCTGAAATATAGATAGAGCCATGACTAAGTTTTCTTTGAGTGACAATGAGTACCTTCTTGTTGAGGATCTGGCTATATCAAATATGAGACACTTACTCATAACCATTCAAATATGCCCCTACTTCAAACTTGATAATATGTTTACTATAGATGAAAACCAATTCTATTTATTGGTTTTCATATAGCCATAATTGTAATGGAGATACGCAAGTTTCTTGATATCATTTCAATAGCTAGTTGCCTATCTTTGATCTTTATTAGGCCTAGACAGACATATTTTTACCACTGAGCTTTATGGAAGCTGAGAACTCACTGCACATGAGGATGTTACTTCTAAAAGAGCAATGAACACACCAATGGAATAATCCTATAATTTTTATAATAAGGTTTTGATAGGTTCTAATTCTTCAGACCAGACGTTGAGACTATGTTTCAATGGCGATGAAACTTCATTGACAATGGAGCTTCACCATTAACAACTTTGATTGTATAAATATGTCTACTCAATGACATTTGACTGAGCTCCAATGGCAGTATATGCCCTTTGAAACATTATTTTATTTTGACCTAGGTCACATGTTTGACCTTTGTTTGAAGCTCATAGCTTTCAAATTTTAACAATGGTCATCGATCTTGATTTAGGCCTTCTCAAATTGTGCCATATTTTAGCTCTTCATTCATTATGTAGGATCCTATTGACTCTTTGACCTCTCATTCAACATCAATATTTATTTTTATGAATGAACATGAGCCATAGATATTCTAATAGATTTACATGGTTGAGACACTTGGCAGCTTCTCATTAGCTCCCAGGATCCACTAACCTTTTGACTCAATGCTCATCATTAGATCTACTTTGTGTGATTACACATGCATAGTCGATCAGGATCCAATTAACTTCTAAGACTTTGTGTAATCTTATTCATGCTCTTTAATACTTAATTCATAGTGATGTTGTAGGACTTCTTGAAGTTAAATGTCTTAGTGGTTATTTTAATATTTTTACTTTTATAGATGATTATACTAGAATGATCTGGTTATATTTCATTAAAAACAAATTAGAAATTTGTCTAAATTCAAGGAATTTAAATCTATTATTGAAAAATGCTTCTAATTTTTCTATTAAGAGATTAAGATCTGATAATGGTTGTGAACACATTAGTAAAAGGTTTTTTTTTTATTTAAGTTGTATTCAAAGATAACTAACAACTCTATATTCCCCTCAGCAAAATGGTGTTGCTAAAAGGAAACCTGCATCATTATTGAGATGGTTAGAATAATGTTGCATTCTATAAATGTTTCAAAAAAAATTTATGGGAAAAAGCATTAAATAATGCTATGCATATTTTGAATAGAGTATCTACTAAATATTTTTATTTTTATACACCAAAATACATGTATGTTCTATTGTAGCATCAATTTATACCCTTGGAGAGGGTTCTTCAAGCTCTCTCCAATTGAGCTACACTATGGGAACAAACCCAGGTTATGGGTCACCTATGGTGGGGTTGTACCTCTAGAGAAGATCAACTTCTTCTTGATGGATCACATATACTAATGTCGTCATAGGGAAAATGGTTATAAAAGGGGAAAAGGTATATTAATAAATTTAACAAGGTGATACACCAAAACTAAATGAGGCTCTCATATGCTTGAACCCACACTAGATCTGTACAAGATAACACTAGCTCATATAATCTCACAATCTAACTAATTGCATTAGTATTTCATAAACTAGGTTCAGAAAGTAATGAATAAAAGTAAAGAGGAGTTATAAGACTCACTAAGAGCTTGCATTAGTGACAAAAAGAACACTATTTTAGACTTACAAATAAATTGAAAACACTTAGAAATGAGAAATAAAGAAGGAAAATGGGTATGGAAGATTCTCCTTCACAATGCCATCATGTACAAGCTTTGTTACACACTTCAGAGGGGAGAGATAGGCAAAAAAATTCTATTATAGCATCAAGAGGTAGTTCTTATAAGTTTTGATAGGGTCTAGCTTTATCAAATGAGAGTCTCTGCTCTTCTAAAATTGAGAGAGTCCTTATGAGAATCCAAAATCTGAGAGAGAGCTTACAAATTAGAGAAGAATGGGTAATATAGGAGAAAATGGAAAGAGAGAAGAGGGATCACATTAACTCTAAACAATCAATGAGCTACCCCTTTTCATGAATGCTCCACCATCTTTTGATCCAATCAAGATTAATCATTTATCAACAAGCTAACCTTTATTTTCTCCAATAGTCTTCAAGCTCTTCTCATTGGCTGAGAGATCCACTAGAAGACAAAAATCTATTTGAAAATGGTGAATCATGATTTTGTTGTTGGAAGAAATATCTAAAGGCTCTAAAATAAAAATGAATACTCTAACTGCTTTCTCCAATGACAAATCCCCTTGATTTGATCTTCCATGCCACCTTCCACTTGCTTTCACCATTCATGAGAAGAGAATCTTCATATCTGAAATATGGATAGAGCCATGACTAAGTTTTCTTTGAGTGACAATAAGTACCTTCTTGTTGAGGATCTGGCTATATCAAATATGAGACACTTACTCATAACCATTCAAATATGCCCCTACTTCAAACTTGATAATATGTTTACTATAGATGAAAACCAATTCTATTTATTGGTTTTCATATAGCCATAATTGTAATGGAGATACGAAAATTTCTTGATATCATTTCAATAGCTAGTTGCCTATCTTTGATCTTTATTAGGCCTAGACAGACATATTTTTACCACTGAGCTTTATGGAAGCTGAGAACTCACTGCACATGAGGATGTTCCTTCTAAAAGAGCAACAAACACACCAATGGAATAATCCTATAATTTTTATAATAAGGTTTTGATAGGTTCTAATTCTTCAGACTAGACGTTGAGACTATGTTTCAATGGCGATGAAACTTCATTGACAATGGAGCTTCACCATTAACAACTTTGATTGTATAAATATGTCTACTCAATGACATTTGACTGAGCTCCAATGGTAGTATATGCCCTTTGAAACATTATTTTATTTTGACCTAGGTCACATGTTTGACCTTTGTTTGAAGCTCGTAGCTTTCAAATTTTAACAATGGTCATCGATCTTGATTTAGGCCTTCACAAATTGTGCCATCTTTTAGCTCTTCATTCATTATGTAGGATCCTATTGACTCTTTGACCTCTCATTCAACATCAATATTTATTTTTATGAATGAACATGAGCCATAGATATTCTAATAGATTAACATGGTTGAGACACTTGGCAGCTTCTCATTAGCTCCCAGGATCCACTAACCTTTTGACTCAATGCTCATCATTAGATCTACTTTTTGTGATTACACATGCATATTCGATCAGGATCCAATTAACTTATAAGACTTTGTGTAATCTTATTCATTCTCTTTAATACTTAAAACACCATTAAAAATTGTTGGATCCTCTTCCCGTACAACTCTAGACCTGTTTCAAGACTTGCTTCTCAATTATCAACAAATTACACTTTAAGCTTGCTTTAAGTGTTCGAAAGCTCTGTAATAAATATGAGATATTCATACCACTCATTCCATACATAAATATTTTCATCTCATGCATTCAAGAAAAAAAAGTGTATGTAGGCCAAAATTGGCCAACATCTTTGGTGACTCATAGGGAAGCATCCCTGTTACGCTTGAGAACCTAGACTAGTTGCCTTGTCTAATCCATTGGGCATGGAGTCATAAGTCTCTACTCTTAGCTGACATGAAATGACATAAGGATTCCCCTTTGGTTAAATTAATCTTAAATAAATAGGTAAAAAATAAAGAAAACAAACAAAGGCAAGTGCACACAAACATTTGGAGGAAAGAAAAACAACTAACCTACTAAACAAATGTGCACAAAAGCACTTTAGAGGAAAGCATGAAATATACTATAATATGTACAAGGTTAAAACTTACAAATATATTCTTCTTAGATCAAATGGAAAATATTTAATATCACTCACTTATGGTGAACTAGGATGGAAAACACCTTGCTTTTGAGGGCTCATGATAGGTGAGCTAAAATGCTTGATTATTGACTCTTTTGGCATGCTCTTAAGAGGATGAAATAGGACAAACATGTCTCCAATGTAGACATATTCGTCCATTTCTTCAAGTATTTCTATAAAATGGAATATAAGAGTACCTGCAAGCTCCTCATTTGATGCATATTTTGAACATGAAGGTTGACTGTCTAGGCTTAGGCAAAAAAGCTCTAAGTCATCCCAAAAGGCAGTTTCCTCTTGGTCATCTAGGACAATGCCAACTTCAACACCATCCTTTCTTTAATTAATTTTAAAGGAGCCATAAGGTAGCTCATCAACCCATCCAAGGTTCAAAATCCAATGTTTTATTACTCTAGATCTGACCATTCTCCCTCATTCTTGAAAACATCAGTACTGACTTCAATAGATAATTCATCTTGAGACTGGTCAAATTCTTCAACCAAATTTGCAATTTCATTTTCATGTTCTAGAGGAGGCATAACCTTATTTATAACTTCTATTTTTTCCATTAAGTCATGGTGAAATTGTTACCATACTTCATCTTGATCCTCCTTTTTCTCCTCCATTTCCTTCTCATCTTCATCCTTATCAGCTGACTGGTTGACTGTTGCAACCACATCAATTTTTTCACTTTTCTCATCTTCATCTTCAACCCCACCAAATGGAATCTCTTGGAGTAAATCAAAATCTCCTTTGTTCTCAGTTGTATCTTGAATCCACATTTCATCGAATATGAAGGCATTATTAATGTCATCATGCTCTAATTCATTGGTGTCAAATCCATGCCAATAAGTCTAATTAAAACTTGATTTTTTCTCTCCAAAATGAAGTGGACTACCTATCATGATCTCTTCATCATATACACTTGAATTTTCCTCTTCAGGCTCTCCTATGACTGCAAGCTCCTCATTTATTCTTTGTAAAATAGGTTCCTCCTCCATGAGGGAGATGGTGGGAGGGTGAAAAAGTTCACCTTACTTACAACTTAGGAGAGTATCCTTCCAACTAGAGACTTTGAATGGTATTTTTAGTGGATCTTGGGAAAGGGAGATAGGGTCTTGAATCTTATATAAGGCAAGCTCATTGATCTGAGCTAACACCTCTCTTTTTTTAACTTGGACTATCTTAGCTAGCACTTCTTCTCTCTTCTTTGAGCCCTCCTTGATTAATTTCCATGAGGGGAAAGCATAAGGCTTGGTCATCTTCTCTTTTTATTGAATGGGTGTGGGAGAGGGTGTCTTCGCAAGAGAGGGTATGACATAGTTAGGATCATTGGCATAAGATAAGATCCATGATGGGATGGATTGATGTTCCTCAGCAGAATGATTTCTAATGACTAGCTTGACTCTTGATAGAGATGAGCTTTGACAAGGTGGGATAAGGGGATGGGTTTGAGCATGAACAAGAATAGGAAAGGGTAGTTGGGGTTTAGATTTGGCTTCTCTCTATCTGAAGAATAATTGATAGTCATTTTCTCTTCTAGATTGGTCTTGCCTAACCAAGTATTCTTCCTAAAACCTCAAATCCTGCTCTTGAACATAAACTTGGTGTTCAAGATTATCTTATTGCCTATATGACTCTTATTCCCTATCAACCTCTCTTAATTCTTTTTCAAGATCAATCCATATATCCGTAAGTCTTTTTTATGGTTGACTAAAGAGAGGCAAACTCTGATAAGGCTGATACATTGAATCTTGAGGGCCACTTGGGGTGAAGCCATGCACATTGCTAACTTGACATGAAGGGTAAGGAATGAAAGAACATGCAACTTGATCAAATGAGTAATGATACATACCAAATTATGGTAATCAGGCACTTGAGATGCTTATACCATATGATGTTCATAGTGGAGTCACCATTGGCATTTGCAAATGTGCTTCCAAAGGCTAATTGTATTGAAAGACAACACCAAAAACCTTTCAGTGAGATGCATAATGTAGTAATGTCCCACCAGGGGTGCCAAAAACTATTGTAGCATAAATTTTCACCCTTGGAGAGGTTTCTTCAAGCTCTCTCCAATTGAGTTACACTATGAGAAAAACCCCAAGTGGTGGATCACCTATGATGGGGTTGGACCTCAGAAGAAGGATAGCTTCCTCTTGATGGATCACCTATACTAATGTTATCACAGGGAAAAGCTATGGGAAGGGGAAAAAGACTCCTAAGAAAGCTAACAAGGTGATGCACTAAAACTAAATGAGGCTCTCATATGCTTGAACACACACTAGATCTATACAAGACAATACTAGCTCACACAATCTCACAATCTAACTAATTGCATAAGTATTTCATAAAATAGGTTCAAGAAGCAATGAATGAAAGCAAAGAGGATTTCTAAGACTCACTGAGATCTTGCATCAATTATATAAAAAAAATTAGCTTAGACCTATAACTAACTTGAAGACACCTATAAATGATCAAGAAAGAAGGACAATGGGCATGGAAGATTCTCCTTCATAATGCCATCCTGCACAAACATTGCTACACACACTTTAGAGGGGAGAGATAGGAAAATAAAGTCTATTATAGCATCAAGAGGTAGTTCTTATAATTTTGTATAGGGATTAGCCTTATCAAATGAGAGTCACTTCTCTTCCAAAATTGAGAGTCTTTTTGAGAATCCAAAATCTAAGAGAGAGCTTACAAATGAGAAAATAATGGGTAATATAGGAGAAAAGGGAAAGAGAGAAGAGGGACCATGTTAACTTTGAATAATCAAAGAGATGCCCCCTTTCATGAATGTTCCACCATATTTTGATCCAATCAAGATTAACCCTTCATCAACAAGCTAACCTTTATTTACTCCAATAGTCTTCAAGCTCTTCTCCTTGGCTAAGAGATCCACTAGAAGACAAAAATCTATTTTGAAGATGATGAGTCATGATTTTGTTGTTGGATAAAATCTCTGAAGGCTCTAAAATAGAAATGAATACTCCAACTACTTTCTCCAACCACAAGTCTCCTTACTTTGATCTTCCAATCCACCTTCCACTTGCTTTCATTGTTCATGAGAAGAGAATATTCATATCTCGAATTCAGATAGAGCCATGACTAAGTTTACTTTGAGTGATGGTAAGCACCTATTTATCGAGAATCTAGATATATCAAATATAAGACAATTTTTCATAACCATTCACATCTACCCCTACTTCAAACCTAATCATATGTTTAATATATATGAAAACCAATCCCATTTATTAGTTTTCATATATCCATATGTAATGGAGATACACAAGTTACTTGATCTAGTTTTAATAGCTAGTTGCCTATCTTTGATCTCTATTAGGCTTATAAAGACCTATTTTTTCCTCTAAGCATTTATGGAAGCTTAGAATTCACTGTACATGAGGATCTTCATTCTAAAATAATAACAAACACACCAATGGATTAATCCTATAATTTTTAGAGGATTGGGTCGACAGGTTCTAAGTCTTCAAACCAGAGGTTAAGATTGTGCTTCAATGATAATGAAACTTCATCGACAATGGTACTTCACCATTGACAACCTTGGCTATATAATTATGTCCGCTCAATGACACTCAACTGAGCTCCAATGGTAGAATATGCCATTTGAAACATTGTTATGGTTCAACCTAGGTCACATGTTCAACCTCTATTTTAAGTTCTTAGATTTTGACTTTTAATAATGACCATTGATCTTGATCTAGGCCTTCTAAAATTGTGCCTTCTATTAGCTCTTCATTCATTCTATAAGATCCTACTGACTCTTTGACCTCTGACTCACCATCAATATTTCTCTATATAAATGAATGTGATCCATAGATATTATGATAGATTAATGTGGTTGAGACACTTGGCAGCTTCTTGTTAGCTTCTAGGATCCACTGACCTTTTGACATAATAATCACTATTAGATCTACTTTATATGATTTCACATGTACCATTAATCAACTTGGGCCCAATGTCTCTGTCAGTAGATGCTCATCATTATATTTCACCTTAGCTCTTGATATTTGAACACTTGTCATCGACACGTTCAATGTTGACCTTTTGACTTGATGCTCACCATTGATTTCTTTGTTATGATTGAACGTGTGTCGTTGGATCCTCAGGACCCACTAACTTGTCAAGTTGCTCAGTCACCATTGGATCTGATCTAGGCACCCAAGATTTGTAAACTTATTAGCTCCACATTAAAACTTGGATATTTTAATTCAAATGGTTATTTCACAAATCTTAAACTTGACATCTGTGCACATGTTTCATTATATAAGTCTAACTTTAAAGGCTTACACCTTGAGATTAAAAGCTCATCAAGAAATGAAATTTATATATAATGTTAAAGGCATGAATAAATTCATGTCCATGCAATATTTTGGTGTGAGAGGCTCCCTAGATGCATTTATCAAATGTGCAACTAGACTGATATGTTTATTTTTGCATGGCGTGCTAATGATGGTCTAGCTCATCTATGCTTGTGAAAGTCATTTTTTTCTCTTTTAAAAGATTCCAATTAACTTCTAAGACTTTGTGCAATCTGATTCACGCTCTTGAATGCTTGAAACACAATGAAAACCTATTGGATCTTCTTCCATTGTAACTCTAGACCTGTTTCAAGACTTGCTTCTCAAAGATCAACAAATTGTACTTTAAGCTTGCTTAAAGTGTTTCAAAAGATTTATAAGAAATATGAGATCTTTGGACCACTCATTCCATCCAGAACTCTGTTCAACTCATCCATTCAGGCAGAAACTTTGTATGTAGGCCAAAATTGGCCAACATGTTCATGACATATCATTTACCATTATAATAGTTTTGTTGTTATTAACTAAATTGATAGTGCCTCAACTACATTCATATTTATTAGTAAAACTATTTAATTTGATTCTTGGTAATTTTTAATTCCAATTATATTGTAATAGATATATTTTTTTCTTAGATAAGAAAGAGAAGAACATAGATTGACTTTATATTTTTAATTCAAACGAGTTAGCATTGAAATACATTATATGCATAACATCATGTTTAATTTGATAAAAATTATCATGTTTAGTTATTGTATTTGGGAAGAAGATCATGCTCAATAAGTTTGAATCTTTTGTGTTTCAATTGTTAAGATGATTTCATTTTATTAATGGGGCAAGTTCATGTTAACATACTTAGATGCTTCATTTTATAATAAGATATGTTATGAAATGCTAAGTGTAAATGGAGTTTATATTATTAATCAACTCTTCATCATTTACTTTACTATATATATATATATATATATATATATATATATATATATATATATATATATATATATATATATATATATATATATATATGAAAGTATTTATTTTAGTCTCATATTTAGTTGATTGAATGATTGCATATCATGCTAAATTAACTATATTTAATGTATGAGAGGTTGCATACCTTAATCTTTTGTTAAATCTAATTTTATATCATTAAAAAATTGAAGCATATTAAACTTGTAAAGTTTTCTTAAGATTCAAATTATAAATTGAATTATTGCTAATAAATATCTAATTTTTTGTTAAAATTAGTATCATATTATTAGTAAAATTATTATATGTGCATCACATGATAATTAGAGATGCTCATCTTGTCAATATTAGAGACATCCAATAATGAATTGCATACAATAATTTATGTTTATTACTAACTTTGTAATCAAAGTAGTGAAATTGTTTTCCTAAACATGACTTGATTGTTAAAAATGTGTTTTATCAAAAATAAACATATGTCATATTTTATCTTTATGTATTTGGTTATTGTGATGCTAACCATACTATTTTATCATATATATATATATATATATATATATATATATATATATATATATATATATATATATATATATATATATATGTTTAAGTTTTGTGTAGGTGCTAAAGTTGTATAGCTCTAGCAAATATTCTAGTGGAGCACCAATAAATTAAATATATTAAATTTCATGTGCATTTTATCAAAGAGAAAGTCCTCAATGGTGATATTGATTTGCAATTATGTATTATAGTTGAATAAGTGGAAGATATCTTCACAAAACCACTTAGTGCTACCAAGTTTTGTCTATTTTATGTAATGTTAGGCCTCTAGAAGTTGTCATTGAGGGGGAGTGTGCATGACAATGCCACTTCCTAATAACCATGTGTTATTTCTTCCTGTCTATCAATATACATCAAAACTACATTTTTGAATGGTGATCTCAAAAAATAATGTACATGACTCAACTAGAAGGTTTTGTGGTGGATGGCTAAGAGCAAAAAGTGTGCAAACTGTAATTTTTTTGTATGATTTGAAACAAGGCTGTCACATCACAATTTCTCACTAAGCTAATTTACTTGATTATCCATGGATTATTATGGTTGTTAAAATTGATTAATTACATTTTAACTAAGTAGTAAGTCATATGTTGTAATGAGATAGTTGTATGTTGCTTTGATTTTATGATTACATTGTTAGAAGTTAGTTATATAATATATTATTTACATTATGATCATGTTGATTAGTTATTATAGCAGTGTTATATATATATATATATATATATATATATATATATATATATATATATATATATATATATATATATATATATATATTACAAGCTAACTACCAGAGGGAGAGCATCATCAAAGAGGATGACGTAGATGGAGGTGTTAGGGGATGACAAAGAAATGGTTATAATCCATACACACACCACATTAGGTAGTACACATCATATGTATTATTTGAATTATTAGTGTTAGTACATTTTTTATGTTATCTACATTTATATAATTGATTATATTTTCTAGTTGTATGTTAGTTCAATTTAATGCTTATGTAGAATTAATCTTGTGTGATTTCATTGTGGTTATTATTTATAGATTTAGTGTATAATGTTATTAAATCATTATGTCATATTATTGTATTCATGATTATTAATACTTATAGGAATGTAAATCTGCACAAATAGTATCTGGTTATTACTATATATAGATTAACTATAATGTCTTTGTAATGTTTAGAAGATTAGTTGGTTATCATTATGATATTCATAAATATCATTATATGGCTCAATGCCTTCATATATGAAGATAACATAAGACATAAGATAGTCTATATAACATAGTAATAACACAATGATTTTATTGTTATAATACTATTATGTTTGGTATAATAGTTTTTCGATAAACCATTACTTCTAAAAGAGTATTATCAACTTTATAGTAGTAAAATTATTATTAAATTCATGATGTTGTTATCTTTACCAAGTTATTAACAAAATTGAATTATATCTTAAAATTGTTGTATGAACTAAACTTAGTCTTTGTTAGCATGCATAAACTATGGTAAGTTCAAAGTGTTAGTTTTCCTTGTGGAATAATTTTAAAAGTGGACTTTAACAAAGAGATATACGGAAATGTATTGTAGGTAGGCCATGTAGGATTTAAATAAATTAAAATAATGATTAAATGAATTTGGGGGAAGATTGAGAGAAATTTGGCCTATTCTGGTCTAGTCAAAATGAGTTAACTATGATTAGTTTCAGTTGGAACACATAATTTGGATTATGCATGGAGAACTACAAGCTATGAGTTAACAGTTGCATGAAAGCTCAAATTAAGTAAGAGAGATGAAAAATTATGATAAGAGGCAAGTTGAGAAAGAGAATGGCACAGACAAAGAGGAGAAGAGAAAGAGCATAGCAAAGGAAGAGAAGGAATTTCTGATTTATATAGTCCTATCTAAAAGTAATTAAGAGGTTAGTGATGTTATTATTTATCGATTTCTTAAAGAATTATGTGTATAGTTTTGGATTCCTAGGGTTTAGAAAATGATTTATATTTTAATAAGGATATAGGTTTAGCCCTGTGGATGGCTCAACCATCCACATAATTAAGCTAATATCCTCTAAATCCCTATGATTGCAAACTAGATTTGTATGAGTGTAGCGTTGTAGGGTTAAAAGGATTTTCTTGCTATGATGACATAATGACCTAGCTCAAGAAATATAGAACCCTAGGCAGATGGTTTTGATATATATACAAAAACTAAGTTTGTTTTGGAAAGCCTATTATATTTATATATTCAGTTAGATGTAGATCAAATTTTGAGCATATAAATATAATAAACAGGTCTTTTGTATGTTTTGATTAATTCAAAGTCTGAGTTGAATTAATGATTGAGTGGACTGACATAGAAATTTAGTGTACATTTGGTTATAAAGTTTGTT
This sequence comes from Torreya grandis, assembly GCA_037957365.1. Lineage (NCBI taxonomy): Eukaryota > Viridiplantae > Streptophyta > Pinopsida > Cupressales > Taxaceae > Torreya > Torreya grandis. Next base: position 4,164,854 of record JARHVA010000173.1, on the reverse strand, counting down.
TAGGGATTAACATAAATATATGGTGACTATGAAGATTTTTAATTTAAAATAATGAAATTATACATGTATGAGTTGAGGTTAATAATTAATCAAATCCGTGAAGTTATATGGACTATGTATTCTTGACATTCAAAATAGTGAATATATAAATATATGGACTATGTGTGCTTGAAATTTGAAATTGTATGTGTGTGTGTGTGTGTGTGTGTGTGTGTGTGTGTGTGTGTGTGTGTGTGTGTGTGACTATGTGTTCTTAAAATTTGAAATAGTATATATATAATATATGCACTATGTATATTTAATACATAAAACTGTGAGATTAATTATGAGTTGTGTGTTGTTACTCAAAATAGTGAACTGGGTATATACATGTCATTCAAATAGTCAAGATATATAACTATGAATTGTGTTATTTATGCTTGGGTTGAAGGAAAATATATGGAATTGTCCTTGAATGGATTTTTACATACCTTATATACAAGGTGTGTGTCTTTTATATAATTTATGTGAGAAGATTTTAAGTGCAAGTTCTATATTGAAACCTGTAGCATGTTTTGAATCTATAAACATATGATTTTTTTAATATGTTTAAAAATCAACAGGGTTGGACTTGGATTGAAACTTAAGTTTATATATGATACTAAGCAAAGGAAGTTTAAATCCTTTTGGAGACTATGTAAGGGTTATATGTTATACAGTTCAAAATGAATTTTTATAGGAAGCAGTTTTGATTTAAATAGATGCTATGAAAACTCAGGAAAAAGGTGTGAACCTCCAGTAAACTGAGCTCAAAGTCTCAGAAGTGCCTTTCAATTTGGGCAGAGTTTCGTTCTTATTGTCAAAAAAGAGATCCTGTTTACAATAAAAGAGAGTTCCTTAAATAGCACCTTCAAGAAGGACTCAGGAATAGTAATACATCATGTTGCGTTGGGATCTGTTAAGAAGACAGGATGGAACTTAGGGGCGTTTTACCCATTTGATTTTATCAATGCAGGGAAACAAGTTGCGCTTATTGAAAGTTTGCAACTTTCAATGTCCACTTGGCGATCTGATCTTACCTTCATCATTCCTCCTTTTCTAGTTAATTGAATCAGGTCCTAGATTCAGTTTACTATTTTGTTCCTTCCTCACTTTCTGCTGGTATTGGCCTTGAAGTCTGTGAATTCATTCTAGTCTGTAGGTTCAAAGGATCAATAGTTATTTTGTTGTCTTAAATTTTGACATTTGCATGCCCATCACTATGTTTTCAATGGCTAATTCGCTATGTTGAATTTGACGTCTTCGAGCGCGTCACCCCTTGGTCTTCTTTTGGATTTTTGCTTGGCACTTTTTCGGATTGGACTTGCCCTTTTGGGCCACAACTTTGAACCTCTTGTTGAACCACTTCGTTGAACCAATCGGTTGAACCAAGCTTTGAACCAAACGTTGAACTTGTTGCTGATGCTTGCCGATGGAGATTTCTGTTTGAACCAAGGCAATGAACCAATTCTAAAAATGACCAATTATTAGAAACCAATTCTTTTGATTGAACCCACCTGCAAAGTCCGTAGATTTAATCCTGAAAAATGAGGAATTTGAATGCCCAAGACAAATTTTGAAAAGGGAAGAGACAATTTTGGTCTGTAAGACCAAAATAGTTCAAATGGTGTCCCAAAAATGAGTGATATTTTTGGGGGACAACAGCTGGCTCCAGTTGGGGAACTTTTGTCAATTGCAAAAATAATTGAAAGGAGTAGAATCTAGAATCTCCAGTGTCTTCATGTGTACCATTGGGTTACGGAGTCATGCTACCCAGAAATGAAAGGCATCAAAAATGGAAACAAACAAAACAAAATAGGATTAAAAACTATACAAATATACATATGTACAGATGAAATGATCTGATACTTCAAGAATTGAAGTATTTCAGATACTGCTTTCTCCTGGTAGACCATGAAAATAGTGTTCCATCTTGGTAAACCAGCAGGAAAACATTTTGTCCCCAGAAATGGTGACGGGCAAATGGAGCTCTCCACCAGGAAACCAATTTTCTATGTCTTCCTCTTGGTCTTTTCTTCTTTTTGCTCCGTGGCAAGATGTGGTCTTCAAACTGAAAACCATAACTCCTTGCTCTCCCTACGAAGGGTTCCTTTGCCTGATTTTGATTTGCAGCAGCATGGTCCACCATCATAACTTGTTGTTCTGCTAGTCCAGTCTAGCACATGATTGGATTGTCCATATCAAACTCTTGACAAACCATCAGCTCATCATCTCCTTTGATATGAAGGAGTTTGACTTCTTCACCCTGAGCAGTGTTCAATCTGAGCAACAGAGATCTGTATCCAGCTATGGAAGAAATGTTGACTTGCAAATTGCATGAAGGAAGAATATCTCTTTGAGGAGATATCAACACAATCCCAACTTCATCATTGGTGGAAGAATTGTTATCATCATCATAAGCTAATCTCCTATCAGATTTATCTTTATTAGAGATGGAAGATCCTTCCTTGTTTATATTGCATCCTACCAATTCTCCTAAAGTCTTGTTTGGATCAATTCCTGGATTGTCAACTACAGGACTTTCATCATAAACATGAACATCCTCTGTGGTAAAGAAATAATTACCCCTGCTTGAAGACTCAGACAGAATTTGTGCTGCAGGGGCTGATGTTTGGGTGACCATGTATTTTGTCTCAAACAGGTCTACATCTAGTTCTCCATCAATGTCTAATTGCTCAGGATTGACTTGCAGGGATTTAAACTAAGTCATTTGAATTTTGGATTCCCTGACATGATCAATCATGTCAAATGACTGGAATGGATTTGGAAGAGAGGATGGGAGTTCATCCTTTTGATTTTCTAAAGGGGGAGGACTGGTTTGTGAAGCTAAAGTAGAAGGTACAGAGATGTTCAATGTACTTACTTCTTTGGTAATCACCAGGTCCTTTGATTGAAAAGGAAGAGGGGTTCTCTGCTCAGTAATTGAAATTGTTGGTTGGGGTCGCTCCTCTGTCTTCTCTTTGTTAGCCTGCTGGGCTGTCTAATTTTGGGACTGGGTGAATACTGTGTATGATCCTTTGATTGCTTCACCTTCACTTCTGGGTTCATCCTGGTAATTCAAGAAACCAATGTGGGAGTTGCTAGCTGATTCTTCTAGATCCTCCCTGAAGAGATCAGTGCCATTTTCTTGCTCTAACTCAGGTTGGAAATAGGAAACATGCTATGTTTCCAGATATCCAACTACCAAGTTTGTTGGAGGTGCTTCAAGAGTAGGATTCCTCTGTGAAGGAATAAGATGATTTTTTTGCCCTTGACTTCTAGCAACGTTGCCTTGATATGGTTGATTAGGGAATGTCATCCTTGGTATATCTTTATATAGAGGAGCAGAAGACATACTTTGTGTCATTTGCCTTTTCAAGGCTAGCAATTCATTTGCCAGCTTTTGTACCATTGGATCAATGATGCCTGTAGATGTATATTCAAAAAAAGATAAGGATCTATTTCTGTTTAGATCTCTTCTTATCTTCCCTGCTAAGATGAGATCATCTTCTACTTCAGTGGCCAAAAGTTGCGCTGCAGCAAGATCTATTTGACCAGCATGTCTCAAAAGAAAACTGACTTCAAGTAACTAAGAATTAATGAAAAAGCATTTGAGATTCTCAGCTGTAGGTCGAGCTATTACAGGTATTCTATTTCTCAGTTTGTCAAATTTGGCTATGAAATCCCTCATAGGCTCATGAGGCTCTTTCTTCATCTGAGTGAGCTGGGCCAGCAAGGGATGTGCATCTTTTGCGGGCTTGAACCTTACTTCAAACTTGGCTTTAAGTGTATTCCAATCAGTCACTGATCCAGCTTGCAGATGGTAAAACCAGTTTGCAACAGCACCTTGTAGTGTCTCCACAAAAACCCTGACTGCCACGTCTTTAAAATTTACTCCAATAACACCAAAAGCTATGCTGAAGGCTGTAATGTGTTCATCAGGGTGAACTATCCCATCACCAAAGAATTTGGGAAAATTCTTCCTTTAACTATGTGGAAGCTCATGTAAAGGTGGAGTCAAGTTGAGTGGGCCAAAAGAGTTACCCTAAGGGCCTCGAACTGCCATGATCAGATTATGAACAATAGCGATAACACATCTGAGTGGAGTTGCCAGATTATAGGACAAAAATGGAAAAAAAACTAGCATGCTTCAGCTTAAAGCTTAAGGGTTCAAACTGCGCTTTCTTTCCCAGCAGCTCTAGTTTTGCAAACCAGATAATGTAATGGAGATGGATGAAAATGGTAAGGCTATAAATGGATAGTGGGTAAGACATGAAATGGAGTCGCCAGAGTCTGTAATGGATAAGGGTTATAATGATAATGGATTATATAGGTGATGTTTCAATCTAAAACTTGAGGTTCCAAATTGCACAAAATTATGTATATCCCCAGTGGAGTCACCAAAAACTATTGGTTGAATATTTTGTCGATCAGTGTACTGATAAATAAAATAGGTCTGATCAGCCAAAGTAGGAAGATTAGTCATCCAAATGTGTAGGTTTACCACATCATAAGGGGATTGATCTCTCCTCTCATCAAGGGGAGGTTCCCTATAGATAGGCTATATATATATATATATATATATATATATATATATATATATATATATATATATATATAAACATAAAATAATACTCAAGGGTAGGACAAACCATCTATCTCTCTTTCTTCAGAGACAATGCATGCAAAACAAAGAAAAAACTCAAGGGAAATGACAGACAACACTCCTCTTCTTTCAAAAATACTATTCAACAAGCCACAAGAATACTCCAAGTAGTAACAACAAAATGTAACAAAAGATGTAATAACCAACAAATCAAGATGCAGCACAAAGTCTCCACCTAGATTTCTCAAGAATAAGATACGAAGGACAATGAGGGCACAAAGTCATCCCAAGGTCCTTTACACAAAAATGAAAATAAAACACACTAAAGGCAATTATGGGGGCACAAATTCTCTCCACACTTAACTCTTTAGGACACCTTCCTGACTGTTGTCACTAATTTTGCTTGTTGAATTAAAGGAACAGAAGATATATTGAAGAAAAAGACATAAGAATAATTTCCTCAACTACAAAGATATTATAGCACAAAGTCTGAAAAACCATTTGCTTTCTTATTCCAATAACAAAATATGATCAACAAACTAAGCTCAAAGTCTCAGAACTGCCTTTCAATTTGGGTAGAGTTTCGTTCTTATTGTCAAAAAAGAGATCCTGTTTACAATAGAAGAGAGTTCCTTAAATAGCCTCTTCAAGGACTCGGGAACAATAATACATCATGTTGTGTTGGAATCTGTTAAGAAGACAGGCTAGAACTTAGGGGCATTTACCCATTTGATTTTATCAATGCAGGGAAACAAGTCGCGCTTATTGAAAGTTTGTAACTTTCAATGTCCACCTGGTGATCTGATCTTACCTTCATCATTCCTCCTTTTCTGGTTAATTAAATCAGGTCCTGGATTCAGTTTACTATTTTGTTCCTTCCTCGCTTTCTACTGGTCTTGGCCTTGAAGTCTATGAATGCATTATGGTCTGTAGGTTCAAAGGATCAATAGTTATTTTGTTGTCTTGAATTTTGACGTTCACGCGCCCGTCACTATGTTTTCAACGACTAATTCATTATGTTGAATTTGACGTCTTCGGGCATGTCACCCCTTGGTCTTCTTTCGGCTGCTTGGCACTTTTCTAGATTGGACTTGCCCTTTCAGGCCATGGCTTTGAACCTCTTGTTGAACCACTTCATTGAACCAATTGGTTGAACCAAGCTTTGAACCAAACGTTGAACTTGTTGTTGATGCTTGCCGATGGAGATTTATGTTTGAACCAAGGCGATGAACCAATTCTGAAAATGACCAATTGTTAGAAACCGATTATTTTGATTGAACCCACCTACAGAGTCTGTAGATTTAAGCCTGAAAAATGAGGAATTTGAATGCCCAAGACAAGTTTTGAAAAGGGAAGAGACAATTTTGGTCTATAAGACCAAAATAGTTCAAATGTTGTCCCAAAAATGAGTGATATTTTTGGGGGACAACACTACCCATAATAGAAGAGCCCATCCACTCACCTTGTTTGGTTTAGTCATCACGAACTTGACCAACATATTTATAGACCTATCCTCCAAGGCATTTAGAGGTGGATTGTGTGGAGTGAGAGCTATTACTCAGTAAAATTGTTTGTCTAGTAGAGAGTTTAGTAGGTTTTTTAGCTTGTAGCTCTTTTATTTTTGCATCAGAGATCCCATTAATCCTTTAAGCTTGGGTGTGTGCCAATAGGTTTTTTGTAAGCTTTGTATAACAACCTTATTCACTAATACATGTTATTATAGTTTATACTCTTAATGTGATTTCTTACTTCAATAGAGTTGTGTGTTCACTCTACAATCACTAGTCTTGGACGTCCAATTTTGGATGGTTTTCACATGGTATCAGACTTATGGGTGTTAGTATCGAACATTATTTTTTATGTTGTTGCATATTTGAAATTTCTAGTAGGCTCTTTTGTATTATAATGAATTGATTATGAGGATATTTTCATGAGAGGTTTTATTTGGCTTATTTAAAATAGTATACACATTCACATGTGTTATTATAAAATGTCTTATGCGTGTTTTTGTGTATTGGCCATATAAGTTATTATAGGTTTTAATATGTATATATATAAGAAGGCATACATAGGCTAAACCACTCCACATTGGTGTAAACCACTAGATCTCTCCTCATCATTGGATAACAACCATCCAACAGTGCATGCCTCGATTTTGGAAGACATAGTTTATAGGTTGTATTGATTGGAAGAATTCCCATCATTCAACTTACATCATGAAAGAGCAAGCCTATTTTCCTCACATGGTTGTGTAGCTCCTAGTTTTCCATAGCACTGCTTCTTGAAGTAGTCCTGGTTGCTCTCTTCTTGTCATCCTCTTTAGGCCACAACCTAGATATCAACAACAACAACATAATAATGTGTAGAATCTGGAGGAGGTGATAACATGGTCTTTGATTGGTCCTTTGGTGATAATGTGATTTTTTTTCCCTTCCAAACCACCCTTAATGTCCTTTCAATCTCTATAAAATATGTCTTTCTACATGACCTGCCCACATGCAAAGCTCTTGCGTCAGCCTAATCTTCAATCTCACAGTTATAAGATTTCAACTTTTCATGAAAATCTCTCATTGTTTTCCATGTTGTTTCTAACTGGTTACATCCATCTCCTATGCCTCTCCTTAGCACCACATGATGGTTCATCCATCATTTTTACTTTGCCCTCTCTTCAAAACTGCCATTATGTATGATTCATGGTTTTTAGCTTTTCCAATTAGTTTTTGGACATGGTTTTCATGATTGAATGACTTTGCTTTTTAAAAAAAGTCAAAAGATTAGTGAGATTGATTTTACAAGTTAGGGGACAAATTAATCATGTGAGGAACATAATTATGGGGAAGATAATTTTGTTGATTCTCACATGGGGAGTGCATTTTTTATGAGTCAAAAGGTTTCACCTTTTTAAATGGATAGTTATTTTTATAAAAACAATTCCATAAGGTGGAGATAATTATGGCTGAGTGGATTTGATTGTTGATGGAGAGATTTTTTGATTATTTTTAATTAAAAACAAAAGATATATATATATATATATATATATATATATATATATATATATATATATATATTAATAAAGTAATATATTTTATGGGAGTAATAAGGAGATATTAAAGAGAAAATATTTTATGTGATTATTACTTTACATCATTTATTTAACCTATTGAAGATGAAGGATGAGGCCCAATTTGGTAGGTGGCCAAACCCCCTCACAAGCAAATCAAACATTCTCTTCTCTCTACTTGCTTTATTCTCTCTCTCATACATACACATTATCAGTAGAGTCTGACATCCTCCTACTTGATCTATTTGCATTTCACTTGTACTAATGTGGTCTATTGCACTGATTGCTCACATTTATGAATGCATTCTCAATAGAGTCTGACATCCATTCACTAAGACATGATTTTTCACTCATGTATCGATTGTTCTTACTTGTGTGGACCCATTTTGGTTAACTCTAATGTCCATACTTGGAGCATGCACTGGTACTCAATCATAAACATAGATTGCTCATTACTTGAGCATATTTTGTAATTAAAAACATAGGAGGGGTCATTGTTGATTGTCTTGAGGGGGTCATTGTGGTCCCTATGTTCTCTCTTGTGCACATTCAATTTTTTATAACTGTTACCTATGCCCATTTAATGACTACTTGCACAAATTGCTCTTATATTCCTAGATGCATTGTCAACAGAGATATCCCTCCATTTAAGGAGGTTTGGGACCTAAATATTGGAGGTAGCATTGAGTCTTTCTCCATTGGATAGATGAGCTTGAGGCCAAATAAAAAATATGGAGACATTCCATAGAATTATTAACTAACTCTTCTTCCTCTTTAAGAGTGAGAAAGGAATCATCTACAAAATGGCCATTCAACAGCTATCTATCAGATTGGGGGAGGGAAATACCTTTCACCAAACCCCTAAAAATGTAGTTAGCTAACAGGTAGCTAAAGCCTTCTATTGATAACACATATAATTAAGGGACTAAAGGGCATCCTTGTTGGACAAAAAAATGAATTTCAAACTGAGAAGATTGAGTTCATTTATTGTAATACATGCCCTAGCATCCTAGAAGAACATATTAACCGTGTGAACATATTTGGGGGAAAATACAAGGGTTTGTAGCATGGAAAACATAAAGTGCCACTCAATAGAATCATAAGCCTTTTCAAAATCAATCTTGACAAACAAAGCTTTTTTATTAGAGACACAAGTCCATTCCATACCTTCCTAGATAGTAATGACATTATCTAGAATGAACTTGTGTTGAATAAAGCCTGTTTGTTCACTTCTAACAATTAAAAAAAGGATATGTTTGACCCTGAGAGATAAAGCCTTGGTAATAATCTTATAGGAGATGTTGAGAAGAGTAATAATTCTCCAATTAGTGATAATTTCAGGATCACCAGCCTTGGGAATAAACTTAATATTATCATGATTTATGAGGGGTCCCAAAGATTTAGTTAAAACAACTTTAGAATATACCTTATGAAAATCAGGGCCTATAATATCCCAAAGAGTTTGGTAGAACTCACATGAGAAACCATCAATTCCTAAATCTTCATCAAATACCATCTACTTAATTGCCTCATGGAGATCACTCAGAGATAGGGGCCTATCATGGGAAATCCTTTGGGAATTGAAAACTTTGCAAGGAACAACCTGAATGCATTGATGGAGAGCCAATTCCTATTTTGGAGAGGAAGCATAGGCTAAAAAAACTCTATGTTAGTGATGAATAAAAGCTTTCATAATGTCAAGAAGTTTGGTAAGCTAAACATTTTCTTCCTTGACAACTTTAATTCTATCAATAGCTCTTCTATAATGGAGAAGGGCAAAGAAGTCCTTAGAGACCTTGTATCTTATTTTTAACTAGTGCATATGAGATCTTAGTTGAGATACTTTGGCCTTGTGGACCTCCTTTACTTGGATTCTATGATGCCAATGGGCTACTTGAGTTTGAATTTGAATATTAAAAGGAGATAGTTAAAGCTCTTGTGAAACCTCGAGGTATTCATAATTTTTATCATTATGCATATGCAGTTGGAAAGAGGTCATTTGTTTACCATAGAACTAAAGAAAAATAAAGGTGTGAGTAAAATCATCTGACCAACATTGGATCCAACAAGTTCCCCCCTATGATTGGGGAACTAGGTTCCAGATTCTGATAATATGCCCCACTTTTATTTCATGTTTAAGGTGAGCAATATTGAGATAAAATTGAGTTAACACATGCTTCACTTGAGATGTGGTCCACTTAAGATTGAAACAAATAGGGTGATGATCTCATAGAAAAGTATCAGGGATGACAGACATGGGTTGGTCATGCACTGAGGCAAAAAAGAAGGGACATTATCCATCTAACAAATCTTGGTCTAGCCATTGAAGCACCCTGTCTTCTCCCTATCAAAAATTAGACCAATTAAATAAGGGGGTGTTTGAGTTTTTTCTCTTGTGATGATTTAGATTAAACACCCCAAGTTTATTATGCATATAGAACCAAGCTTCTCATTCACCAGAACACCAATGAATGGGAAGGTACTCTTCTTTATCCTCAATTGACTCGACCATGTTGAAATCACCACAGAGGACCCAATACACATTGAGAAGCAAGTAGGCCAACCATCTCCACAATGAGGGCCATTTCACAGAATCATTAGAGGTATACAAGTTAGCAAGTCTAACGATGTGATTATTAAAGTAAAAAAGGGTCCAAACCACCTGATGGGTGAGGTCTGAACCCAAGAAATAATTTTATAAGAAAGATATGGATCCAATAAAGTGAGCCCCACCATGCCCAGCTTCATGCCTAGTACCCTGACATATGGCCTCAGGACAAATTATTTGTGTTGTATTCCGTAGTAAAAAACCAGAAATCTTAACCTCTTGCAAGCATATAATTTTCATACTACTAAAAAGCTAACAACTATTCTTGGCCACATAATTATGTGGAGGATCAATAAGGCCCCAAATATCCTAAGAGTAAACAACCACTGGGAACCATTGATGTGTATGTCATTCTCCTCTATGAGATATTCAAGTGCAACAAACTTATTATACATCGACTTGTTTAGCATACATTCAAGCATTTTAAATTGTTGTCTCTTATGAGACATATATTCATCATCCATATGAGATGGAGAGGGAATTTTGGAGTGATAGAACATTGATTTGCAATCCAAGATGACCAAACCCCATTCTTCCTCTAAAATATTTACCTTAGGAGAGGGTTGTGAAGGTGGAGCTGAGGGTGGCACCTCAACCAGAGAAGCCACTACTTGTGATGTATGCACAAGTAGATGTTAGTGTAGGTATTTAATACATTTATTTCTTTATCTTGTTTATGTATATAATTAGGTCTATTAGGTAAGTGATGACATCATCTTGATGTCAACATGCATTTGTGAGTGCATTGGGTCACACAATGAATGGATGGAGTTATCTATCCCACTTGGTCCCTTAAGTGCCTAGTCCACTCAGGTCACTTTTCCATTGTATTCCCTTAGTTCTCTCTCCACCCATAGCGGATGAGCCCATCCACTCGCCTTGTTTGGTTGAGTCCTGCACTCAACTAGTGTATTTATAGGCCCATCCTCTAAGGTATTTAAAGTTGGATTGTGTGGAGTGAGAGATATTGCTCAGTATAACAATTTTATAATGAAGAGTTCAATAGATTGTTTACCTTGTAGGCCTTTTATTGTTGCACCAAAGAGCCCATTAAGATTTTGAGCTTGGGTGTGTGCCAATAGGCTTTTTGTAAGCTTTGTAAAGCAACATTCTTCACTAATACATGTTATTTTAGCTTTTACTCTGAATGTGATTTCTTGCTTCAATGGTGTTGTGTGTTCACTCTACAGTCACCAGTCGTAGACATCCGATTTTGGATGATTCTCACATGGTATCAGAGTTTTGGGTGTTGGTATCAAACGCCGTTATTTGTGTTGTTACAAATTTGAAATTTTGAGTAGGCTATTTTGTATTATAATGAATTGATTATGAGGATATTTTCATGAGAGGTTTTATGTAGCCTATGTCAAATAGTATACACATTCACATGTGTTATTATAAAATGGCTTATGCATGTGTTTGTGTATTGGTCATATAAGTTTTTACAATTTTTTAATCTATATATCTATAAGAAGGCATACACAAGCTAAACCACTCCACATTGGCTTAAACTACTAGATCTCTCCTCATCATTGGTTTTCAACCATCCAATAGTGCATGCCTCAATTATGGAGGACATAGTTTTTAAGTTTCATCGATTTAAAGAACATCCATCATTTAACCTACATCATGTAAGAGAAAACTCAGTTTCCTCTCATGACTATGTAATTCCTCCTAGTTTGCCATAACATTGCTTCTCTAGGTAGTCCTGGTTGCTCTCCTACTATCATCCTCCTTAAACCATGACCTAGATTGTAAGAATGTGTATCAGCTAGAGGAGGTGCTAACATGGTCTTTGATTGGTCTTTTAGCACTAATGTGGTTTTTGTTGCCCTTCCAAATTTCCATCAATTTCCTTTCAATCTCTAGAAAATTTATATTTCTACACGACCTGCCCACATGCAAAGTTCTTTCCTTAGCCTAATCTTCAAGTTCATAGTTCTAAGATTTCAACTTGCCATGAAAAGCTCTCATTGTTGTCCATGTTGACATCCATGTTATCTCCATCTAGTTGCATCCATATCCTATGCCTCTCCTTAACACCACATGAAGGTTTATCCACCATTTTTACTTTGCCCTCTCTTCAAAACTACCATTCTATATGATTCATGGTTTTTAGCTTTTCCAATTATTTTTTGGCCATGGTTTTCATGATTGAGTGACTTTGCTTTTTTTTTTAAATTCAAAATATTAGTGGGATTGATTTTATAGGTTGGGGGACAAATTAATCATGTGAGGAACATAATTATAGGCAAGAGAATTTTGTTGATTCTCACATGGGGAGTGCATTTTTTATGAGTGGGAGGACTTCACCTTTTTAAATGGATAGTTATTTTTATAAAAACAATTCCATAAGGTGGAGATAATTATGATCGGGTGGATTTGATTGTTGATGGAGATATTTTTTGATTATTTTTAATTAAAAATAATAGAGAGATTTTTTGATTATTTTTTGTGAAATAATATATTGTATGGGAGTAATAAGGAGATATTAAAGAGAAAATATTTTGTTTGATTATTAGATTCCATCATTTATTTCACCTATTGAAGATAGAGGATGGGGCCCAGTTTGGCAGGTGGCTAAACCCCCTCACAAGCAAACCAAACATTCTCTTCTCTCTTTACTTGATTCTCTCTCTCGTATAGATGCATTATCAGTAGAGTTTGACGTCCTCCTACTTGGTATGTTTGCATTTCATGTGTACTAATGTGGTCTATTACATTGATTTCTCACATTTATGCATGCATTATTAGTAGAGTCTAACATCCATTCATTGAGATGTGTTTTTTCACTCATGCATTGATTGATATAACTTGTGTGTACTCATTTTAGTTAACTCTGACATCCATACTTGGAGCATGCACTGATACTCGATCATAAACACATATTACTCATTCCTTAAGCATAATTTTTAATTGAAAACATAGGAGGGGTCATTCTTGATTGTCTTGAGAGGGTTTTTGTGGGCCCTACATTCACTCTTTTGTACATTCATTTTTTAAACTATTACTTGTGTCCATTTAGTGACTATTTGCACAAATTGCTCTTATATTCCTCGATGCATTGTCAATAGATCCTAACATCCATTTGAGCATGCATTATCACTTGTGCACTGATTCCTTTCATTTGATAAGATTCATTATTGATGTAGTTCAAAGTCCATCTCTCGAGCATGTAGTATTACTCTTAGTTGTGTCGTGTCAATTCCACTTGAGAGATACCAATGGAGGAAAGTTGATTCTACACCACTGGTCCTTATAATCAAAACTAATTATGCTTCATGGTTGTTGTACATGGAATACTCACTCATATATTAGGAACTTGTCCCATTCTTATATGGATAGATTCCTACTCCTATGGACCTAGGTCAATATGAAGATTAGGTTGACTCTTGTGACTATGTCTATGGTCACTTACTGATTCATGTTTCATGGGATCTACACCATGATGTGGAGCACATAGAGTGTTTCTCCATAGTTTGGAGCACTCTTCAGATTCTTTTTAGAGATCCTACTCAGATCTATATCACTCCTCCTCCTCTGCTTCCTATTATCTCTTCTAAAACTATTGTACTCTCTCTTCCTACTTTTATTTCCTATGATGACACATTCATCATAGGAAGTGTTCTTCCTTTTGTCAAGCCACCACTACATGATGAGATTATACCAAACCTTAGTTGCCTTATTGTATATTATACATTCATTCCTATATCAGATGTTGCTCTTCTAGAGCCATCACAGTCTATCACTTTAGAAGACTCTACTATTTTTAGTGTAAGTACACCTATTAAGAGCATCAATGATTCATTCTCTTCTTATTGATTTTCCTTCTTTAGTTGGTGAGTCATGCTCCACACTTCACATGGACATTTTTTTCATGAATGTTCCATGTATTTCTTCTAATTGGTCTACTTCAGTGGCATTACATTCAGTTCTTTCACATGATATTACTAGACTTATGCCACATATTCGATTTCAACAACTTTTAGATATCTTCATATTGATGCCTTCATCTTCTATTATCAAATGGAAAGAATTTTATTACACACATCAGGTTCTTCCTTTGTCAAAGGGAAGAAACATTGTTTGATGCAGATGGAGCTTTTACAGTCTTTAGGCAAAGGATCTTGTCATTGACCTTCATCATTTTATAAATTGTACTTAGAGTGTGGACTACTTCAACATCATCTTCTAGGGGTCTTTTAGTCTCTTCTTCTTATTTTATTTCTTTTGGGGGGAGTTTTTTCCCACTAGGTTTCTCCTTTTATTCCACTTTTTTAGAGTTGTATTGTACTTAGATACCTAATCAAGTGTAATTATAGGGACCCAATTCCAATACCCACCCAAGCTATACTCAAGGGGGGTGTTGGTGTAGGTGTTTACTACACTTATTTACTCATCTCATTTATGTGGATAATTAGGTATATTAGATAAGTGATGACATCATCACGATGTCATCATTCACTAATGAGTGTATGGGGTCATCCATCCCACTTGGTCCCCTACGTGCCTAGTCCACTCATGTCACTTTTCCACTATGTTACCTCAATTCTCTCTCCACCCATAGTAGAGGAGCCCATCCACTCACCTTTTCTGGATGATTCATCATACACTCACCCAACCTATTTATAGGCCTATCTTCCAAAGGCATTTAGAGGTGGGTTGTGTGGAGTGAGATCTATTGCATAATATAGTAGTTTGTCTAGTGAAGAGTTCAGTAGGTTTAGCTTATAGGCCTTTTATTATTTCACCAAAGATTATGTTAAGCCTTTGAGCTTGGGTGTGTGCCAACAGTCTTTTTGTAAGCTTTGTATAACAAACTTCTTCACTAATATATGCTATTACAATTTATACTCTCATTGTGATTTCTTGTTTCAACAAAGTTATGTGTTCACTCTATAGTCACTAGTCTTGGATGTCTAATTCTAGATGATACTCATAGAGGAGATGAATATTTATTAGGAAAAACAACTTTTCCAGTAGAAGCTAAGGCATGATTGTTACCAACAAGTTTGTATGAAGAAGCTTGTGGCCTGTCATCACCTTTTTAGGAGTTATTATTTTTTTTATTGGTGATTGTGGTCCAAACATCATTATTTCCATTTTAAGGTTTGGCCTCAAGTCCACCATTTTCCTAAGAAGCAGGAAGTGCATGCACCATCAAATGACATTCCCATATCATGTGGATCAAGGACTGGCACCAAAAGCAAGTATTTAGGAGATTGATATATAAAACTCACCGAGAAAATCTATTAGTGTTGATTTCTATATCAATGGAGTATTTCAAGTCTTAGGATAAATCCACTTCAACAAAATCCCTCTTTTGGGGATGAGCCATAAATAATTTGGTCTGCTCATGGCATATGAAGTGCCCTAAGAATTTTATGAGTTGATTAATAAAACCCCATAAAGGGAGAGACAAGCCAATAAACTAAACCTAAATAGGGATTTTTAGCTTTACTTGTTCTAAAACTCGAAAGTCTGGAGTCCAATGAGAAAAATAACCAAAGTGTTCCAAATAAACCAAGGTCCATGGTTAAAAATGAATTTGTAATGTTAAGTGCTGGAAAAACAAAACAAAAAAATCCCTTGGTAAGATTCTAGACTCCTTCAAGTTTCACTTCATGGCCTTGCTAATGATTGTGAACCCATTGTTTCAAAAGACTTTTATAGAATCAACATTACCTTGTGGAAGACTTTTAGGATGAATTTTTTCACCTACTTTGGGGCTATATTTATTTTCGTTTGCTCTAACTTTCTCTACATCTACATATGTAGAGAAAGGGGTGATAGTCATTTAAAATAGGGTACCCTACTGTCTAGAGGATGAATCACTAATCAAAATTAACAATAAATTCAAAATAAATCAAATACATCTATGATGATCAGTAGTGTGATAGGGTAGCTTAAAGGCTCAATAATACAGAGCTCCAAAACCTAATTCTCTTCCCCTAATATCCATCTAAACTCGTAGATTATTTTTTAGCTTATTGATATAAATATATTCACTATATCTTATTATTTGAGATGGATGCAAAACATCTTTCATCCTTATTGAATAACATAGAGGGAAATCATTATGGGCAAGAGGGTGGCATATCATGATTGCTAGAAGTATATTAGAGCTTATTAAAAATCATCACATACACACATTTATTACTTATCTATTATTGTTTAGATTTATTTTTAGTCCCATTTTGTATCGTAAAAGCATGCGTATATCATGTGTAATGTTTGGATATTTGATATTAATGGATATTATGGAAAGCGTTTGATTGTATTGACTTAGTGAATATTAATTTCTATGTATTTTAGAATTAGAGTTGAATAACTTATCAATACTTGTAACATTGTCATTCACATATTTTTATTAATTGTCTAATAGTTTTATCATCCAAATATTTGAATGTATATATAAGAATGCCTTGGAAGAATTTTATTTTTACTGGTATAACCTTGTTGTTTCTATTGCATATTTTCTTTACAAAACCCTTAGAGCATAAATATATGTATAAAAGTGCCTTCTTAATGTTTATAAATGTTATAGGTCTAAATCCATTTTAATTAATTACCAACTTAGTTGGTGGCATATTTGGATGGAAATATATTATTTAAACCACTTTTTAGTGGCAACCATCGTTTGGATCCATTAACCATGGGTTGAGGGAAGTGGTAAGAAGTTTGACTAAAAAAATTAAAAGAATGATTAAGTTTTAATTTTTATTAATATGCAAGTCAATGATCTTAGAGTGAATTTGTATGGGATAATTTTGAAAAGGGGGTTAATAAATTGTTTATAAAAGTGTTTCATATTTTTGAAATATTAACCAGATACCAAAATGTTATTGTTCAAATTATATAATATAGTTAGAATAATAAGTAGAAATTTGGTACTTTGGTCTAAGTAAATATAAAATAATTATATTATAAATGTTATAATATGTATATGTTTATATAGGTACAAGTGTGTTTTATGACTATTTTTTAGAGTTATGGCAAACTTGACTTGGCCATATTGGGTGTATTAAATGAGTTTTGTCTGATATTAGAGACCATAGTATGTGAAACTGTTATCTTCTTGGTTGCAAGATAACTTATTACATTGATATTTATTTGAGATTATACATTGAAATAACATAAATTTTATAAGGATTATTATATTATAAGATTTGTTATGCTATATTTTAAAGAATGTATTATATTGACAATTATATTTGTGTGTGTGTGTGTGTGTGTGTGTGTGTGTGTGAATTTTAACATTTGAAATTTAGAAATATGAATATACTTATTAATGGTTGTATCTATTCATAATAATATATCAAACACAGTTGTATGTAGTTGTAGCATACTTATTGATAGCTTGATTGATAAAATATGTATGTAGATGTAGCCACTCTTGGATTTGATATTTGAACATAGTTGTATGGTTGTTGTAGCAAGTCAATAGTATTGCATTAGAATATATTTGTACGAGGTTAAAGCTTACTTGTGGATTGATTGTTGAAAATTTTTGTAAGTAGTTGTAACCAATCTTTTGATTATATACTTAAGCATTGTTACAAGATGGTTGTAACAAACTTGTTTATAATTTGTTTGATCAAATATTTATTAAGGTCTATTCTTTGAACATTATCATAATTACTAAATCTCATTTTGAAGTAGATAAGTATGGTTTGGAGGTTAAAATTCCCTTATAAACCTCATGGTGGGAGTTCAATCCCATCCACGAGATTATAAGGGGGTAATACATTGAATTCAAGATTTTGACTCTATATCTTTAGTGTGGAAATAATTTTTTTTTCTTGATGAGTGTGAAATAGAACGAAATATTGAGATGATATTGTAAAACTAAAGATTTAAGTCTATGTCTTAGAATACATACATACATATCAGTTGTGATGAACATAATGGTAAAGGTATGAAACCAAAATAGAATTTTGAGTTATCATTGGGTAATGAAATATGATATTGATGATGTGTTGATATGAATAATTATTCTATACTATTAATTGTGCAATATATAGAGACATATTTATATCAAAACCCTTATGGGTGTTTCATCATGGAATGTACATAACCATATTAAAATTTAAATGAAATTGTATGTTATGAATGTAATGACATAGTGACTAATTTTGATATTTTTATAGCTAGTGATAATTATGATTGTGTTAACATATTATGGACTAAGTTAACATTTTAAGGATTATTTGTGAGATATTTTTTTAACTTAAGTTGAGTGGGTTGTTTTTAAAAATAGTCCTTCCTATTGTTAATCGATGATGAGTGAAAGGTAGCTATTTTATTTATAGTCACCCATAACCAGTTAATAAGAGTGGAGAAAACAACATTTGTTTTAGCAGAGAGTATGGATGATGTGGACAATGATCCAGATTTTGAATTCTAAAAATATTATAAAATACTTTGGCCAAAGTAATATTTTATATGTATACATTATCAATCCATTATACTTTCTAGTTTATGTGCTTGCTTGATATCATAACAGATAGAGGCATACCTAAGGCTATTTGACTAGTTGCATATAATAGTGATTGCACTTTCACATGTGATTCTTAGATGGTTTTGATTACTTGAATCATTATTATTTGTTCCTTAATGAAGGGAAGGATCACTCTGAGTGGAGAGGTGTAAGGGTGACTGTTAGTTTGTGGTGGGAGGTAAAGTTACCAAATGATGCTCTCCCTCTCTATAATTGAATTTGAACCAATCCTAATACATACTCATGGATAATGTATAGATTGTATGAGTTATTTTTGTTAAAACCATGTATCAGAGGAAATAAACTCAAAATTCTATTCAATGTAAAAGCTTCAATTTTTTTGTGCATTCATAAGGTTTAAAAATCTTACTCGAATTGATTATAAATAAACTAACGGGTTTCAATTAAACCAAAATAACAAAAAATAATTAAATAACCTTGGCTAATTATGTTTTTTAGATCATAAATAATCCAACAAACTCTCCCTTGATCTAAAAGGGTATAGAAGATGAAGGAAATAAAGCAATGACTATGAAGTCATCAAATAAACTTTGAAGCAACTATAATTGGTGTACTGCACATTCTAGTACTAACCAAAACCGATGTCACTCCATATAAAATCCTGCCTTGTGAGTTGTGGCATAAAAAGCCAATGAACACAATCAAGGCTTACTCATCCCTTGTGATTATTGTACCATATTATAGTAGAAAATGATCAAAGTGTATCCAATTATATTGATTTGTATAAAGCTCCACCCATGATCTTATCCAAGTGACCAACTTATACAATATATGACACATCTACATGATGTCCAATAAATTCTAACAACTTTTGCTCAACACTGAAGGTGATAACAACCCCTATCAACTCATACTGTGACTGACGACTGATCGAAGACCAACCAATGTTATGTCTTCTCC
The DNA here is from genome assembly GCA_037957365.1 of Torreya grandis. NCBI lineage: Eukaryota > Viridiplantae > Streptophyta > Pinopsida > Cupressales > Taxaceae > Torreya > Torreya grandis. The sequence goes on along the minus strand of JARHVA010000173.1, from coordinate 4,145,140 downwards.
CCCTATTAGAAGAGAGGTGAGAATTTGTACATCAAAATAATAAAATCAAACAATCTCATCTAATCCATCTCATGAATATCAAGTATATAAATCCAAAACTAGAAGAAATCAAGAACATAAGCTAAAAAGTTATACTATGACAAATCTTGGTCTTGAGCCTAGTAGCTTGCACAAGACAGGGGAATCATTGATCACTCAAAATAAGGTGTTAGGTCCATTTGGACCATAGACCTCGGCCATATAAAATGCCTCTTGATTAGATAAAGTCTCAAAATAACTTAAATAGATGGAATAACCATAAGATCTACCACTAAGATAATAAAAATAATTGGTTTTAACTCTTTTTTGTGTGAAGAGCGCAGTCATTGAGAAGGACATACATCTGTAGTATCTCCAATACCACCACATTTGAAATATTTGGGCTCTTTCATGTGCTGAGGAGATCTAGAAGAAGTTGAATCACTAGAAGAACCACTAGAATGAAAAAAGTGCCTATGGTGATGTTTGTGTTTTGAAGATCCCAGCTAATTCTAATGAAAATGCTTTGTAGACTGTCCATAATGACGTGGAGAGCATCTCGAAGAATGTCTTAGAGATTATTTCTGAGACTACCTATGTAAGTGGCAATGATCTTTGTGATATGACTGGGCATTTAAATAGTGAGCTTACTCAATAGGTGTATTCTTTTTATTTGTAAACTGACACTCATAATGAGTTAGCAAGTCACAAATAGAGTAAAATGTTGCTCTATTGAGCTTATCACTAAACTAAAATATTTTGACAAAATTTGTATATGCAAAACTGAGACCATTTAGTGTGATGGAAATAAGCATGTCATCATCAATATTTCCACTTGTCATGTAATATTTGTGGTTCAATGTTTTCAACCGATAAAGATATTCAGATACATCTTCATCATTAGCTAATCTATTATTTAAAATTTTCATCAAAAGGATAATCTTATTGTATGTAAGTTATTTGTCATACAAGTCCTTTAATGCTTTCCATACTTTCCATACTCCAGATTTAATAGATTCAATGTGAATAATCACTTGTACACTGCAGGATGATTTGCACATTTATCATGCTTTTGATAATCAATTTGGTGGGTTCAATGGGTGGTGTGATCTCTTTTTTTTATTATTTCCCAGAAATCAATAAAAATAAATGTATTTTCCTTGTTTATGCTCCATTCCTTATATTTTTTATGTGTTAAGCATCTATCTTCATATATTAAACTAAAATTTTTACCTATGATTATAAATATATTATGAAAATAAATGAATTCTACTTAGGGTTTTGCCTTGACCCTATTAAAAAATATATTGGTAATTCAAGACCTGTCTAATCGTAAATGGTAATATTTTTACACCCTTATAACTCTAATTTTCTTTGGAAATCCTAAAATATTTGCTTTTTTTTAAAAAGTATATTCCAAAAAAAATCAAGTACAAAAATAAATTTATCCAAAATTAAGAGTTCAACCCTAAAATATTTGCTTTTTAAATAAAAGTATATTCCAAAAAAAATCAAGTACAAAAATAAATTTATCCAAAATTAAGAGTGTTGAACTCTGGACCTCTTTTTTAGGAAGTGACAACCAAAGAGTGTTTACCAATCGCTCCACCTTCAAGTTTAAATGATATGAAACAATATTTAGATAAACCTGAATTTTTTAATTTTCCCAAAAAATATATGCATGTAAAATAAAAAGTGAAATTAACTCACCGTTGTTTTCTTGTATGCAGAAATTGATTATTGCATTTATTTAATTATTTTCCCCTCTTCTGGTGGAGCCACATGGTTTTGGGCTTTGAACTCTGTAAGTATATGCTAAAAATCACTGAATAAAGAAGTCCTACTTGTCAGGTGAACATTTTAGTTTAGATGATGCCTGATTGCAAGATTGAATACTTTAAACGCTTTAGCTTAAAAAATAAAAAAATCTGGTGGTGGATATAAAAAATATATACCACGGCCTAGTCTCTTAAGGCATTTTGAATGCATTACTCCTCAAAACCTTCCTTTAAGTTGAATGGTAATGAATAAAATTGAAGATTATACCCAAAAAAATGATCAGACTTTGGGATTTTGTATTGTGATTATGACGCTTCAGTGTTAAGAAAAATACCAAACTAACTTGCACATTGTATCAGACTATTTGTTGTGTCATACATCAAACTATCGTATACCATCCAATTCAGTTCATACGCATGTCTTGAAGCATCGTACAGATTTAGGAAGATTACACCAGACTCTCCTCCTTTCTCCTCCTACAGGTACCAGAGGAAATAAACTCAAAATTATATTCAATGTAAAGCTTCAATTATTTTGTTTTACATCTGTAAGCTGTAAAAAGCTTACTCGAATTGGTTATAAAGAAACCAACTAATGGGTTTTAACTAACCTAAAACTTAAAAAAATAACAAAAGAATTAGATAACAAGATAATTATGTTTCTTGGATCATAAATAATTCAACAATTTTTATAAGAGTATTATTGTAATTTTGATATTATTGTATTAATTTGGCTTGCACAGTAATGGCTATTGGAAAACATATAAATTTATTATTTATCACATTGTATTACAACATGGTTTTATATATGTGTTATAGTTGGATTGACATCTTCAGACTTATTTTAATTGATGAGCAATACCTTATTTTTGAAATATGAATTGTTGCATAGTTTTATAGTTTTTTCACCATTGTAATCTAGTTTGGGAGTTAAATTTATAGTTGATTATATGCTTGAATTAATGGATTTATTTATTAAATTATACCTGATGTATTAAGTATTTTTAAACTTATTAATGGTAGATCTGAATGGTGTGTAAATTATAAGATTATACTCGTAGTTTACTTAGTGGATAATTAATTATAATTACTCAAAAAAAATATGTAATTTTCATTGTTAAACTTGGTCTGGTTTTAAAATGTGGTATTAGTGTCAGGGTTAAACATTTGGACCTAATGGTTCCACTAAAATTGGCCAAACTCTCCTAATTTTCATAAGGAGAGAATGGTGCACTCAAAATTAAATTTTGAGGGAACTTCAAATTAAGTTTAACAACTTGATCCTAACCTATTACTAGTAGAGCAAGCTACTAATATTGATCAAATATTCATATTGATGAATGAGATACGAGACAAAATTGTATCCCTAAAACATGAGGTACATGGACATGATGAATAAGAAGAGAAAGAAGAACAAGAGGAAAAATAGTTGGATCAGGAAGAGAATCCAAAGTATGAGCATGAAGAGCACCATGATGCAAAAGTGCAAGTTGCTACAGAACTTGTGAGAATATTGAAAAAGGAAAATCCACCTAAATTTAATTGAATAGTGTTGGGAGATGGAACTAAAGGTTGGATCACTAAAAGAGAAAAATATTTCAAAATTTAAAATGACTCTGATGTGACTAAAGTGGTATGGGGAGCATACCAATTGGTTGGTGAAAAAATAACATGGCGAGCCAATAAGAAGTTAGAAATGGGTCTTGACTCAACTAACACCACTTAGGAGCAATTTGTAACATTGTTTAGAGATTAATGGCTATCATAGCTATACTTTGATCAGAAACTAACAAATTTTTAAAAACTGAAGAAAGGAGATCTATCAATGACAGAGTATTCGTAGAACACTTTACCAAGCTTCTCAAATAGGTTTTTTAATACTAGAAATATGAAAGTTTTTAAATCAAACAGTTCATCATGGGTTTAAGGCCACATATCGGATGTGAATTGGATGTATATAGACCTAGTTCTATGGATCAAGTCTTTGATAAATTTGTCAAGCAAGAGAATAAACTTAAATCACTTATTGAAGTAAGAGACAAGTATAAGAATAAGTTTAGTAGCCTGAAGTCTTATTTCAAAAATAATAAATAGAAGTGCAATAATGATTTTAAAACTAGATTTAATAATAAGAATACCATATTTAATTATGTTTTCGAGGCTGAAAAGCCAAGTAATGGCTCCAAAAATGGAAATAAATGAGGTAACCCACCCAAAAAAAAAGGGCTACATGGTGGATTTTAACTTGTGGAGGAGATCACTATGAAAAATATTATCCTTAGTGAAATACGTGGAGTAAATTCAATAATCCTTCATCATAATCCACTCAACATGGAGTTTTCTAGTAGTGCATCCACGTAATAGTTTAGAATCATCAAACTGAATTTCAAATCTCTCAAATATAAGTGTCAGCTACTTTGTTTGGACATTGTGTTTATATTTTGATATATATTGGAACTACTGAGTGTTTTCTACTAGGTGTGGATCCTGAATATCTTCCAAAATCAAAGGTTAAAATTTTGATGTTATTTTAGTGACGTTTGGATCCCATTATTTGAATCCCTGATGGTACTTGGGGTTGCAAGGGGAAAACCCCCCTTGCGGGGTCTGGGGGCATCTAGAGGCCACATGCCCTAGAGAATTTTTTTATTTAAATTACCTTGTTAAATTATAATTTTGTATTCAATTTGGGCCGTTGATTAATGATTTATAGATCTGATGGTAAAGGTTATGTTTAGGTATTTTTTACCGTAAAATGTATTTATATATGGCTGAGATGTACGAGTGCAAAAAAATAATAAAATATTGTGCATAGAAAGGAGGCAAAAAAAGTAGAGGGGTGTAACAAGGTTTGTTATAAGATTTTGTTTCTCTCATGTATTATTGTAAATAATATACTGGACAAGTTTGGTGGATGTAGCCCATCTTGGGTGAACTATGTTAAATCTGGTGTCTCTTGTTATGTGCATGTTTATGTTTATTTTCTAAATGTTTGATTAATTTGTTTCATAGTTTTTCTTGTATGTGATTTGGGGATAGATCTGGGTTTTAATTTATCCTAACATTTCTATTTTCCTAGTCTGCTTAATAAAGTACCTATAAATGATGGGCATATGAAAAATGTGTGGACTATGAAATATGGGAATCAATCTAGGGTCAAAGTAGATAAATGCCTATTAGAAGGAAAAGTAGAATTACTTGATTTCAATATATTATTATATTTATTTATATCACCATTAGAGTCATATGATATGAAATTAGGGGTTAATTGCTTTGGAATCACAAAGAAAAAGTAGGTTCCTTCCCAAATAAGGTGGAATGTTTAGATGATTTGGGAAACTATACTCAAATCCAGAGAGAGAAAAATGAACTTAAGTTGAATAAAATTTTAGTGATTCATTTTAAGAAGGATCAAAGGAAAGGGTGTTATATGTTTGTGGTTAAGTTTTCAAATAGCATATAAATTCATAGTTAAAAAATGTTCAAATTTAAGGTTTATCTAGTGTCGTAGTGTTAATTTTAAAGGGAACCAATGGCTTCTTCTAATTTTGTACTAGATAAATCATAAATTATTAATGGATCTAAATATAACATATGTGAAAATCATGTTAAAGTATAATTTATGGCCTGAAAGTTGTGGAACATTGTCACCAAGATTGAAAATCCTCGTTAGAATGACATGTGACACTTGATCTTTTAAATGCGTTTCAACATAAATCATAAGAAGCAATGTCAATTATCTTGTGAAGTTTTAATGATGAATTCCTACTCCACATTATTAATCAAGAGTCTCCTAGTGATTCTTTAAAACTTTTTGAGTCTATACACAAGGTCACTCGTCTCTTAAATCTTATTAAATTGATTCTTGAATTACTGACTACACCGATAAAAAGTGATAAAAAGATTGTTAATTTTATTGATAAAATTATAGATATTAAAGATTATTTAGTTGGTTGTAAGTGTAATTAGATTCAAGATAAAATATTTTATTTCATTATTTAGCTTAACATTCATGAAAAAATTCATAATTTTATCTCAATTTTGAATTTAAGGTATAAAGAAAGATATCCTATACCTCACTATCATGTCAACTCATTTATTTCAAGAAGAGCAAGTGATGTCTAATTTTTATTTGAAAGAGAATGTCACTCATGCACTTCTCACTCTCAACCCTATTTTTAAGAACAATAAAAACCAAAAATATAACTCTAATTATGCTAAAGGCAAAAAATAAAAACGAAAAATCTGGTAATAAGAATCATAAACCTAAGTTTAATGAGAACTAAATATGTATAGTAAATTTGGTCATAAAAGGGAAACATGTTATAAAAATAAAGATGGAGCTAAAAATCAATCTTTAAAAAATAACAAAGGGAAGCAATCTAATCCAAATAAATAAAATAATCAAATCCTTAACTATAATAACAATCATGATCAAAATTTTAATGTTATTAATTTATATGCTATCTTATTTGTTTCAAATGAGAATGATTGGATTATAGATAGTGGTGCATCACACCATATGACTTGTTTATCAAATAGTTTGTATGTTTCTATAAATATTTTTGAAAATATTTATTTATGAGATAATTCATCTTTAGAAGAAACTAAGCAAGGAAAGACAAATTTTGTAAATATTATTATTAATTATAATTTTTTTTAACTAAACTTAAGAAAAAATTAATATCTTATTCTCAAATTACGAATGATAATTTCATTGTATCATTGTTTACATATACCTGGTCTATTAGAAATCAATCTAGTTCTCTAATTGTTAAAGATATTTAAAAAAATGGTTTATACATTTTCTATCTTTCTTCTGTATGTTTTATTCCATCACATAGTAAGAATGAATCTCAATTATGGCATGAAAGATTAAGACATGTTAATTTTATAATTTTATATGATATGTCTTCTCATAATCTTGTTATTGGTTTACATTTTGTCTCTTTCCATCATGAAACTTGTGAATGTTGCTTACGTGGTAAGCAACATACTGATCCCTTTAACAATAACCACGATGTGAATTTCTCTCATCCTTTAGAATTAATTCATAGTGATGTTGCAAGACTTCTTGAAGTTGTATGTCTTAGTTATTCTTTTAATATTGTTACTTTTATAGATGATTATACTAGAATGATCTAGTTATATTTCATTAAAAATAAATTAGAAATTTGTCTAAATTCAAAGAGTTTAAATCTATTATTGAAAATGCTTCTAGTTTTTATATTAAGATATTAAGATCTGATAATGGTGGTGAACAAAAATTAGTAAAGAGTTTAATTATTTTTATTTGAGTTGTGCTATTCAAAGATAAATCAGAACTCCATATTCCCCTTAGCAAAATGGTGTTGCTGAAAGGAAACCCTGCATCATTATTGAGATGATTAAAATAATGTTGCATTCTATAAATGTTCCAATTTTTTTTATGGGACAAAGTATTGAATAATGTTATGCATATTCTAAATATAGTATCTACTAAATATTTTTATTTTTCTACACCAAAATACATGTATGTTATGTTGTAGCATCAATTTGCACCCTTGGAGAGGGTTCTTCAGGCTCTCTCCAATTGAGATACACTATGGGAACAAACCTAGGTTGTGGGTCACCTATGGTAGGGTTGTACCTCTAGAGAAGGTCGACTTCCTCTTGATGGATCACCTATATTAATGTTGTCATAGGGAAAAGGGTTACAAAGGGAAAAAAATGATCCTAAGAAACTTAACAAGGTGATGCACCAAAACTAAATGAGGCTCTCATATACTTTAACCCATACTATATTTGTACAAGATAACTAGCTCATACAATCTTACAATCTAACTAATTGCATAAGTATTTCATAAACTAGGTTTAGGAAGCAATAAATAAAATTAAAGAGGAGTTCTAAGACTCACTGAGGGCTTGCATCAATGACAGAAAGAACACTAGCTTAGACTTGCAAATAAATTGAAGACACCTAGAAATGAGCAAGAAAGAAGGAAAATGGGCATGGAAGATTCTCCTTCACAATGTCATCATGCACAAGCTTTGCTACACACTTCAGAGGGTAGAGATAGGCAAAGAAAGTCTATTATAGCATCAAGAGATAGTTCTTACAAATTTTGATAGGGTCTAACCTTATCAAATTAGAGTCTCTACTCTTATAGAATTGAGAGAGTCTTTGTGAGAATCCAAAATCCGAGAGAGCTCTTACAAATGAGAGAAGAATGGGTAATATAGGATAAAATGGAAAGAGAGAAGAGGGAGCACGTTAACTTTGAACAATCAATGAGATTCCCCTTTTCATGAATGTTCTACCATATTTTGATCCATTCAAGATTAACCATTTATCAACAAGCTAACCTTTACTTGCTCTAATAGTATTCAAGCTCTTCTCATTGGCTGAGAGATCTACTAGAAGACAAGAATATGTTTTGAAGATGATGAGTCATGATTTTGTTGTTGGAGAAAATATCTAAAGGCTCTAAAACAAAAATGAATACTCCAACTACTTTTTCCAACCATAAATCCCCTTGATTTAATCTTCCATGCCACCTTCCACTTGCTTTCACTATTCATGAGAAGAGAATCTTCATATCTTAAATTTAGACAGAGCCATGACTAAATCTGCTTTGAGCGGCAGTAAGTACCTGCTTGTTGAGGATCTAGCTATATCGAATATGAGACACTCATAACCATTCAAATATGCCTCTACTTCAAACCTAATCATATGTTTACTATAAATGAAAACCAATCCCATTTATTGGTTTTCATATAGCCATAATTGTAATGGAGATATGCAAGTTGCTTGATCTCATTTCAATAGCTAGTTGCCTATCTTTGATCTTTATTAGGCCTAGATAGACATATTTTTGCCTTTGAGCATTTATGAAAGATGAGAACTCACTGCACACGAGGATATTCCTTATAAAATAGCAATGAACACACTAATGGAATAATCCTATAATTTTTAGAGGAAGGATTTGATAGGTTCTAAGTCTTCGAACCAGAGGTTGAGACTATGTTTCAATGGTGACAAAACCTCATCGGTAATGGAGCTTCACCATTAACAAATTTGATTGTATAAATATGTCTACTCAATGACATTTGACTGAGCTCTAATGGCAATAAATGCCCTTTGAAACATTATTCTAGTTTGACCTAGGTCACATGTTTGACCTTTATTTGAAGTTTTTAGCTTTCAAATTTTAACAACGGTCCTCAATCTTGATTTGGGCCTTCTTAAATTGTGTCATCTGTTAGCTCTTCATTTGTTATGTAGGATCCTATTGACTCTATTACCTCTCATTCACCATTGATATTTATTTTTGTGAATTAACATGAGCCATATATCTTCTAATAGATTAATGTAGTTGAGACACTTGGTAGCTTCTCATTAGCTCCCAGGATCCATTGACCTTTTGACTCAATGTTCATCATTAGATCTAATTTATATGATTGCATGTGCATAGTTGATCAACTTGGGCCTACTTTCTTTTTTAGTCAATGCCCATCATTATATTTTAACTTAGATTGTAATATTTGAACACTTATCATTGATACATTCAATCATGACCTTTTGACTTGATGCTCACTATTGATTTATTCAGTACAATTGAAAATGTGTCATTGGATCTTCAGGACCCACTAACTCGTTAGGTTTCCTGCTCGCCATTAGATTTGATCTGAGCATTAAAGATCTATAAAGTCTCTATCTCTATGTTAAACCTTGGGATATTTGAATTCAAATGGTTATTTCATGAATCTTAAACTTGACGTCTATGCGCATGTTTCATTTTGCAAGTCTAAATTTAAAGGATTATATCTTGAGATAACAAGCTCATCAAGACATGAAATTGGCAGAGAATGTTCAAGGAATGAATAAATGCATGACCATGAAATATTTTGTTTTGAGAGGTTTCCCAAATGCATTTATTAAACTTACAACTAGACTAATTTCTTCATTTTTGTATGATATGTTGATGATGGTTTGACTCTTATATGCTTGTGCAAGTCATTTTTATCTCTTTTAGAAGGTTCTAATGAATTTATAAGACTTTGTGTAATCTGATTCATGATTTTGAATTCTAAAACACCATGAAAACATGTTGGATCTTCTTCCCTTGCAACTCTAGACCTATTTTAAGACTTGCTTCTCAAATATCAACAAATTGCACTTTAAGCTTGTTTAAAGTGTTTCAAAATATTTGTAAGAAATATGAGATCTTTGGACCACTCATTCCATCTATAAATATGTTCATCTCATCTATTCAAGCAAAAACTTTTTATGTAGGCCAAAATTAACCAACATCTTTAGTTGCTCACATAGAAGCATGCCTGCTATGCTTGAGAACCTAGACTAGTTGCCTCGTCTGATCCATTGGGCATGGAGTCACAAGTCTTTACTTTTAGTTGACATGAAATGATAATGATTTCTATTTGGATAAATTAATCTTAAATCAATAGGGACAAGAAAATAAAACAAACAAAGGCAAGTGCATGCAGACATTAGGAGGAAAGAAAAATAATAACTAACTACTAAACAAATGTGCACAAAGGCACTTTAGAGTATCATATTCTTATGGTTCTAGATCTGACCATTCTCCCTCATTCTCGAAAACATCAGTACTAACTTTAATAGATAATTCACAGTGAGACTGGTCAAATTTTTCAAATAGATTTGCAAGTTCATTTTCATGTTCTAGAGGAGGCATAGGCTTATTTAGAACCTATATTTGGTCCATGAAGTCATGGTACAACTGTTACCATGCTTCATCCTAATCCTCTTTTTTCTCCTCCATTTCCTTCTCATCTTCATCCTTATTAGTAAACTGGTTGACTGTTGCAACCACATCAATTTTTGCACTTTGATCATATTCATATTCAACCCCACCAAATGGAATCTCTTGGAGTAAATCAAAATCTTCTTTATTCTTATTTGTATCCTAAATACACATTTCTTCAAATATGAAGGCATTATTACTTCCATTAGGCTCTAATTCATTGGTGTCAAATCCATGCCAAGAAGTCTAATTAAATCCTGACTTTTCCTCTTCAAAATGAAGTGGATTACCTATCATTATCTCTTCATCATATACACTTGAATTTTCATCTTCAAGATCACCTATGATTTCAAGCTCCTCCTCTATTATTTGTAAATTAAGTTCCTCCTCCATGAGGGAGATGGTGGGAGGGTGAAAATTTTCACCTTACTTATAGCTTAGGAAAGTATCCTTCCAACTAAGGACTTTGAGTGATATTTTGGGTGGATCTTGGGGAAGGGAGATAGAGTCTTGAATCTTTTGTAAGGCAAGCTCATTGAGCTGAGCTAACACCTCTCTTTTTTTAACTTGGACTATCTTAGCTAGCACTTATTCTCTCTTCTTTGTGCCCTCCTTGATTAATTTCCATGAGGGGAAAGCATAAGGCTTGGCCATCTTCTATTTTTATTGAATGAGTGTGGGAGAGGGTGGTTTCACAAGAGAGGGTATGACATAGTTAGGCTCATTAGCATAAGATAAGATCCATGGATGGCTTGATGTTTCTCAGCTGAATGTTTTCTAATGATTGGCCTGACTCTTGATAGAGATGAGTTTTGACAAGGTGGGATAAGGGGATCGGTTTTAGCATGAACAAGAGTAGGAAAGGGTATTTGGGGTCTAGGTTTGGATACTCTCTATCTCAAGAATAATTGATAGTCATTTTCTATTCTAGATTGATCTTTCTTAACCAAGTATTCTTCCTAAAACCTCAACTCTTGCTCCTAAACATACGCTTGGCGTTCAAGATTCTTTTATTGCCTATATGACTCTTTTTCCCTATCAACCTCTCTTAATTATTTTTCAAGATCAATCCATATCTCCTTAAGTCTCTTTTTCTGGTTGACTAGATAGAGGCAAATTCTGACAAGGTTGATACATTGAATCTTGAGGGCTACTTGGGGTGAAGCCATGAACATTGCTAACTTGAAATTAAGGATAAATAATGAAAGAACATGAAACTTGATCAAATGAGTAATGATACATAACAATGATGGTGATTAGGCACCTGAGATGCTTATACGAGCTGATGTTCATAATGGAGTCACTATTGATGTTTGCAAATGTGCCTCCAAAGGATGATTACACTGAAAGGCAACACCAAGAACCTTTCAGTGAGATGCAGAATGCATTAATGTCCTGTCGAGTGTGCCAAAAACTATTGTAGCATAAATTTTCACCCTTGGGATAGTTTTCTTCAAGCTCTCTCTAATTAAACTACACTGTGAGAACAACCCCAGGCTGTGGGTTACCTATGGTGGGTTTGGACCTCTGGAGAAGGCCAAATTTCTCTTGATGAATCACCTATACTAATGTTATCACAAGGTGAAGGGTTGGAAAGGGGAAAAATTCTCCTAAGAAAGCTAACAAGGTGATGCACTAAAACTAAATGAGGCTCTCCTATGCTTGAACCCACACTAGATCTACACAAGACAATACTAGCTCACACAATCTCACAACCTAACTAATTGCATAAGTATTTCATAAACTAGGTTCAAGAAGCAATGAATGAAAGCAAAGAGGATTTCTAAGACTCACTAAGAGCTTGTATCAATGATATAAAGAACACTAGATTAGACCTACAACTAACTTGAAGACACCTAGAAATGAGCAAGAAAGAAGGACAATGGGCATGGAAGATTCTCCTTCACAATGCCATCATGCACAATCTTTGCTACACATAGTTCAGAGGGGAGAGATGGGTGAAGAAAGTCTATTATAGCATCAAGAGGTAGTTCTTACAATTTTTGGCCTGGTCTAGCCTTATCAAATGAGAGTCACTACTCTTCTAAAATTGAGAGAGTCCTTTTGAGAATCCAAAATCTAAGAGAGATATTACAAATGAGAAAAGAATGGGTAATATAAGAGAAAAGGGAAAGAGAGAAGAGGGAACGCATTAAATTTGAATAATCAATGAGATACCCCCTTTAATGAATGTTCTACCATCTTTTGATCTAATTACGATTAACCCTTCATCAACAAACTAACATTTATTTGCTCTAATAGTCTTCAAGCTCTTCTCATTGGCTAAGTGATCCACTAGAAGACAAGAATCTATTTTAAAGATGATGAGTCATGATTTTGTTGTTGGAGAAAATCTCTAAAGTCTCTAAAATAAAAATGAATACTCCAACTACTTTCTCCAACCACAAGTGTCCTTACTTTGATCTTCCATGCCACCTTCCACTTGTTTTCATTGTTCATGAGAAGAGAATCTTCATATCTCAAATCCAGATAGAGCCATGACTAAGTCTGCTTTGAGTGATGGTAAATACCTGATTGTTGAGAATCTAGCTATATCAAATATGAGACACTTATTCATAACCATTCACATCTATCCCTACTTCAAACCTGATCAAATGTTTAATATATATGAAAACCAATCCCATTTATTAGTTTTCATATAGCCATATGTAATGGAGATACACAAGTTGCTTGATCCGATTTTAATAGCCAGCTGCCTATCTTTGATCTCTACTAGGCTTTAAAAGACCTATTTTTTCTTCTGAGAATTTATGGAAGCTTAGAATTCACTATACATGAGGATATTCATTCCAAAAGAGTAACAAACACACTAATGGAATAATCCTATAATTTTTATAAGATGGGGTCGATAGGATCTAATTTTTTGAACCAGAGGTTAATATTGTGCTTTAATGGTGATGAAACTTCATCGATAATGGTGATTCACAATTAATAACCTTAACTATATAATTATGTCTACTCAATGGCATTCAACCAAGCTCTAATGGCAGAATATTCCCTTTGAAACTTTTTTATGTTTCAACCTAGGTCACATGTTCAACCTCTATTTGAAGTTCCTAGCTTTTGACTTTTAATAGTGACCATCGATCTTGATCCGAGCCTTCTCAAATTGTGTCATCTGTTAGCTCTTCATTCATTTTGTAGGATCTTGCTTACTCTTTGACCTCTTACTCACTATCGATGTGTATCTATATAAATGAATGCGATCTATATATCTTATGATAGATTAATGTGGTTGAGACACTTGGTAACTTCTCAATAGCTCCCAAGATCCACTAACCTTTTGACTCACTGATCACTATTAGATCTACTTTATATGATTTCACATGTACCATTAATCAACTTGGGCCCAATGTCTCTGTCAGTATATGCTCATCATTATATTTGACCTTAGATCTTGATATTTGAACACTTATCATCGACATGTTCAATGCTGACCTTTTGACTTGATGCTCACCATTGATTTATTTGATATGATTGAATGTGTGTCATTGGATCCTCAGGACCCACTGACTTATCAAGTTTCTCAGTCACCATTGGATTTGATCTAGGCACCCAATATCTATAAATTTATCAGCTCCATGTTAAACCTTATGATATTTGAATTTAAATGGTTATTTCATGAAGCTTAAATTTGACATCTACGCATATGTTTCATTATACAAGTCTAACTTTAAAGGCATATACCTTGAGATAACAAGCTCATCAAGACATGAAATTTGTAGATAATGTTCAAGGCATGAAAAAATTCATGTCCATGTAATATTTTAGTCTGAGAGGCTCCCCAGATGCATTTATCAAACGTGCAACTAAACTGATATGTTTATTTTTGTATGACGTGCTAATGATCGTTTGGCTCTTCTATGCTTGTGCAAGTCATTTTTTCTCTCTTTTAAAAGGTTCCAATTAACTTCTAAGACTTTGTGCAATATTATTCATGCTCTTGAATGATTGAAACATAATGAAAACCTATTGGATCTTCTTCCCTTGTAACTCTAGACCTATTTCAAGACTTGTTTCTCAAATAACAAGTTGCACTTTAAGCTTGCTTAAAGTGTTTCAAAAGATTTATAAGCAATATGAGATCTTTGGACCACTCATTTCATCCAGAACTCTGTTCAACTCATCCATTTAGGTAGAAACTTTGCATGTAGGTCAAAATTGGCCAACATGTTCATGACATATCATTTACCATTATAATAGTTTTGTTGTTATTAACTAAATTGATAGTGTCTCAACTACATTTATATTTATTAGTAAAACTATTTAATTTGATTCTTCTTAATTTTTAATTCCAATTATACTGTAATAGATATATTTTTTCTTAGATAATAAAGAGAAGAACATATATTGACTTTATATTTTTAATTCAAATGAGTTAGCATTAAAATACATTATATGCATAACATCATGTTTAATTTGACAAAAATGATCATGTTTAGTTATTGCATTTGGTAAGAAGATCATGCTCAGTAAGTTTGAATCTTTTGTATTTTAATTGTTAAGATGATTTCGTTTGATTAATGGGGAAGTTCATACTAACATACTTAGATGCTTCATTTTATAATAAGATATGTTATGAAATTCTAAGTGTAAATGGAATTTGTATTATTAATTAACTCTTCACAATTTACTTTACTGAACATTATATATATATATATATATATATATATATATATATATATATATATATATATATATATATATATATATATATATATATATATGAAAGTATTTATTTTAGTCTCATATTTAGTTGATTGAATGATTGCATATCATGCTAAATTATCCATATTTAATGTATTAGAGGTTGCATACCTCAATCTTTTGTTAAATGTAATTTTATATCATTAAAAAATTGAAGCATATTTTACTTGTAAAGTTTTGTTAAGATTCAAATTATAAAATAAATTATTGCTAATAAGATATCTAATGTTTGGCTAAACTTAGTATCATATTATTAGTAAAATTATTGTATGTGCATCACATGACAATTGAAGATGCTCATCTTGTCAATATTGGAGACATCCAATAATGAATTGCATACAATAATTTATGTTTATTACTTTGTAATCAAAGTAGTGAACTTGTTTTCAACATGACTTGATTGTTCAAAATGTGTTTTACCAAAAATAAACATATGTCATATTTTATCTTTATGTATTTGGTTATTGTGATACTAACCATATTGTTTTATCATGAATAAACTTTTGTATATATGTTTAAGTTTTGTGTAGGTGTTAAAGTTGTATAGCTCTAGCAAAAATTCTAGTGGAGCACCAATAAATTAAATTTATAGAATTTCATGTGCACTTTATTAAATAAAAAATCCTCAATGGTGACATTGATTTGCAATTATGTATTATGGATGAATAAGTGGAAGATGTCTTCACAAAACCACATAGTGCTACCAAGTTTTATCCATTTTAATTTCTTCTTCTGTATACTTCTTCTCTATCAATATACATCAAAACTACATTTTTTAATGGTGATATCAGAAAATAATGTACATGACTCAACTAGAAGGTTTTGTAGTGGATGGCTAAGAGCACAAAGTGTGCAAAATATAATTTTTTTGTATGGTTTGAAAAAGGTTGTCACATCCCAATTTCTCACTAAACTAATTTACTTGATTATCCATGGATTATTATGGCTGTTAAATTTGATTAATTACTTTTTAACTAAGTTGTAAGTCATATGTTGTAATGGGATAGTTGTATGTTGCTTTGATTCCATGATTACATTGTTAAAAGTTAGTTGTATTGTATATTATTTACATTATGATAATGTTGATTAGTTATTATAGCAATGTTTTATGATATATACATATCATGATGTTACAGGCTAAATACCTTCTTATCATGAGTTGGATGCAGGAGAGATTCATCACTAAGAGCATGACGGAGGAACAACATCATCATAGAAGATGACGTAGATAGAGGTGTTAGGGGATGACAGAGGAACAGTTATAACCCATGCACACACCACATTAGATAGTACACATCATATGCATTATTTGAATTTATTAGTGTCAGTACATTTTTTATGTTATCTGCATTTATATAATTGATTATATGTACTAGTTGTATGTTAGTTCAGTTTAATGGTTATGCAGAATTAATCTTGTGTGATTTCATTGTGGCTATTATTCATAGATTTAGTGTGTAATGTTATTAAATCATTATGTCATATTATTGTATTCATGATTATTAATGCTTATAGGAATGTAAATTTTCATGAATAGTATCTCGTTATTACTATATATAGACTAACTATAATGTTTTTGTAATGTTTAGAACATTAGTTGGTTATCATTATGATATTTGAGAATATAATTATATGGCATAATGCCTTAATATATGAAGATAACAAAAGACATAGGATAGTCTATATAACATAGTAATAACACAACAATTTTGTTGTTATAATACTATTATGTTTGGTATAATAGTTGTTTTCTATACCATTAATGTTAAAAGAGTATTATCGACTTTATATTAGTAACATTATTAAAATACATGATGTTGTTATCTTTACCAAGTTATTAACAAAATTGCATTATATCCTAAAACTATCGTATGAACAAAATGTAGTCTTTGTTAGCATGCTTAGACTATGGTAAGTTCAAAGTGTTAGTTTTCATTGTGGAATAATGTTAAAAGTGGAATTTATTGAGGAGATATATGGGCATGTATTGTAGGTAGGCCATGTAAGATTTAAATAAATTAAAATAATGATTAAATGAATTTGGGGAAAGTTTGAGAGAAATTTGGGCTATTATGGTTTATGTTGGGGATCAACCAACAATAGATTACACTTATGAAAGCAATAAACCGCCGAATTAAATCAGATAGATAAGTAACTAGAATCAGATAATAGCAAAGAACAAGAGATACAAGAAACCACCCTGAAAACTTGTATTGAACTCTTTACAAAAGGAATACAATTGAAGAAACTTCTTTCTTCCACACCTCTCTCAGATGCACAAGATCTCTCTCTAGATCTCTATCCCTTAAGAGCTCTTTCTCTCAAGTACAATCAACTCCAACAACCTAGATTGATACAACTCTGTACTATTCTTCAACATTCACATACAATGAACTACTACAATAATCACACTAAGCTAAGAAGATCTAATTCTACATATAGAATTAGGAAACTTGAGCATGCACTTACAACCAACAGTTAAGCCTCTTGAACAAGGGCTCTAAAAAACAATCTTACTAATAATAGAAACACGAACTTAAGACTAAGACTTAAACTCATCATGCAAACACTCACTTCTGTCCTCAGAAATAGCATTCTAGACGCACAGGTAACCGACGTCGATTCCTGCCTGCTTGCCTATGACCGACGTCGGCCGATCATCTGCCGACGCCAGCGTCTCTTCAACTGCACCAGATCGACGTCAGTCGCTCCTGACTGATGCCGGTGACTGTGTAAACCTACAACTTTGGTAATGCACTCATATGTGAAGCTTTTAGGCTCCACACCTTAACAATCTCCCACTTGGAGATAAACAACTGCACCAGTACCTGTACAGCAACATCTTCTAGCTCCTCCATCTTCAACTCAATCATGAAGACCAATAGAAGTTGAATGAAGATTCAACTTCTCCTTTGTAATCGGCTTGGTTAACATATCAGCAGGATTCCTATCTGTATGAATCTTCTCCAGCTTCAAATCACCATCTTCCAATACCTACCGTATGAAGTGGTACCTTAGTTGTATGTGCTTGGTTCTTGAATGAAAAGCTGAATTCTTAGCCAGATGGATTGCACTCTGACTGTCACTATACAATCTGCAACTCCCATGCTCCCTTCCAAGCTCTTCCATGAACCGTGTCATCCATATCATCTCTTTGCTAGCTTCTGTGGCTGCAATATACTCTGCTTCTGTGGTTGACAAGGCAACAACCTTCTGCAACTTAGATATACAGCTAACCACCGTTCCACCTACAGTGAAAACATAACCTGTAGTGCTCCTCCTGCCATCCAAATCACCTACCATATCTGAATCTACATAACCATGTAGAGAGGTATCTGAACCTCCATAGCACAAGTGCCTACTGTTGGTTCCTCTCATATATCTAAGGATCCACTGAACTGCTTTCCAATGTTCCTTACCTGGATTGGCCATATACTTACTTACAACTCCCACTACTTGGGCAATATCCGGTCTAGTACACACCATTGCATACATCAAACTCCCTACTGTAGAAGAATATGGAACCTTACTCATGTACTCTACCTCATCATGTGAATTAGGACATTGTTCTTTACTTAACTTAAAATGTCCAGCCAAAGGTGTGCTTACCGGTTTAACATCCTGCATATTGAACCGTTTCAACACCTTGTCCACATAATCCTCTTGAGACAATATCAACCTGTGATTTTTCCTGTCTCTCTTAATGCTCATGCCAAGGATTTTCTTTGTTGCTCCCAAATCCTTCATAGCAAACATTTGAGCTAATTTCACCTTAAGCTCAGAGATATCCTGCATGTGTGATCCTACAACCAGCATATCATCTACATACAACAATAGAATAATACATCTACCATTATCCAATCTCTTAAAATACACACAGTGGTCAGATTGACACCTATTGTAGCCATGCTCAGTCATAAACCTGTCAAATTTCAAATACCACTGTCTAGGAGCTTGCTTGAGGCCATACAAGCTTTTCTTCAATCTGCACACTAACTTCTCCTTACCTTTGACCTTAAATCCTTCCGGTTGTTCCATATAAATTTCCTCATCCAAATCTCCATGAAGAAACGTTGTCTTAACATCTAGCTGCTCAAGATGCAAATCCTCAACAACAACCAAAGACAGTACAATTCGTATAGAAGTCATTTTAACAACAGGAGAAAAAATCTCACCAAAATCAATACCTGGCTTTTATGCAAATCCTTTCACTACCAATCTGGCCTTATATCTCATCTGTCCATTCTCACCTTCCTTCAACTTGTAGGTCCATCTGTTCTTTAGTGTTCTCTTACCAGTTGGCAATTCAACCAAATCCCATGTTTGGTTCTCTCTTAAGGACTCCATCTCCTCAACCATGCCATGCTCCCACTGACTCTTGGACTCCACCTGTATTGCTTCTTCAAAACTCTCTGGTTCTCCACCATCAGTTAGCAATAAATAAAATAATGAAGGAGAATATCTAATTGGAGGCTTACTTACCCTTTCAGACCTCCTGATGGGTGTCTGAGACTCGTTCACAACACGCTGTCCACCCAAATTCTCTGACAGTGACCGACCTCGGTCACCTCCAGACCTGTTACTGGCTGACGCCGATTTTGCCTGACCGACCCCGGTGCCTGTCCTGCTGACATCGGTCTCTGTATGACTGACATCGGTTTCTATTCTGTCGACGCCAGTTCCTATTCTGTCGACGTCGGTCTCTGTGTTTTCCTGCAAGTCATTATTTCTTTTTCCCGCGAGCTCATTTTGGATCGTCACCTCGTCCAATTCACTATTGCTCTACCCAGATTGATTCAGCTTCTTCAGCTGATCACTATACATCACTTTTTCATTAAAAACAACGTCATGGCTCTTAATTATCTTGTTAGTTCCTAGATTCCAAAATTTGAAACCAAAATCATCTGAGCCATAGCCAATAAATGTGCACCTCAGACTTAGCATCGAGCTTCTTTCTATTTTCCTTATCTACGTGCACAAAGGCTTCACAACTAAAAACTTTGAGAAAAGAGAGATCTACCTTTTTACCTGTCCAAGCCTCTTCTGGAATTCCACCATCCAGAGTTGTAGAGGGTCCTCTGTTAAACAGGTACACTGCAGTGTCAACAGCTTCTACCCAAAACTCTAAAGGCAAACCAGCATGCCATCTCATACATCTTGCACGCTCCATGATTGTTCTGTTCATCCTTTCAGCAATTCCATTCTGCTGAGGTGTCCTTGGAACCATCCTTTGCCTACAGATTCCATGCATGTAACAATACCAGTTGAACTTATAACTGCAGAACTCTCCACCATTGTTAGATCTCAGGCACTTTAATCTTTTGCATGTTTCATTCTCAACCATAGCTTTCCAAATCTTAAAGGTCTCAAATACATCAGATTTCTTCTTAATACAGTAGATCCATACCTTTCTTGTAGCATCATCTATGAACAAAACATAGTACTGTGATCCTCCAATAGAAGCTACCTGAGCCGGTCCCCACACGTCTGTGTGAACAAGCTGCAACTTATGCTTCTTCTTTGTAGACCCAGTCTTGAGAAAACTAACCCTTTTCTGTTTTCCAAATACACAGTGCTCACAAAATTCTAGATCCATACTTTTCAAATCTGAAAGCTTACCTTTAGACTTAAGAATTGACATCCCCTTCTCACTCATGTGGCCAAGCCTTGAGTGCCACAATTTTGCATCCACATCTGAAGTAGATAATACAGAAGGAGAATTGTTAGTAACACAATTACACAAATAGAGAGTACCTACTCTCTTACCTCTGGCCATAACAAGTGCACCCTTGGTCACCTTCCAAGATTCTGTTGTGAGAGTTACTGTACAACCCTCATCCCCTAACTTTCTTGCAGAAATCAAATTTCTCTTCAAGCTAGGAACATGCATAACTTCTCTCAACACCCATGTGTTGCCATTCTGCATTTTCAGCTGCACTTTACCTTTGCCAATAATTTTACAGGGTTCATCATCCCCTAGATATACTATTCCAAAATCTCCATGGATATAGTCACAGAAATATTCCCTATTAGGGGTAGCATAAAAAGAAGCACCAAAATATAACACCCAAGATTTTATATTATTATGCAAAGAGAATATTAAAGCATCTTGTGCAATACCTGCAACCTTTGTTTTTTTTTCCCTTCGTGCTGATTGTCCTCCTTAGGCTTTGACCAGCAATCTCTGCTTATGTGCCCCATCTTTCCACAATTCCAGCATTGTGGCCTTCTGCCATTTCTAGATTTGGATCTGCCTTTCCCCTTAGACTTGGATCTTGATCTCCCTTTCTTGCTCTTCTCCTTTTGCCTTCCCCTGCTCTCAAAACTTAAAGCGTTCCTAGATGTCTCTTTTGTGCTTTTCCTACGAATTTCCTCATTCAAGATAACACTAACAACATCCTCTATTTTTAAAATATTTGATGTAGATGCAGTATTGCTAACTGCCATTACTAAGCTATGCCAGCTTTCAGGCAAAGAACATAATATTAAAAGAGCTTTTATTTCATCATCAAATACAATTTTGACTGAACTTAATTGATTTACAATACCATGGAAATCATTTAGGTGATTAGATACAGATCCACCTTCCTGCATATGCAAATTAAATAGCTGCTTCATAAGATATACCTTATTGGAAGCTGAGGGTTTTTCGTACAAATTTGCTAGAGTAGTCATCAACTCTACCATTGTTTTTGCCTGTGATAAATTAGATATCACAGTGGATGCTAGACTCAGTCTTATAGACCCCAGAACCTTTCTGTCAAGAACTTCCCATTCTTCATCCTCCATGTCTGTGGGCTTCTTTGCAATCCCACCTAACGGTAAGTATAGATCCTTCTGATACAGATAGTCCTCTATCTGCATCCTCCAATGTTGATAGTTTTTGCCATTGAACTTCTCTATTCTCAGTTTACTTTCATCTGCCATTGCTTCTCCCACTCAAACAGAAATCCCTGCAGAAACTCCTGTGAGCAACTTGTAATCAATACACACTACACAGATCTGAACCACCCGTTAGTGATCCTGAGCTTTGATACCAATTATTAGATATCAAACTCTAAACCTACAACCAAGGCTCTGATACCACTTGTTGGGGATCAACCAACAATAGATTACACTTATGAAAGCAATAAACCGTGGAATTATATCAGATAGATAAGTAACTAGAATCAGATAATAGCAAAGAACAAGAGATACAAGAAACCACCCTGAAAACTTGTATTGAACTCTTTACAAAAAGAATACAATTGAAGAAACTTCTTTCTTCCACACCTCTCTCAGATGCACAAGATCTCTCTCTAGATCTCTATCCCTTAAGATCTCTCTCTCAAGTACAATCAACTCCAACAACCTGGATTGATACAACTCTGTACTGTTCTTCAACATTCACATACAATGAACTACTACAATAATCACACTAAGCTAAGAAGATCTAATTCTACATATAGAATTAGGAAACTTGAGCATGCACTTACAACCAACAGTTAAGCCTCTTGAACAAGGGCTCTAAAAAAACAATCTTACTAATAATAGAAACGCGAACTTAAGACAAAGACTTAAACTCATCATGCAAACACTCGCTTCTGTCCTTGGAAATAGCATTCTGGACGCACAGGTAACCGACGCCGGTTCCTGCCTGCTTGCCTGTGACCAACATCGGCCGATCATCTGCCGACGCCGGCGTCTCTTCAACTGCACCAGACCGATGTCGATCGCTCTTGACCGACGTCGATGACTGTGTAAACCTGCAACTTTGGTAATGCGCTCATATGTGAAGCTTTTAGGCTCAACACCTTAACAATTTAGTCAAAATGTGTTAACTGTGATTAGTTTCAATTGGAACACATAATTTGGATTATGTATGGAGAACTACAAGCTATGAGCTAACAGTTGCATGCAATCTCAAATTAAGTAAGAGAGATGAAAAAATTATGATAAGAGGCAAGTTGAGAAAGAGAATGGCATAAACAGAGAGGAGAAGAGAAAGAGCATAGTGAAGGAAGAGAAGAATTTTTTGGTTTATACAGTCTCATCTAAAAGCAATTAAGAGGTTAGTGATGTTATTATTTATCTATTTATTAAAGAATTACATGTATAGTTTTGGATTCCTAGGGTTTAGAAAATGATTTATATTTTAATAAGGATATAAGTTTAGCCCTATGGATGGCTCGACCATCCACATAACTAAGTCAATATCCTCTAAATCCTTATGATTGCAAACTAGATTTGTATGAGTGTGAAGTTGTAGGGTTAAAAGGATTTTCTTGCTATGATGACATAATGACCTAGCTCAATAAATATAGAACCATAGGCAGATGGTTTTGATATATATATAAAGACTAAGTTTATTTTGGAAACCCTGTTATATTTATATATTCAATTAAATTTAGGTCAAAATTTTGAGCATATAAATATGATATACATGTCTTTTGTATGTTTTGATTAATTTAAAGTTTGAGTTGAATTAATGATTGAGCAAACTGACATAGAAATTTAATGTACATTTGGCTATAAAGTTCGTTTAGGGATTAATATAAATATATGGTGACTTTGAAGATTTGTAATTTAAAATAATGAAATTATACATGTATGAGTTGAAGTTAATTATTAATCAAATATGTGAAGTTATATGGACTATGTATTCATGTCATTCAAAATAATGAAAATATAAATATATGGACTATGTGTGCTTGAAATTTGAAATTGTGTGTGTGTGTGTGTGTGTGTGTGTGTGTGTGTGTGTGTGTGTGTGTGTGTGTGTGTGTGTGTGGATTGTGTGTTGTTTAAATTTGAAACATTATATATATAATATATGGACTATGTATATTTAATACATGAAACTATGAGATTAATTAAGTATGAGTTGTGTGTTGTTACTCAAAATAGTGAACTGGGTATATACATGTCATTCAAATAGTCAAGATATATAACTATGAATTGTGTTAGTTATGCTTAGGTCTAAAGAACATATATGGAGTTGACCTTGATTGGATTTTCACACACTTATATATACAAGGTGTTTGGCTTTTATATCATTTATGTGAGAAGATTTTAAGTGCAAGTTCTATATTGAAACCTACAACATGTTTTGAATTTATAAACATATGAGTTTTTTAATATGTTTAGAAGTCAACAGGGTTGGACCTGGATTGACACTTAAGTTTATATATGATACTAAATAGAGGAAGTTTAAATGCTTTTGGAGACTATGTAAGGGTCGTATGTTATACAATTCAAAATGAATTTTTATAGGAAGCAATTTTGATTTAAATAGATACTATAAAACTCAGGAAAAGGTGAGAACCTCCAATAAACAACAAAAGCATAATATAATTTTGTATAGTTGATTATTTATGTATTTTATTTTCAATCATTCAAGACAGTATTTTAAGTTTAAGACCAAATTGGGGGAAAATAGGATAATAAAATTGATCTAAAACTCAAAATTTTTGGTTGATAAATATTTCAAGAACATAGAAATAACACAGTAACAATAAATTCTCTGAGAAGAGATGTAGTATTACTCAAAATCACAATACAATTATATGCTTATCTCTGGGAAGAGATGTCTGTCTTCACATTTCAGGTTACCTCTTCACTTATACACATTTTAAAGGCATGGGGAGGATCTATAAGGTCATCAATCTCGAGTGAGATTAAGTGGTTTGACTTCCAAGATTTAAAACAATACAAAATTTGAGGAATTACTATTTTTAGACTGCACTACTAAAATTGAAATTTGGGGCACTTACATTGGGATTTTTGGGTTCAAACTTCATTAATAAAAGATAAATCCCATATCACGACATTCTCCTCATTTTTAGATTTTCAACGGTTCAAACGGTGAGTCAATTGGAGCTACAGTGCAAAAGTTATGGCTCCCAGAAGTTTCGTCATCAATTGGGATGGAACTATCACACGAATTGTCACCTAAATTATTGCCCAGATCATTCCTCCCTCCTTGAAAATCAATGGTCCCCATTGAATCAATGTTATTCATTAGGTGTGGTAGTCGTGTCTTGATTTGATTCTCTGTGATCCACTCACCTTGGTGGCTAAGCTAGCCCCTTTTGACCACTCGATAAAGTGGAATAGAGCGTCCTCTTGTTGTCTTCATCCAGATGTCCACAATCTGATCCTCTTCCACTAGAGCAAAACTCTGTGGATCAAGCTCATCAATGTCTAGTTATTCTACTACAACTAAAGTGTCTAATAGAGGTGGATGATATAGTTTGAGAAGCTGCACATTGAATATTGGATGCAGACCAAGGTAGGCTGGTAGGTTCAACTCAAAAGCATTTTCTCCAACTTTTTTGGTGATGGTGTAGGGACTATATCATAGAGGCTGAATTTTTCTGTGTGGGCCTACAATTCATTCCTTCTAAAGCTGCAACCAAACCTTGTCACCCACAACAAAATTGTGTGCAATCCTATGTTTGTCATGGCATTGCTTATACTTTTGATTCATCTTCTCCAAGATGTCATGAACTTGTTGTTGGATGTGTTGCATTTGTTCAATAAACTTTGTTGCTTTTGCTACCTTAGATCTTCCATGAGGTGTGTATTCCATGGTGGAAAATGGAATAGCTATATTAATTGGTGGTATGGGTTGGAACCCAAAACATACTTGGAATGGACTGTGCTTGGTTGAGTTGTGCAGCGCCCGATTATATCCATGTTGTATGAAGAGAAGTCCCTCATCCCATGTGCGTGGATGTTTGGAGTGATACATCTGAATCATGTGAACAATCAAGTGATTTACCACCTATGTCTAACCATCAGTCTGTAGGTGGAAGGCTGTGGACTTCATCAGCTTGTTGTCCATCATCTTCCATAGAGTGGACCAAAAGATGCTCAAGAACTTGATATCTCAATCTGAGACAATGGAATTAGGGAGACCAAAATGGAGCCATACATGACTAAAATATAGTTGAGTAGTTTCCTCAGTAGATATATTTTTCTTACAAGCAATCATGATAGCCATTTTTGAAAAATGATCAACTACCACAAAAATATAGTCCTTACCATGTTTTGAAGTGGGAAAACTTGAGAGAAAATCCATTGAGATAGATTCCCAAGGCCTGGTTGGTTCTGGAAATGGTGTGTACAATCCTTACTTCTTATTTTTTGGCTTGGCTATCACACATGGAGTGCAAGATTTGAGATATCTTTCCACATCCTTTCACATATGGGACCAATAGAAGTGTTTTTGAAGAACTACCAATGTCTTTTCTATACCAAAGTGTCCAGCTGTCCTCCTGAAGTGTGCTTCCCATATCATCTTTTATTCCTCCACAACTAGAACATAGATGTGCCCCATATGACAAAGGGCGTTATCTTGCAAATAGAAATCAGAAACATGTTTACCTTTTTGAAGCACTTGATATGTATCATCAAAGGTAGGATCTACTTCATATAGAGCACCCCAAGTGGTTATCTCATGTCTGCACAGGTCAAGAACTATTGTGAGTGCAGTAATTGGTGGGTGGCTCAGATAATCTATAGCTATATTTGAGCTCTCCTTTTTGTGTTTGATTATCAGGTGGAATTGCTAAAGATATGTGGCCTACTTTTGGTGCCTCTCATTTCATAGTTTGCTCTGTGTCTAGATGAATTCCAATGGTCTGTGGTCAGTGTGGATGACTGTGTCTTTCCCAAAGATGTAGTGTTTCCATTATTTTTAGGCTTGCATAATGGCATAGAGCTCCTTATCATATGTTGGATATTTCTTGACTGTATCAGTGAAAGCTTCATTGTGATATGCAATAGGATGGCCATGTTGCATGATGACAACTCCCATGGCATACTTAGATGCATCTGTCATCAACTCAAAAGGTTGATACAAATCTAGAAAGGCAAGAATAGGGGCTGAGCAAAGTCTATTCTTCAAATTCTAAAATGCCCTTTATTATATTTCACCCCACTGAAATGTAGCTTTAGCTCCTCCTTTAGTCACTTGGGTTAGTGACCAAGCAACATGTGAAAATCCAAGAACAAACCTGCAGTAGAAATTTGTAAGACCCAAAAAGTTGTGAATCTCTATGAGGGTCCTTGGTGTGGGCCATTCTTGAATAACCCAAATCTTTTCTGGATCAAAAAGGACCCCTTTCTCATTCACAACATACCTGAGGTACTAAATTGTTGTCATCCTGAATGTGCATTTGTCAAGATTTGCATACAACTTGTGCTCCCAAAGAGTTTGAAGCACCTTATGAACATGTTGCAAATGTTCTTCCCATGTTCTATTATAGATGAGTATATCATCCAAGTAGACAACCATGAATGAGTTGGTGAAGGGTCGTAGGATGTCATCCATCATCCTTTTGAAGGTTGCAAGTGCGTTAGTTAAGCCAAAAGGCACAATCAACCATTTAAAGAGCCCCTCCTTAGATTTGAATGCAGTCTTCCAGACATCAGTGGGATCGATGGGAATTTGGTGATAACCAGATTTGAGATCAATTTTGGTGAAGAACTTCACACCACAAAGCTGGTCCAGCAGGTCATCAATCCTAGGGAGAGGGTAGCGATTCTTCACAGAGATTTTATTTAGGGCTCAATAGTCAATGCAAAGCCTCCATGTTCCATCTTTCTTCAGTTCCAAGATAATTGGGCTACCATAGGGTGAAGAGCTTGGCCTGATGTGACCCTTTTGGATCAATTCTTGAATATATCTTTTTATCTCATCATTCTCCAAAATTGATCTACGATACACAAGACTGTTAGGAAAAGGTGATCCTAGGATCAAATCAATAGAATGTTTTACCTGGCAATGTAGTGGAACTCTTGTGGGTGAATTGAATAAGTCATCATATTCTCTTGTGATTCATCATATATGTTTTTTTTGTTGTGTTGATTGTGTAGTCAGGATTGCAACATCGGCCTTCTTGGATTTCTGTGGTTTGACCACCATGAGAACAAATTGCTTTGTCTTCTCCACCAATCTCCTACATTGCTTAGCACTAATCAGGGAGATAGATGTGGGAGGTGGTACCTCTGGTACCCTATAGCATTGTGCTCCAAGAGTGAGGGTGATTCTTTGGGTTCGTGATTCATAGATGCCATGTCGATCATACATGAAACATATAGATTGACCACATCACACAAGACTTCATCTTGGAATGGTTTTATTTCATATGAAAGAAGACACTGATGGGTGACACAGAGGTCTCTCCCTGGGCTCAACCACCCTATATTGTAGGGCTTTGGATGAGACTTCATGGATAGATTTAAACTTTTCACAACTTTAATAGAGATTAAATTCTTTTGACTCCCACTATCAAGAATGAAGTGCAGAGGCTTACCTTTTACCCATAATTTGGAGTGAAACAATATTTCCTTGTCATATGGTCTTTCCTCATGGGTCTGTGATGAAGCAATGAAGGTGTCAGGCTCAACATCTATAATTTCTTCTTCTTCCTCTTTGACTGTGGGTTGTGTATGAGGCAGAATAGTAGATGTCGAGTATTGTGACTCAAAAAGCAATGACTTGATGGCTCGACATTCTTCTTTGGATTGAGTTCTAATTTTGTGGTAATCACACCATTTTCTAGCCTTCCCCTTTTGGGGTTTCTTATCTTGAAATTCCTTTTGATTCCAGTTTTGGCCTCATGTTTAACCTTCCTTGTCACTTTTCTATTTTGAGGGTTAACCCTTTGTATTCTTTCTGCCATGCTTCTACTCAATCTTCATTGTGAATTTGTATGCCTCACCGAGGGTTTCCAAATTGAAGAGTTCCATTTCCCCCCATATGTACCATTTTAGTCCACCACGATATTTGAGAGTCTTATGTTTCTCAATTTCTTGGATGCCTAATCTTGCAGACAAAAAATGAAAAATGTCTATGTAATCTTGAATAGATTGGTCCTTACCTTGGCAAAGTTGTTGCCATTGTATGTACAGATCATCATATGCTCTAGTGGGATAATATTCTTCTTTCACCACTTCCATAAAATCATCCCAGGTAGCTTCCACCTCAAGGCCAATGTCATCTATACTAAACCTCTTTTTGTACACTTCCCACCAGTTTTTCACGGGCAATGATGCTTTCAAAAGAGCAAAAGTGATCTTTTCTCCATCGGTGAACTTATTAACAGAGAAGTAGGAAGATAGTTGATCCAACCAATTTTCTACTACATCAGCATTGATTTTGCCTTCAAATGTAGGAATATCAAATTTTACCTGAACCTTGAAGGGTGTTGGGGCACTAAAAGGGCATTCTCTGGATGAGGAGCCAAGAAGTGCAGCTGTGGAGCTAGAATTTCCCATCAGAAGTGTTTGAAGAATTTGAGAAAATTATTGTAGCGTCTGTGCTTTTTTCCATTGGAGGGATTCATTCACCATTTCCTTGAAAGGATCAAAATGTCTCAATGTCATCTGCCATTTGAAGTCATTTGGAGCGAACAGGTGGGAAGTTTGGAAGCTCTGTTATTTCCCACCCAACCTTCTTGTAGCCTGACCTCATCCTCGAGATCATACACTCTCAAGACAAACCGCTCTGATACCACTGATCTAAAACTTAGAATTTCTAGTTGATAAATATTTCAATAACATATAAATAACACAGTAACAATGAATTCTTTGAGAAGAGATGTAGTATTACTCAAGATTGCAATATAATTATATGCTTATCTCTGGGAAGAGATGTTTGTCTTCACATTTTAGGTTACTTCTTCATTTATAAACATTTTAAAGGCATGGGGAGGATCTATAAGGTCACCAATATCGAGGGATATTAATTGGTTTGACTCCCAAGATTTAAAATAATATAAAATTTGAGGAATTACTATTTTTAGAAACTTACTATTTTTAGACTGCATTACTAAAATTGAAAGTTGAAGCACTTATATTGGGTTTTATGGGGTCAAACTTCATCAAGCAGAGATCTATGTCATCTCATGATGTTCTCCTCATTCTTATCTTTCCAACAGTTCAAATGATGAGTCAATTGGAGCTAGGGTGCAAAAGTTATGGCTCCTGGAAGTTTCGTCATCAATTGGGGTGGAAGTCTCACCCAAATTGTCGCCTGAATTGTTGCTCGGATCAACAATTAATTTGAATTTTATCATAAATAGATCATGAATGTATAATGGTTTAAGGAATCATATGAAGTTCTTGATACACACACACACATAACATACAGTATTTATATATTGTTGAGTACTAGTATGCGATACATATTATGAATATGTTTAGTATGTACAAGTGCACATATATATGATATATCGATATGAGGACTTAGATACACATATAAATATAAATCATATATTTGTACATTGGGATGTATGCCTATAATAATAGCTTTATTGACTGTTAAATTAAGTCATAGAATCCCAAGGGATAGGACACTATGATTATATGCATAGCCTCCCAAAAGTACAATGGGTTACATAAATGAAAGATTATGTTTTTGTTAATGAGTTATTTGATATTTGAAATTATATTGGTTGGCTATTTATAATTGAGTAATGTGTACATAAAGATATTAGACTTTTATATTATTATTAACTTATAATGTACTAAATTTGAATTTACTATGAAAATTAGAAACATGGAGTCTAATTATATATTATATCTAGCTGGTATAAATTGTACTTGTTATACTTATTATTTATGTGATAAATAATATAGTGAAGATTCATTCATACGTTTGACAAACTAAATTTATGCATTTTGATTATTCCTATGTTTAGCATATTTTATGCCTGCTAATAAGAAGTAATTTGTATAAATCTATTGGTTGTATTTATTAACCAACTCTTGCATTGTTAGTACTAACTAAGCAATGAGACAGACTTCACTAGCTTACTTAGCATCACCAATGCCAAATAAAGGTAATTCGATCAAGTGGTGTGTATGAATTTGACTGATCTTATAGATCATTAACTATTTAAAAACTTGGCCAAAGTAATGCTTAGTTAGATATTGTCATTTCATATATATGAATTACATTTTTGTGCAATATCATGTTAGAACATAGTTTTTATGGTACACATCATGTATTAGAAATCTTACAACACACAGGTACTAGCTTATCTCTCTGGTTTCTTACACCATTACTATCTACCCATATATGAAGGAGAGTTATTCTTTGATTGGAAGATTGTGCAAGGGATCGATGGTTCGTGGTTGGTGTGAAAAATCACTCAGATGATGTTCTTCCTCCCCACAATAGTACTTACTTGGAGACTACATTTTAGATTATTAGAGATACTGGAGTTCATGGGACTCATGCTCTATGGAGTCTTGTATCTTGTATTGTATTTATTTTTGAAATATTATGCCAGTTGGTAATATAATTAATTACTCATCATATATTGCCAATGGTGGCTGTATTATTGTACCATTTATGGCTAAAAAAATGTAATTACTTTTTATATGTAATTATGTTTTATTTCATATGATGCTAGTGATCAGTAACTATTAGATGTTACATGTTTATATTATGGTTAACATACTTAGTGTATTATACTAGGATCACTAACTAAATTATCATAGTGTAATATAATGAAATAATATGTAGAATATAGTTTTAATAAAAAAAATATTATGTTATTCTAGTAAATCCTAGTGGGGATGTTACAAAGGCCCAAGAGTACGTATATGAAAAACTCATTAAACACCTCCTATACATGAGTTTAAAATATTTTGATTTTAAAGACAACTTTTTTTGTCAAAACAATTGTATTTTTAGAGGTGTGTGTTGATGATCTACTTATCACACGAAATAATAATAGATAGACTATAAAAATTAAATTAGAGTTGGTGAAACGCTTTGAAATGGTAGATTTAGATTATCTTCATTACTATTTAGGTATTATAATGATACAAAAATAAAAGTATGTCATCAATAAAATTGGTGAAATTCTGAGCTTAGAATGATAGATTGTAAGCCTCTCAATACGCCTATGGAATAAAATCTGAAATTAATAGTAGAAGATAACATAAATTTAAAAGATGCCACTAAATACAGATAACTCATTGGAAGTTTGATCTAATTGACCTCTACTAGAACATATATTTATTTTGTTCTTGGTTTTATTTATAGATTCATGTAACAACACAAAAAAAGTCACTAGGTAGCAAAAAAAAGAGTCCTTTGATATCTAAAAGGAATACATAATTTGGGCTTAAATACTTGAAGGTAGGAAACTTTAAACTCATTGAATATTCATATGCAAACTATGCTAGTGACTTTAAAGATGTGAAATCTATTTCAGGTTACTAATGAATTTTGGAACAAAAGTCATTAGTTGGAAGTCAAAGAAGCAATTAGTGTTAGTAATTTCTTTAACAAAATTAAAATACATGGTAGCTTTAGAGGCAACCATATAAATTTTGTGGCTTAGAAGGGTTCTTTCAAATTTGAAGAGTAGCGGGTTTCGTTAACACCACTCATGGGTGACAATACATATGTTATTCAAATGGCAAAGAATCTAATCTTTCATGAAAGAGCCAAGCATATAAACATAAAATTTATTTTGATTCAACATTATGTGAAAGATAGCAGCGTCAAATTTTTACATTATCCTATTGAAAAGCAACCAACAAACATCTTAACAAAAGGGCCTGGAAGAGAAATTATTGAAAAGTTTAAAGGCATGTTTGGTCTCATAATAACCCTATGAATAAAAGGGGAGATGCAATATTATTTATCCTAGATGTAATATGTAGGGAAGGTTTTGTCTCGTAGTGATAGATGGATAAACTACATAGGAATATGAATAGTCTTCTTAGAAGATCAAATGAATAGTCATATTGTGGTTATAAAAAAAGATAATCTTCTTCATTTTATATAACATGAATATAATTTTGGTTTGCACCAAATTCTTGTTTATTGTCATTCCATTATTCCTGCCATGACAAAAAGATATAAATAATAATGTTAGTTTCTATTATTCTCTAAATTACATTCCATCAATAAAAAATATCTACAATTAAAATGAGATTCTTGGTTAATTTAAAATAATTTACAATAATGGAAAGTTAATTAGAGTTCTCATCTAGTCCTATTTTAACATATAATTTTGATTTTAAGACTCAATCAATTTGAAAGAGTCTCTAACAATGGAGACTTAATTAGAATTCTCATATAGTCCTACTTTTTAGAAGCTTGTTGTAAGGGGATTTTATAAAATTTTTGAAGTCATATAAGATGAGAGGGAAGGTTGAGAAAGCAAACATACTCATTTACAACTAATCAAGCATTATGTTAGTAGGAGGGTCAGTTTCATTGTGGTATAAACCCATTAACTTATGAAAAAATACTTAATGAACTTCTAAATCTCAATGAAATCCTCCTAAACCTAAATATAATACTTAATTTATGACAGTCATAAGTTCTAGGTGAATTGGTTATAGAGGCGCATTGTTTCACTCAAGATCCTGGTCTTAATGCTTTAAGGTTTAACCTTATTATATACTAAGATTAAAATAATTGATGTGTAAATGCAAAGCTCATTGTTCATGGCATATGATCATAGGAGTAAATGACATATTTCTCTAACCTGCATATCTAATAATTAATACACAAAGGTTGTAACTCAGATAAATTTGTTATAAAAATTTGTTTTTTTTCACAAGACCCCAATTGGAGTTGCAAGCTTCCTAATTTCATATAAATGGACTATTAATCCACCAAAACTAAAATAAACTAATCTTGCTTCACAAAAACCATAAGGGACAATTGCTCCACAGAGCAATTATCCCTTACAAATGTTGTCAATGTGACTCCAACCCTGATAAAGGAGTATTATCTAATCAATTGAAATAAGATTGATAGTCAAGTCCAATATAAAGAAGCGATATGATCAACAAAATTTTGGTTATAGAGGGATTTTTTTGTCTATAAGACCTTAGTTGGAGTCACACACTCCCTTATTTCATACAGATAGATAATCAATTCAACAAAACAAAACTCTTTTTGTTTCATAATAATCATAAAGACAATCACTCCACATAATAATTGGCTTTAACAGAAGTTATCAATGCGACTTCAATCTTAAGAAGAAAATAGTGTTTAATCAAAAGAAATAAAACTAAAATTTAAGACCAATATAAAAAAGAGACTACATGAACAAAATCTTGATTAAAGTTTAAAATTCAAAACTATATCCACAAAATATACAAATCTAAAAAGTTAATGATCCAAACTAATTTAAAAATCATAAAATTCTCGTCTACAAAATTCTTTCTTAAACAACAAAAAAAACTTTAAAAATAAATAAATAAAAAAAATTCACTTTCTTTTAAAATTTATCCATTAATTGACAAACTTTCATTATCAAAATCACAATTAAAATACCATTAAAATATTATAAAAGACAATTTTCTCATTCCACACAACATTCTCATGAAAAATTGTATTTCATCCATTTTTCTTCTCCACAACTAAAATGTCATGAAAACATCATAGAAAACAATTTTCTCATTCTACACAACATCCTCATGAAATATTGTCTTTCGTCCATTTTTCTTCTGAATTTATTGTTTTCTTTGTCTTGACCATTGTCTTGCATCAAGTGTCAATTGGGCCCACACGGAAACATGCATGGAAGTAAATTAAATTGTACACCACCTTAGAAAGGAATAACACATTAAACAATTTCTTATTTGGAAGTAAATTAAAATGTCAAAGCAATCATGTGCCCATAAATTATGATATGAAAATTCACGTAAAAACATCAGAGTCAATACAAGGTGAGTTAGTGGTGGGCTGCATGAGACGGCTTTTTTTCCATTCTAGTATTAAAAATCACTTTTTATTTTGAAGCATATTGTGTGAGGGTAGGGTCTTAGACTAAAGAAATTGTTAGTTGTGGGTTGAATGGGATAGGATTTTTGTTCACATTAGTATTTAAATTTTATAATTATTTTAAGTCTATTACGGGAAGGTAGGGCTTTACACTAAATAAATTGTTTGGTCAAAATAGGTTATAAGTTGTTTGGTCAAAATAGGTTATAAGTGAAAAATTTAAAGTAGTTTGTTATAGGTAGGATTTTAAATTAAAGAAATTGTTTGATAAAAAATAAGTTATAATATATTATATTTATCATTCTTTTTATATTATTAAAATATACAAGTTAAAATATTTTTAAGAAGATAATTTTTTATATAAATTATTTTATAATAATTTAAATATATATATAAATTTTTACAAAAAATAATAATTTAAATTATTTAATGTTATATATATTTTTAAGAATTAAGTTAATAA
The DNA here is from genome assembly GCA_037957365.1 of Torreya grandis. Classification (NCBI taxonomy): domain Eukaryota; kingdom Viridiplantae; phylum Streptophyta; class Pinopsida; order Cupressales; family Taxaceae; genus Torreya; species Torreya grandis. The sequence continues at coordinate 4,109,638 of JARHVA010000173.1, read as the reverse complement.
TTTAAATTATTTAGTGTTGTACATAAAAATTTTTAAGAGTTATGTTTTTTATTAATAAATAATTAATCTTTTAATTTGGATATTTGGTGACTATGCTCTCTTTTAATAGTTGCTTTGTAATTTGGTGTACTTAAAAATTATATAAATGATATTATATTACTATTGATAATTATTTTTATTGTCATTTTAAACCAAATTGATATATAAAACCTATCAAATTTATTTATTGAATTTAGTATAAAATGTTGTCTCCGAGTTGTTTATATTTCATGTGTCTTTAAAAGGAGTAATGAATCATAACCAACTTGATGCCCACTTTCACTAACAAATCATAAACCATATAAAAATAATTGTAGTTGGGGGTGGTAGTGGACTAGAGATATATGGTTGATTTTAAATATGATGTCCATTTGACCATTACAGGGTATAGTTTCAACATTAAATTTGATACCATTTGATTATTATATAAAAGTTCATTCTTTTTGCATAGAAAATTAGATTAAAAATTCGTAATAATTTTAATATACAATGTACTTTAGACATCTTTTTTTTCTCAATAATCAATTTTTAAAAAAAGAAGAAAAATAAAATCATTAATCAATATAATATATCTAAAATAAACACCTCAAAATTTAAATTTCTAAATATTTTTCAAATAAATATATTTAAGATATTTATATTAATAAATTATTATACACAAATTTAAAATAATTTTAATACTTAATTAATCCTTTAAACTCATTGTAAATCTCTTCTTTAAAAAATTATATACGTTCACTTTATTTTCCATTCAAATGTACTACTAAATTTCAAAAATAATTATATCCCTTCAATTTATATATTTCGTGTAAAATTTAATTATAATTATAATATTTTATTCATCCATTGATATTAACTTGCTCCAAATTCATTGACATTATTTATCTATAGGTATTAGCTTGCTCCAAACCCATTGACATTCTTTTTAATTATTATTAAAACTTCCCAAAAATAATGATCAACTCCGCCATTAAGTTTTGCCCAAATAGAGTGATCAACTTCACCATTAAGTGACCCATAATGTTAGTCTTGAAATGGGAGCATTCATGATAAAACATGGATGTCACACAAAATTATTTGCATTTGTGCATTTTAAATACATAAGTGTGTACTCTAAAAAAAATTGGTTTTCATGTTTTGAGTTTATTTTATTTTTAATATTGATTATAATTTTTTTAAATTGTAAGATAAATATTTTGAATTAAAATAAAAAATAGTATTCATTAATATATTATGTGACTTAGTATTGAGTAAGATGAGTAAGAGCAAAGAGATTTAAATTGTGTTGGGATAGGAAGGGGCTTAGATAAGAGACGAAGATGGTGATGATCTAGATTCAGATGGTCTGGAACATGTTAAATGGTGTAAGGATTTTCTATAGCTTGGAATCCAGGTACTTTGGGTGGAGGGAAGTGATGGTCTTTCATGGAAGACAACTTTTTCGAAGGATGAGCTTGACACCCAAGATCATGGGTGTCTTGTTAGATGGTTACACTCCTAGTTAGGAATCGTTTGTGTGCAGGACCTCACCTAGTGGGTGTTGACCAAGACCATGTTGCGTAGTCTTTGGATTGGGATTTCAATGAAAGTTTGAGAAGATAATAAGGGACTTTAGCTCAAATTCTTGGGTTGGGCTACTAAATATTTGGTTATTCTATTATGACCTATTTTTGAGAGGTTGTCCCTATCTTGGAGGGAGCCCATTGACTTGATGTTGTAGACGTATGGTAGAGCTTTACCTTGCCTGCTTCAAGTATGTCATCCTGATGGGATGTTCATCCCTTGCTTTGTTGATGTTCCATTTTTGGGCGGGAGGAACCCTTGGTGGTCCAGTAAGGTCTTACTCTAGCTAGAGGGATTAGCCATGATTCTACCAATGTCTAGTTTGGGAGATAACTATTCTTCGAGTTGGTTTCTCAAGAATTGGTATTTGGAGGAACAACTAATTTATTTATTGTGCTCTTATGGATGATAGAAGAATCCACATAATCCTTCATGTGCATGGGTTGATCATTCGAGGTTCGGTCCTCCTATGGAGAAACGAGTCATAATTTATGTTAGGCTTAGTGCATGGAGGCTTGAGGAATCCACATCAAGACTTGTTGATTGTCTCATGATAGGCTCCGCCTGGCACCCTACTTCATTTAGTTATTCTATTATTACGTTCTTTTAGCCTTAGTTAGGCTCTATCTTGATGTATTCATGGACTGTGAGGAGGGCATAGGTTTATATAGTTGTGCCTTCTCAAACTGCTATGTGGAGAATAGATGAATCTATAATAGAAATAGTTGTCACACCCTTAAAACCCTTATGTTTTGTTGCTCGTTTTGGGGTGCAATTTAAAACCTTTTATTTCTCTCATATTTGTATTGTTCATCTTTAGGGGAACTTGTCTTTTGCAGGTTTGATTTTGAACTTGTTTCTTGGCTAGCCGAGGTTTTAGAGTTCGTCCAAAATCCAATTATGTTGCCTGTCTAGTGAGCTTGTGTCCTATATTGGTTTCTTGTTGTGGGGATCCGTTAAAACCCCTCTATGTTCTTGCAGGGCTTGTGCCCTATCTTGGTATGAGTTTAGAGATCCATTTAAAATCTCTCATTGTTATATTGATGTTTTATGGTGTTATTTAAACAATTTGATTAATTGACAATATTATTAACTATTACATCTTATCAATGTTGTGTGTGAAGACAATTGATACTATTATTATTTTTAATATTTTTTTAACAGTTATATTAAGAGGATCAAATAAAAAACAATCAATCTCCTTAACAAATAAATTATAAATATAATCATTTTTTATTAACTTATTCTATCAAATTCATTTTAAACTCGAACCCAATCTCATTTTTTTTTAATATCTTTTTTAAAATTTATATTTGAATAAATAATAAAATAAAAAACTTTGCATTCAAATTAATTAATCTATATTCCTTTTAATTTACACCATAACCCTTTTATCATGGCACAATATACCCCTAATGTTTTGGCATCACATCCCAAAACAATTATTATATTCATTGCACAATATACACCATAATCCTTATTATGCCTCTTATAATCTTGTCTTGTATTTATTTCCAATTAGGGATCCTCACTATGTATATTATAATTTTGTGCTCATTGTGGCATACACTTCAATTTTTAATAATGATAATAACAATTTATATATAATTAGTTCTAAGTGCGTAAGGTTATGGCAAGATATAGAGAGAAATCCTTGGAATGTCAATATAATTATTAATTTTAAATTTTTTATGAAAATGCTAGACTCAATATAGAAATCTATAAGTGTTAAAGTTTCATTTAATATGTAGCATTTTGTTGAGGGCCTTTAATTTCAATTTTTTTTTTTTTAAATGCTAGACGTCTACAAATGTTTAAAAGTTTCATTTAGTATGTAGCATTTTGTTGAGGACCTTTTAAATTATTGAGAGTAAAAGTTTATTTTGTATATATTTTGATTGAAAAATAAATATTTTTATTTTAAAATATTATAATTCATAAGTATTGAGAGTGTTGTATGAGTAATCAACCTTCTTTAATTTACTATAAAAATTTAATAAAGTTTGAGAAATATTTATTCCGTTATAATTAGTTGAGATGATAACCATCCATTGAAATACAAATTTACTATATATTAAAATTCAATTAAGTAAAATATAATTATATATACTACAAATTTTGCTAATCTAAAATATAATTTTGGGTGTAATTTTTTAAGTTAATATAGTAAGATTTTTTCCTCTCTAGTACTAATATTTTTTAGAGTATCTATTAATACAAATATATTAAACACATCTATCTAAAACACATCAATTGATATTAATATCAAAGTCTTCATATGAGGTATATAGTTTAATTGGTTATATATTTATATTTGGAGGGGAGGGTCTTGATAGATTGAGGAGACACTCATCCAAAAGGATGAAGAGGGAAAGTTTAAGGTTCTCCCGCGTCCTCTATATATGCATGAGTGCCAACTAGACTTTAGATAGTTGCCCTCGATTGTATGTAGTTTAGTTGGACCTGTATAGAGTTCTTTTTGACCCCACCTTATGCCTTAGATTCCTCACATGCTACAATGATTAATGCCTTTTTATCTTCTCTAAAAATGTCTTATTGTCTAGTGATATATGGCCTCAATCTAGCTACACCAATGTGTTAGTTTCAAAATTTATTTTCTAGAAAAAAAAAAACTCCATATTTCAATGTTTGTCTAAGATATTATGATTTTTCAATCGACTATCAGAAGTAAAGAAGAAAAAAACTTTTATATAATGGTCAAAGGACGTCAAATTTATGATGGCCATTAATTTTTAACAACTCATGAACATTATTGTCCACCATCACCCCCAAGGTGATATTGTAGAACACCTATTGATGTAATGAGTTTTGTGGATCCTTTGCCTTATGATTATTATTAATGTGAGTATTCTAAAAATTATAGATGTGTATCAATCAATTTTTTTTATTGAATTTTTTATATTGATTAAAGACCTTATCATCTTCTCAATAAATTTCCTATTGACTAGTGACAAATGGGTTCGGTCTTGTTTCACATCTTGGATTCAAAGAATATTTCCAAGAAATATAGTCTCCAAACTCCACCATAGGCCTAGATATTGATATTTTTTTATTGCCTTCTCTAGATAAATAGGAAAACTACCCTATACTAGATTTAAATAAATGTCAAATTCAAGATCTATCATATTTATTAACATCTCACACTAATACACTTCACCTTCAATTATCAGGTAAAAATACATACTTGTTAGAAACAAAATGTTTTGAAAAAACCATTCCACTATTCTATCTGATTATATTCATACCCCGAAAATGCATTTGACAAAATTGTATCATTCTTTGCCTCTTCATTTACAAATAATGTATCCTATGACATGTTAATTAATCATCATGGAAGTGATGTGAAATACACACTAACAACCACCATCTACCATACACTTCAATGCATGGGATTGGTCATATATCTAGATGTAGAAGCTCTACAACCTTGTGATGTAATAGATGTGGAAATAAAGTAGGCAATGGATAGTGCCTTCCTTCACACTGTAATTTCACTAAAAAAAATTATGCCCAATCCCCTTGGTGTTTGGATGGTAGTCTTTCATGCTCAAATCTTGCACCAAAATCATTCCCACTTTTTAATATGTTTAGCCTTCCGACCTCCAATTGATTGTTCAAGGGAAAGGAATCTATGTTGATGCATTTTCCCAACATAAAAGGAAACACAAATACCCCTCAGACAAGCTTGAGGAGTGGAAAAGGGTGTTACATGATATTTCATTACATTCCAGTCATGTGGTTAAGCAATAATAATTTTATATTTCTAGTGTAGGTAACAATATAAAATAAGGTTGTGTGCTCCTTCATATGACATGGCAATGAGCATTGCAGGGAGGAGACATTTCATTTTCGAGTGAGCTAGAGTAATAAAAAAGCGGTGGGGAAGGGTAAGACCATACATAACACGTAAGTGATGACATATTTCAAGGTGAGCTAGGGGGTGATTATGAGGGGCAATGATAAGGTATTTCAAGGAATATCATATACAAGAGGGCCCACATCATACTCCAAACCCAAATTTAAGGTAGCTATTATATTTACATCTTTTGACTAATTATTTTTTATGGTCAAAATTAGATAAATATGTCATGAGAGTTGATTTAATTATGACATAACTTCACGTTTGATAAAAATAAATAAAACTGAAATTAATATCTAATAAAAAGTAATGTCTAATAAAAATAAATAAAACTGAAATTCAAGACCAATTTCAAAAAAAAAACTATATCAACAAAATCTTGATTAGAGTTTAAAATTCAAAACTATCTCCAAAAATATATATAAATCTAAAAATTAAATTATCTAAACCAATTTAAAAATCATAAAATTCTCATTTACAAATTTTTTTTCTAAATAATAAAAAAAATCCTAAAAATAAATAAATAAAAATAATCTACTTTTTTTTAAATTTATTTATTAACTGACAAACCTTCATCACTAAGATCACAATTAAAATACCATTAAAATGTCTAAAAGACAATTTTTTCATTCCACACAACATCCTCATAAAAAATTGTCTTTCATCCATTTTTCTTTTTCATAACTAAAATGTCATAAAAAAATATATATATTCTCATTCCACACAATGTCTTCATGAAAAATAGTCTTTCGTCCATTTTTCTTCTGAATCTATTGTTTTCTTTGTCTTGAGCATTGTTTTATTAGTATTTAAATTTTAGAATTACTTTTTATTTTGAAACCTATTATGTGAGAGTTGGGCCTTAGACTATGTGAGAGTAGGACTTTAGATTAAAATAAATTGTTTGGTGAAAATAAGTTATAAGATGAGAAAATTAAAATAGTTTGTTATTTGATATCAGGATTTGAAATTTAAAAAATTGTTTGATAAAAATATATTATATTTATCATTTTTTTAATTAAAATATATAAATTAAAGTATTTTTAAATTAATAATTATTTATATAAATTATTTTATAATAATTTAAATATAAGAATAAATTATCATAAAATATTAATCTAGTTTTTTTGATATTATATTTAATTTTTGTATGGATCAAATCAATAATTTAAATTATTTAATATTGTATATAATTTTTTTAAGAGTTAAGTTTTTTATTGATAGATCTGTCTTAATAGTTATTTTTAATTTTTATTGTGACTAAGAATTATATGAATGACATTGTATTAATATTGATAACAACTTTTAATATCATTTTAAACCAAATTGATATATACGACCCATCAAAAAAAAAAAATTGGAGTTGTCTAGATTTCAAGTGCTTTTGAAGAGAGTAATGAATCATAACTAACTTGACACTGACCTTCACTAAAAAATCATAAGCCATATTAAAATATTTGTGTCAATAGGATAAACTTCTAATAGTAATTAGGGGTATGGATACTAATTTCATGAGATATGTGCTTGACTTTAAATTTAATATTCATTTGACTATCATAGAATATAGTTTCAACATTAAATTTGATGTTCATTTGATTAATATATAAAAATTTATTCTTCTTGCAAAAATAATACATAAAAAAATCATAATAACTTTGATATATGATAGAGTTTAGAATTCTTTTTTTCCAATAATTAATAAAAAAATAAAAATAAAATCATTAATCAATATAATATATATAAAATAAACATTTCAAAATTAATATTTATAATTATTTTCAAATAAATATATTTAAAATATTTATACTAATAAATTATTATACATAAACTTTAAATAATTTTAATATTTAATTAATCTTTTAAAATCATTTGCAAACCTTTTTTTACCTTATTTCCACTCAAAATGTACTATTAAATTTCATAAATAGTCATATCCCTTCAACTTCTCATATATATATATAAATTTTATTTTTAATTATTATGATATTTTATCCATCCAATGGTGTTAGCTTGTTTCAAATCCATTGACATTCTTTATTCATGTGTGTTAGCTTGCTCCAAACCTATTAACATTCTTTTTAATTATTATTAAAATTTGTCCAAATATAATGATCAACTCCTTCATCAAATCTTGTCAAAATATAGTGATCAAGTCCTCCATTAAGTGACCCATACTGTTAACCATGATGATAAAATATAGATGTCACACAAATAATTTTGTATTTGGACATTTTATATACATGACATAAGTGGGTATTATAAAAAAAAATCGTTTTTATGTTTCAAGTTTATTTTGTATTCAATATTGATTATAATTTTTTAAATTAAAAGATCTTGAAAATAATGTTAGATTAGATATAGAAATATTAGATTCATTTAGTATATAGCATTTTTTTTTTAGGGCCTTTAAAATTATTGAGACTAAAAGTTTATTTTGTATTGTATTTTGATTGAAAAATAGACATTTTTATTTTTAAATATTATAATTTGTAGGTATAAAGTGTATGATACAAATAATCATTTTTTTTTAGTTTTTTTTTTTTTTTTAAATTAATAAAGTTTGAGAGGTATTTATTCGTTATAATTGGTTAAGATGATAACTGTTTTTGAAATATAAATTTGTTATACATTAAATATTAAGTAAAATATATTTATATGCATTACAAATTTTTTTAATCTAAAATATAATTTTGGGTGTAATTATTTGATTTGATATGTTAACATCTTTTTCTCCCTAGTACTAATATTGTTTAGAGTATTTACTAATACAAATATATTAAATACATCTATCTAAAATATAATATTGAAGTTTCTATATGAAATATATAATTTAATTAGTTATATATCTATATTTGGAAGGGGCTGGTCTTGGTAGACGAGGAGGCACTCATCCAATACGATGAAGATGGAAAAGTTAAAATTCTCCTCCGTCTTTTATATACGAATGAGTGTCAACTAAACTCTAGATAGTCAACCTCAATTGCATGCAGTTTAGTTGGCTTTCAATTGTATGTAGTTTAATTGACCATGTATGTAATTTATTTAGCCTTATATTAACCTATGAAAAAATACTTAATGAACTAAAGTCAATAAAATCCTCCTCACAATCCTAAATATAATACTTAACACACCATAGTCATAAGTTCTAGATGAATTGGTTATAGAGGCACATTATTTTAATCGAGATCCTAGTCTTAATGCTTTAAGGTTTAACTTTATTATATACTAAGATAAAAAAAATTGATGTGTAAATGCAAAACTCATTGTCAATGGCATAAAATAATATAAATAAATAACATTTTTCTCAAACTTTATATTTAACAATTAATATATAAAGGTTGTAACTCAAATGAATTTGTTATAAAGATTTGTTGTTTTCCACAAGACTTCAATCGGAGGGTCAAGCTTCTTAATTTTATATAGATGGATTATTAATCTACCCAAATTAAACATAATTCTTTTTGTTTCACAAAAATTGTAAGGAGCAATCACTTCACGAGTGATTATCCCTTATAAATGTTGTCAATGTGACTCCAATATTAATAAAGGATTATGATCTAATCACTTGAAGTAAGATTGATATTCAAGACCAATATAAAGAAGAGACATGATCAACAAAATTTTGTTTATAGAAGTTTTTTTTTTCTATAAGATTTTAGTTGGAGTTGAACACTCCCTAGTTTTATATGGATGAATAATCAATCTAACAAAAAAAAACTCTTGTTTCATAACAACTATAAAAGGCAATTACTCCATATCACTATTGGTTTTTATGAAAGTTATTAATACAACTCCAACTTTAAAAGATAAATAATGTTTAATCAAAAAAAATAAAATAAAATTGAAAATTAAAATTAATATAAAAAAAAACTACATCAACAAAATTTTGATTAGAATTTAAAATTAAAAAATATCTCTACAAAATATACAAATTTAAAAAATATCTCAATTAACATAAAAATCATAAAATTTTCATTTAGAAAATTATTTCTTAAACAACCTTTTAAATAAATAAATAAATAAATAAAATCCACTTTCTTTTAAATTTATTCATTGGTTGACAATACCTTCTATCACACAACTATAATGCCATGAAAATGTCATGGAAGACAATTGCCTCATTCCACATAACTTCCTCATAAAAATTGGACTTTCCTGCTTTCTTTGTCTTTCATTGGAGAGTGTCACACATGGAAGTAAATTAAATTGTACACCACCTTAGAAAGGAATAGCACATTATTTGGAAATTGTGTTGGCATGTCATTTAAAATGTCAAAGGTTTCACTTAGACATCAAAATTTCAAAGCAATCATGTGCCCATAAATTATGATGTTTGAAAGATGTTATTGCTTTACTCCCCCAATAAAAAGATTGCTATGAAAATTCACCTAAAAACATCAAAGTCAATACAAGGTGAGTTAGTGGAGGGCTGCATGAGACGGCTTTTTTTCCATTTTAGTATTAAAATTAAAATTTTATTTTGAAGCCTATCATGTGAGGGTAGGGTCTTAGACTAAAGAAATTGTGTGGTGAAAATAGGTTAGTTTTGGGATAGGATTAGTATTTAAATTTTATAATTATTCTTCATTTTAAGTCTATTACGGGAAGGTATGGCTTTACACTAAATAAATTGTTTGGTCAAAATAGGTTATAAGTGAAAAATTTAAAGTAGTTTATTATTTGAAGGTAGGGTTTTAGATTAAAAAAATTGTTTGGTAAAAAATAAATTATAATTTTTAATATTTATGGTTTTTTTCATATTATTAAAATATACGAGTTAAAATATTTTTAGATAATGATTATATATATATATATATATATATATATATATATATAATAATCTAAATTATTTGGTGTTATATATTTTGTAAGAGTTAAGTTAATAATTTAAATTATTTAGTGTTGTACATAATTTTTTTTAAGAGTTATGTTTTTTATTAATAAATAATTAATCTTTCAATTTGTATACTTGGTGACTATGCTCTATTTTAATAGTTTCCCTATCCCTGAAAATTATATAAATGATATTATATTAATATTGATAATTATTTTTAATGTCATTTTAAACCAAATTGATATATAGAACCTATCAAATTTATTTATTGAATTTAGTTTAAAATGTTGTCTCTGAGTTGTCTATATTTCAAGTGATTTTAAATAGAGTAATGCATCATAACCAACTTGATGCCCACCTTCACTAACAAATCATAAACCATATTAAAATAATTGTGTCAATAGATTTAACCTACAATTGTAGTTGGGGGTGCTAGTGGACTAGAGATATATGGTTGATTTTAAATCTGATGTCTATTTGAACATTACAGGGTATGGTTTCAACATTAAATTTGATACCATTTAATTATTATATAAAATTTCATTCTTTTTGCATAAAAAATTAGATTAAAAATTCGTAATAATTTTAATATACAATGTACTTTAGAACTCTTTTTTTTTCAATAATCAATTTTAAAAAGAAGAAAAATAAAATCATTAATCAATGTAATATATCTAAAATAAACACCTCAAAATTTAAATTTATAAATATTTTTCAAATAAATATATTTAAGATATTTATATTAATAAATTATTATACACAAATTTAATATAATTTTAATAATTAATTAATCCTTTAAAATCATTGTAAAACTCTTCTTTAAAAAATTATATAGGTTCATCTTATTTTCCATTCAAAATATATTATTAAATTTCAAGAATAATTATATCCCTTCAATTTATATATTTCTTCTATAATTTATTTTAAATTATAATATTTTATTCATCCATTGATATTAACTTGTTCCAAATCCATTGACATTATTTATCCATAGGTATTAGCTTGCTCCAAACCCATTGACATTCTTTTTAATTATTATTAAAACTTCCCAAATATAATGGTCAACTCTGATATTAAGTTTTGCCCAAATAGAGTGATCAACTTCACCATTAAGTGACCCATAATGTTAGTCTTGAAATGGGAGCATTCATGATAAAACATGGATGTCACAAAAAATTATTTGTATTTGAGCATTTTAAATACATGGCATAAGTGGGTACTATTAAAAAAATGGTTTTCATGTTTTGAGTTTATTTTCTATTTAATATTGATTATAATTTTTTAAAATTTTAAGATAAATATTTTGAATTATAACAAAAAATAGTATTCATTAATATATTATGTGACTCAGTATAGAGCGGGATGAGTAAGAGCGAAGTGATTTAAATTGTGTTAGGATAAGAAGGGGTTTAGATAGAAGACGAAGATGGTGAAGATCTACATTCAGATGGTTCGAAACATGTTGAATGGTGTAAGGATCTTCTAGAGCTTGAAATCCAGGTACTTTGGGTGGAGGGAAGTGATGGTCTTCTACAAAAGACAACTTTTTGGAAGGATGAGCTTGACACCCAAGATCATGGGTGCCTTGTTAGATGGCTACACTCCTAGTTAGGAATCGTTTGTGTGTAGGACCTCACCTAGTGGGTGTTGACCAAGACCATGTTGCACAATCTTTGGACTAGGATTTTGATGAAAGTTTGAGAAGATAATAAGGAAACTTAGCTTGGATTCTTGGGCTGGGCCACTAGATATTTGGTTGTCCTATTATGACCTATTTTTGAGAGGTTGTCCTTATCTTGGAGGGAGCCCATTGACTTGATGTTGCAAACGTATGGTGGAGATTTACCTTGCCTACTTCTAGTATGTCATCATGATGGGATGTTCATCCCTTACTCTGTTTATGTTCCATTTTTGGGTGATAGAAATCATTGGTGGTCCAGTAAAGTCTTACTCTAGCCGAAGGGCTTGGCCGTGGTTCTACTGATGTCCAATTTGGGAGACAACTATTCTTCAAGCTAGTTGCTCATGAATGGTATTTGGAGGAATGACTCATTTATTTACTGTGCTCTTATGGATGATAGAAGAATCCACATGATCCTTCATGTGCATGGGTTGATCATTCGAGGTTCGATCCTCCTCTGGAGATACGACTCCTAGTGTTGGGCTTAGTACATGGAGTCTTAAGGAATCCACATCAAGACTTGTTGATTGTCTCATGATAGGCATCGCTTGACACCCTACTTCATTTAGTTATTCTATTATTACGTTCTTCTAGCCTTAGTTAGGCTCTATCCTGATGTATTCATGGAATGTGAGGAGGCCATAGGTTTATATAGTTGTGCCTTCTCAAACTGTGGTGTGGATGATACATGAATCTACAACAAAAATGGTTGTGACACCCTTAAAAACCTTATGTTTTGTTACTAGTTCTGGGGCGCGATTTAAAACCTTTTATTTCACTCATGTTTGTATTGTTCATCTTTAGGGGAACTTGCCTCTTGCAGGTCTGGTTTTGAACTTGTTTCTTGGCTAGCCGAGGTTTTAGGGTTTGTCCAAAATCCAATTGTGTTGCCTATCTGGTGGTCTTGTGTCCTATATTGGTTTCTGGTTGTGGGGATCCGTTAAAACCCTTCTATGTTCTTGTAGGGTTTGTACCCTATCTTAATATGAGTTTAGGGATCCATTTAAAATCTCTTATTATTCTTTTGATGTTTTATGATGTTATTTAAACAGTTTGATTAGTTGACAATATTATTAACTATTACATCTTGTCAATGTTGTTTGTGAAAACAATTAATATTATTAATATTTTTAGTATTTTTTAATAATTGTATTAAGAAGATCAAATAAAAAACAATCAATCTTTTTTTTTTTTTAAATTATAAATATAATCAATTTTTATTAACTTATTTTACCAAATTCATTTTAAACTCGAACCCAATCTCATTCTTTTTTAAAATTTATATTTAAATAAATAATAAAATAACATAATTTACATTCAAATTAATTAAACTATATTCCTTTTAATTTACACCATAACCCTTTTATCATGGCACAATATACCCCTAATGTTTTGACATCACATCCCAAAAAAATTATTATATTCATTGCAAAAGATCCTTATTATGCCTCTTATAATCTTTACTTGTATTTATTGCCAATTAGGGATCCTCACTATGTATATTATAATTTTGTGCTCATTGTGGCATACACTTCAATTTTTAATAATGATAATAACAATTTATATATAGTTAGTTCTAAGTGCATAAGATTATGGCAAGATATATAATTATTAATTTTAAATCTTTTGTGAAAATGCTAAACTCGATATAGAAATCTATAAGGGTTAAAGTTTCATTTAGTATATAGCATTTTGTTGAGGACCTTTAATTCTATTTTTTTTTAAATGCTAGATTCAATATAGAAATTTACACGTGTTAAAGTTTCATTTAGTATGTAGCATTTTGTTGAGGGCCTTTTAAATTATTGAAAGTAAAAGTTTATCTTATATATATTTTGATTGAAAAATAAATATTTCTATTTTAAAATATTATAATTCATAAGTATTGAGACTATCATACGAATAATTAACTTTCTTTAATTTATTATAAAAAATTTAATAAAGTTTGAGAAATATCTATTCTGTTATAATTGGTTGAGATGATAACCATCCATTGAGATACAAATTTACTATATATTAAACTTCAATTAAGTAAAATATAATTATATATACTACAAAATTTGCTAATCTAAAATATAATTTTGGGTGTAATTTTTTAAGTTAATGTATTAACATTTTTTTCTCTTTAGTACTAATATTTTTTAGAGTATCTATTAATACAAATATATTAAACACATATATCTAAAAGACATCAATTGATATTAATATCAAAGTCTTTATATGGGATATATAGTTTAATTGGTTATATATTTATATTTCGAGGGGAGGGTCTTGATAGATTGAGGAGGCACTCATCCAATAGGATGAGGAGGGAAAGGTTAAAGTTCTTCTCTGTCCTCTATATACGAACGAGTGCGAACTAGACTCTGGATAGTTTCTCTTGATTGTATGTAGTTTAGTTGGCCCTGTATAGAGTTCTTTTTAGCCCCATCTTATGCCTTAGATTCCTCACATGCTACAATGATTGCTGACTTTTTATCTTCTCTAAAAATTACTTGTGTTTTTGACTTGGCCAATCAATTATTATATTTTATCATTTAACAACTTTTTTTTAATATTAATAAAATAAAGTATTGTTTAATTTAAAAATAACCTAACTTAAATTCGATAAATATTCACATTCCTTCATTTAATATATAAGAAAATAAAATATTATAACATACCTTATATATTATATTTCTCAAGCCACAAAATTCACCATATTTATAAATATATATATATTATGTGATTATTTAACCAAAAAGTTTAATTAATATATAAAAAATAAAATTAATTTATAAAGTTACTCTCAAATTAATACCAAATTAAATTTTATGATATCCCTTATAAAAGCCTACAACAAAATAAAATGTGTACATCTTTAAATTTCACCACGCCCAACTAAACCATATATATTTATAAAGTATTATTTGATTTGGCATTCTTAATCTATAATCACAGTGGGTATAACACTAAATTAATAAATTGTATAATTTTTTTTAATCATGATATTAGTCCTTAACATCTTTAAAATCATGTTTTTAAGTTTGTATTCTTATTTATAGAAATGAGTTCTCAAATTTACGCTCAAATTTCAAATCATTAAAGTGCTATTTAAATAACCACGCACAAAACTTCTCTAATTTGATTGTTGTTTATATTTTTATTTTAAAAAATATAAAATTATTTACTAGTAAAATGAGATTCAATTAAAATTCAAAATAATTTTTAATAATGAAAAATTAAATAAAATTTCATCTAATCCTATTTTAATATATAATTTTAATTTTGAAACTCAATTAAAAAAAATATTTAATAATGAAGAGATAATTAAAATTTGCATATAATTTAATTTTAATAATCAAATTTTATTTTAATAATCAAATTATATTTTAAAATTACGTATAATATTTTTTTAATGATATTTCTAGTTAAAAAATTTAAAGTAAACAATTGATTGAAATATTCAAAAGAAACTTTTCTATTAACATCTAAAGTTTAATTTAAAAAAAATAAAATAAAAATATATAACATATTGGAATTGAAATTAAGTAAAGAGCCCATTCAATTTGAGTATGAAAGAAACCAAGTACTTAATGTTTTGCTTTCACTAACTGCAACATGGGGATTTGGCTTAGATGCTTTGACCAATGGTCTTTTTATGAGGTATATGAGGTGTGCGAACAATAAACTTTAAAAGCAACTTCACTGCTTCAATTCTTTTGTTTTTTAAAACATACTATCATATTTATAAAACCAAAATAAATGATTTATTTCAAAAACTAACTTAAATTATTCATTGATCAATCAAATAAAGAAAATATTTTAAGACTTGTACATAAGATTTTATATTTTTTAATAAAATATTCTAAAATTAAATCGAAGTAGCACTCTATATGATCCCTCCTTGTGGAAATAAAACATAATGTAAAATATGATAAAAAATAAAGAATATTAAAATTATAGATAAAATAAACCATATATATATCAAAACATTATTTAATAATTGAAAATTCAAAATATTATCATGAAATAATATATCACTATTTAATAAGAGTAGGACTTTAGATTAAAAGAAAAGAAATTGTTTGGTGAAAATAGATTATAAAAAAATTGTTTGGTGAAAATAAGTTATAAAGTGAGAAATTTAAAATAGTTTATCATTTGATGATAGGATTTTAGATTTAAAAAAACTGTTTGATAAAAATAAATTATAATATATTATATTTAATATCACTTTTTTATGATTAAAATATATGACTTAAAATGTTTTTAAAGTAATAATGCAAAATATTATTAAAAAAATAAAAAATATTAAAATTATAGATAAAATAAACCATATATATATATATATCAAAACACTATTTAATAATTGAAAATTCAAAATATTATCATGAAATAATATATCATTATTTAATGAGAGTAGGACTTTAGATTAAAAGAAATTGTTTGGTGAAAATAACTTATGAGGTGAGAAGTTTAAAATAGTTTATTATTTGATGGTAGGATTTTAGATTTAAAAAAATTGTTTGATAAAAATAGATTATAATATATTATATTTAATGTCCCTTTTCTATTATTAAAATATATGAGTTAAAATATTTTTGAAGTAATAATTATTTATAGAAATTATTTAATAATAATTTAAATATAAAAATAAATTATTATAAAAAATAATAATCTAATTTTTATAATATTATACATAATTTTTGTAAGGATTAAGTTAATAATCTAAATTATTTAATATTGTACATAATTTTTTTAAGAGTTAAGTTTTTTATTGATAGATAATTATAGTCTCTTATTCGTTAAGAGTAGTATCTCATGGTTATGTTATATCTTAATAGTTATTCTTAATATTTGTTGTACATAAAAATTATATAAATGACATTATTTTAATATTGATAACAATTTTTAATGTCATTTTAAACCAAATTGATATATAGGACCTATCAAAAAATATTGTCTTGGAGTTGCTTAGATTTCAAGTACCCTTGAAGAGAGTAATGAATCATAACGAACTTGACGTTGACCTTCACTAACAAATCATAAGCCTTATTAAAATAATTGTGTCAATAGATTTAACCTCTAATGGTAATTAGGAGTGTCAATGGACACTAATTTCTTGAGATATGTGGTTGACCTTTAAATTTAATGTTCATTTGACTATCATAGGATATAGTTTCAACATTAAATTTGATGTTTATTTGATTATTATATGAAAATTTATTCTTTTTGCAAGAAAAATAGATAGAACAATCATAATAATTTTAATATATGATAGAATTTAGAACTCTTTTTTTCTAATAATTAATAAAAAATAAAATCATTAATCAATATAATATATCTAAAATAAACACTTCAAAATTAATAATTATAATTATTTTTCAAATAAATATATTTAAAATATTTATACTAATAAATTATTATACATAAACTCCAAATAATTTATAATACTTAATTAATCTTTTAAAATCATTTGCAAACCTCTTTTTCACCTTATTTCCACTTAAAATATACTATTAAATTTCATAAATAATCATATCCCTTCAACTTCTCTTAACTCTATATCTATATTTGTATCTATAAATATAAATTATATAATTTATTTTTAATTATTATGATATTTTATCCATCCAATGATGTTAGCTTGCTTCAAATCTATTGACATTCTTTATTCATGTGTGTTAGCTTGCTCCAAACCTATTATTTTATTTTTTTTTAATTATTATTAAAATTTGTCCAAATATAATGATCAACTCCTCCATCAAGTCTTGCCAAAATATAGTGATCAAGTCATCCATTAAGTCACCCATACTGTTAACCATGATGATAAAATATAGATGTCACACAAATAATTTTGTATCTTAAAAAAATGGTTTTTATGTTTCAATTTTATTTTGTATTCAATATTGATTATAATTTTTTAAATTAAAAAATAAATATTTTATATTTTCAATTTTTTTTTTTGAAAATGCTAGATTAGATATAGAAATAGTAGATTCATTTAGTATATAGCATTTTTCTGAGGGCCTTTTAAATTATTGAGAGCAAAAGTTTATCTTGTATTGTATTTTGATTAAAACATAAACATTTTTATTTTTAAATATTATAATTTGTAGGTATTAAGTATATGATACAAATAATCTATTTTTTTTAATTTATTAAAGAAAGTTTAATAAATTTTGAGAGGTATTTATTTGTTACAATTGGTTAAAATGCTATTATATATTAAACTTTAATTAAGTAAAATACAATTATATGTACTACAAATTTTGTTAATCTAAAATATAATTTTGGGTGTAATTATTTGAGTTGATATGTTAATATCTTTTTCTCTCTAATATTAATATTGTTTAGAGAATTTACTAATACAAATATATTAAATATATCTATCTAAAACATAATATTGTAGTCTCTATATGAAATATATAATTTAATTAGTTATATATTTATATTTGGAGGGGGTGGGTCTTGATAGATCGAGGAGGCACTCATTCAATACGATGAAGATGGAAAAGTTAAAAATTTTCCCCATCCTCTATATACGGATGAGTGCCAACTAAACTCTAGATATTCAACCTCAATTGCATGTAATTTAGTTGGATTTCAACTATATGTAGTTTAATTGACCTTGTATGTAATTTATTTGGCCTTATATTAACCTATGAAAATATACTTAATGAACTAAAGTCAATAAAATCCTCCTCCTAATCCTAAATATAATACTTAACACATGATAGTCATAAGTTCTAGATGAATTGGTTATAGAGGCACATTATTTTAATCTAGATCCTAGTCTTAATGCTTTAAGGTTTAACTTTATTATATACTAAGATAAAAACAATTGATGTATAAATGCAAAACTCATTGTTCATGGCATAAAATAATATAAATAAATAATATTTTTCTCAAAGTGCATATTTAATAATTAATATATAAAGGTTGTAACTCAAATGAATTTGTTATAAAGGTTTGTTGTTTTCCACAAGACTTCAATTGGAGGGTCAAGCTTCTTAATTTTATATAGATGGATTATTAATCTACCAAAATTAAAATTAACTCTTTTTGTTTCACAAAAATTGTAAGAGGTAGTCACCTCATAGAGTGATTATCCCTTATAAATGTTGTCAATATGACTCTAATCTTAATAAAGGATTATTATCTAATCACTTGAAGTAAGATTGATATTCAAGACCAATATAAAAAAGAGACATGATCAATAAAATTTTGTTTATAGAGGTTTTTTTTTCTATAGATTTTAGTTGGAGTTGGACACTCCCTAATGTTATGTGGATGAATAATCAATCTGAAAAAAAAAACTCTCTTTGTTTTATAACAACTATAAAAAACAATTACTCCATATAACAATTGGTTTTTATGAAAATTATTAATACAAATCCAACTTTAAAAGATAAATAATGTCTAATCAAAAGAAATAAAACTGAAAATTAAAATCAATATAAAAAAATACTACATCAACAAAATCTTGATTAAAATTTAAAATTCAAAAATATCTCTACAAAATATATAATTTTAAAAAATGTCTTAATCAATATAAAAATCATAAAATTTTCATTTACAAAATTATTTCTTAAACAATCCAAAAAAAAAAAAAAAAAAAATCCACTTTCTTTTAAATGTATCCATTGGTTGACAATACCTTCTATCACACAACTATAATGCCATGAAAATGTCATGAAAGACAATTGCTTCATTCCACATAACATCCTCAAAAAAATTTGACTTTCCTTGCATTTTTCTTATGATCCATTGCTTTCTTTGTCTTTCAATGGAGAGTGTCACACATGGAAGTAAATTCTACACCACCTTAGAAAGGAATAGCACATTATCTGTCTTGTCATTTAAAATGTCAAAGGTTTCACTTAGACATCAAAATTTCAAAGCAATCATGTGCCCATAAATTATGATATTTGAAAGATGTTATTGCTTTACTCCCCCAATAAAAAGAATGCTATGAAAATTCACCTAAAAACATCAGAGTCAATACAAGGTTAGTTGGTGGTGGCCTGCATGAGACGGCTTTTTTTCCATTTTAGTATTAAAATTAAAATTTTATTTTGAATGTTGGTTCATGGACCAGCTAGGACTCGAACCTAGGACCATCCATATGCTGCTGGAGTGCTCTACCACTGAGCTACTGGTCCCTCTTGGACCAGTCCATCTTCGGTCTGAGTGTGGCTTAACACCAACACCCCCCCTTAAGCCACACCTCTTGTGTGCTTGGGGCTCCTAGCCTGAACCTGGCTCTGATACCATGTTGGTTCATGGACCAGCTAGGACTCGAACCTAGGACCATCCATATGCTGCTGGAGTGCTCTACCACTGAGCTACTGGTCCCTCTTGGACCAGTCCATCTTCGGTCCGAGTGTGGCTTAACACCAACATTGAAGCCTATCATGTGAAAATAGGTTAGTTGTGGGATAGGATTAGTATTTAAATTTTATAATTTTAAGTCTATAACGGGAAGGTAGGGCTTTACACAAAATAAATTGTTTGGTCAAAATAGGTTATAACTGAAAAATTTAAAGTAGTTTGTTATTTGAAGGTAGGGTTTTAGATTAAAAAAATTGTTTGGTAAAAAATAAGTTATAATATATTATATTTATGGTTTTTTTCATATTATTAAAATATATGAGTTAAAATATTTTTAGATAGTGATTTTTTATAAAAATTATTTTATAATAATTTATATATATATAGATATACAAAAAATAATTTAAATTATTTGGTGTTTTATATTTTGTAAGAGTTAAGTTAATAATTTAAATTATTTAGTGTTGCACATAATTTTTTTTAAGAGTTATGTTTTTTATTAATAAATAATTAATCTTTCAATTTGGATAATTGATGACTATGCTCTATTTTAATAGTTGTCTTGTTATCTGTTGTACCTGAAAATTATATAAATGATATTATATTGATATTGATAATTATTTTTAATGTCATTTTTAACCAAATTGATATATAAAACCTATCAAATTTATTTATTGAATTATTTTAAAATGTTGTTTCTGAGTTGTCTATATTTCAAGTGTTTTTAAAAAGAGTAATGAATCATAACCAACTTGAGGCCCACCTTCACTAACAAATCATAAACCATATTAAAATAATTGTGTCGATAGATTTAATCTACGATTGTAGTTGGGGGTGCTAGTGGACTAGAGATATATGGTTGATTTTAAATCTGATGTCTATTTGACCATTACAGGTTATGATTTCAACATTAAATTTGATACCATTTGATTATTATATAAAATTTCATTCTTTTTGCATAAAAAATTAAATTAAAAATTCGTAATAATTTTAATATACAATGTACTTTAGAACTCTTTTTTTCTCAATAATCAATTTAAAAAAGAAGAAGAAAAATAAAATCATTAATCAATGTAATAAATCTAAAATAAACACCTCAAAATTTAAATTTATAAATATTTTTCAAATAAATATATTTAAGATATTTATATTAATAAATTATTATACACAAATTTAAAATAATTTTAATACTTAATTAATCCTTTAAAATCATTGTAAATCTCTTCTTTAAAAAAAATTATATACGTTCACTTTATTTTCCATTCAAAATGTACTACTAAATTTCAAAAATAATTATATCCCTTCCATTTATATAATTCATGTATAATTTATTTTTAATTATAATATTTTATTCATCCATTGATATTAACTTGCTCCAAATCTATTGACATGATTTATCCATAGGTATTAGCTTGCTCCAAACCCATTGACATTCTTTTTAATTATTATTAAAACTTCCCAAAAATAATGATCAACTCCGCCATTAAGTTTTGCCCAAATAGAGTGATCAACTTCACCATTAAGTGACCCATAATGTTAGTCTTGAAATGGGAGCATTCATGATAAAACATGGATGTCACACAAAATTATTTGTATTTGGGAATTTTAAATACATGACATAAGTGGGTACTCTAAAAAAATTGGTTTTCATGTTTTGAGTTTATTTTATTTTTAATATTGATTATAATTTTTTTAAATTGTAAGATAAATATTTTTAATGAAAATAAAAAATAGTATTCATTAATATATTATGTGACTTAGTATTGAGTAAGATGAGTACGAGCAAAGTGATTTAAATTGTGTTGGGATAAGAAGGGGCTTAGATAAGAGATGAAGATGGTGACGATTTAGATTCAAATGGTCTGGAACATGTTAAATGGTGTAAGGGTTTTCTATAGTTTGGAATCTATGTACTTTGGGTAGAGGAAAGTGATGGTCTTCCATAGAAAACAAATTTTTGGAAGGATGAGCTTGACACCCAAGAGCATGGATGCCTTGTTATATGGCTACACTCCTAGTTAAGAATCGTTTATGTGCAAGACCTCACCTAGTGGGTGTTGACCAAGACCATGTTGCGTAGTCTTTGGATTGGGATTTCAATGAAAGTTTGAGAAGATGATAAGGGACTTTACCTCGAATTCTTGGGTTGGGCTACTAAATATTTGGTTATCTTATTATGACCTATTTTCGAGAGGTTGTCCCTATCTTGGAGGGAGCTCGTTGACTTGATGTTGTAGACGTATGGTGGAGCTTTACCTTGCCTGCTTTTGGTATGTCATCCTGATGGGATGTTGATCCCTTGCTCTGTTGATGTTCCAATTTTGGGTGGGAGGAACCCTTGGTGGTCTAGTAAGGTCTTACTCTAGCTAGAAAGCTTGGTCGTGATTCTACCAGTATCTAGTTTGGGAGATAACTATTCTTCCAGTTGGTTTCTCATGAGTGGTATTTGGAGGAACAACTCATTTATTTATTGTGCTCTTGTGGATGATAGAAGAATCCACATAATCCTTCATGTGCATGGGTTGAGCATTCGAGGTTTGGTCCTCCTATGGAGAAACGACTCATAATTTATGTTAGGCTTTGTGCATGGAGGCTTGAGGAATCCACATCAAGACTTGTTGATTGTCTCATGATAGGCATCGCCTGACACCCTACTTCATTTAGTTATTCTATTATTACGTTCTTCCAGCCTTAGCTAGGCTCTATCCTGATGTATTCATGGACTATGAGGAGGCCATAGGTTTATATAGTTGTGCCTTCTCAAACTACAATGTGGATAATAGATGAATCTACAATAGAAATGGTTGTGACACCCTTAAAACCCTTATGTTTTGTTACTGGTTTTGGGGTGTGGTTTAAAACCTTTTATTTCTCTCATGTTTGTATTGTTCATCTTTAGGGGAGCTTGTCTTTTGCAGGTTTGATTTTGAACTTGTTTCTTAGCTAGCAAAGGTTTTAGGGTTTGTCCAAAATCCAATTATGTTGCATGTCTGGTGGGCTTGTGTCCTATATTGGTTTCTTGTTGTAGGGATCCATTAAAACCCCTCTATGTTCTTGCAGGGCTTGTGTCCTATCTTGGTATGAGTTTAGGGATCCATTTAAAATCTCTCATTGTTATTTTGATGTTTTATGGTGTTATTTAAACAATTTGATTAGTTGACAATATTATTAACTATCACATCTTATCAATGTTGTTTGTGAAGACAATTGATATTATTATTATTTTTAATATTTTTTTAACGATTGTATTAAGAGAATCAAATAAAAAACAATCAATCTCCTTAACAAATAAATTATAAATATAATCAATTTTTATTAACTTATTCTATCAAATTCATTTTAAACTCAAATCCAATCTCTTTTTTTTAATATCTTTTTAAAATTTATATTTAAATAAATAATAAAATAAAATACTTTGCATTCAAATTAATTAATCTATATTCCTTTTAATTTACACAATAACCTTTTTATCATGGCACATTATACCCCTAATGTTTTGACATCACATCCCAAAAGAATTATTATATTCATTGCAAAAGATCCTTATTATGCCTCTTATAATCTTGTCTTGTATTTATTGCCAATTAGGGATTCTCACTATGTATATTATAATATTGTGCTCATTGTGGCATACACTTCAATTTTTAATAATGATAATAACAATTTATATATAATTAATTCTAAGTGCGTAAGGTTATGGCAAGATATAGGGAGAAATCCTTGGAATGTCAATATAATTATTAATTTTAAATCTTTTGTGAAAATGCTAGACTCGATATAAAAATTTATAAGTGTTAAAGTTTCATTTAGTATGTAGTATTTTGCTGAGGGCCTTTAATTCTAATTTTTTTTTTAAATGCTAGACGTCTACAAGTGTTAAAGTTTCATTTAGTATGTAACATTTTGCTGAGGACTTTTTAAATTATTAAGAGTAAAAGTTTATTTTGTATATATTTTGATTGAAAAATAAATATTTTTATTTTAAAATATTATAATTCATAAGTATTGAGAGTATTGTACGAGTAATCAACCTTTCTCTAATTTATTATAAAAATTTAATAAAGTTTGAGAAATATTTATTCCGTTATAATTGGTTGAGTTGAAAACTGTCCATTGAAATACAAATTTACTATATATTAAACTTCAATTAAGTAAAATGTAATTATATATAATACAAATTTTGCTAATCTAAAATATAATTTTGAGTGTAATTTTTTGAGTTAATGTAGTAACATTTTTTCTTCTCTAGTACAATATTTTTAAAAATATCTATTAATACAAATATATTAAACACATCTATCTAAAACACATCAATTGATATTAATATCAAAGTCTTTATATGTGATATATAGTTTAATTGGTTATATATTTATATTTGGAGGGGAGGGTCCTGATAGATTGAGGAGACACTCATCCAATAGGATGAAGAGGGAAATGTTAAGGTTCTCCCCCATCCTCTATATATGTATGAGTGCCAACTAGACTTTAGATAGTTGCCCTCGATTGTATGTAGTTTAGTTGGACCTGTATAGAGTTCTTTTTGGCCCCACCTTATGCCTTAGATTCCTCACATTCTACAATGATTAATGCCTTTTTATCTTCTCTAAAAATGTCTTATTGTCTGTGATATATGGCCTCAATCTAGTTACACCAATTTGTTAGTTTCAAAATATATTTTCTAGAAAAAAAAAATCCATATTTCATTGTTTGTCTAAGATATTATGATTTTTCAATCGACTATCAGAAGTAAAGAAGAAAAAAACTTTCATATGATGGTCAAATGATGTCAAATTTATGATGGCCATTAATTTTTAACAACTCACGAACATTATTGTCCACCATCACTCCCAAGGTGATATTGTAGAACACCTATTGATGTAATGAGTTTTGTGGATCCTTTGCCTTATGATTATTATTAATGTGAGTTTTCTAAAAATTATAGATTTGTATCAATCAATTTTTTTTATTGAATTTTTTATATTGATTAAAGACCTTATCATCTTCTCAATAAATTTCTTATTGACTAGTGACAAATGGGCTTGATCTTGTTTCACATCTTGGATTCAAAGAATATTTCCAAGAAAAATAGTCTCCAAACTCCACCATAGGCCCTAGATATTGGTATTTTTTTATTGCCTTCTCTAGATAAATAGGAAAACTACCCTATACTAGATTTTTAAAAATGTCAAATTCAAGGTTTATCATATTTATTAACATCTCACACTAATACACTTCACCTTCAATTATCAGGTAAAAATGCATACTTATTAGAAACAAAATGTTATGAAAAACCAATTCAACTATTCTATTTAATTATATTCATACCCAGAAAGTGCATTTGACAAAACTGTATGATTCTTTGCCTCTTCATTTGCAAATAATGTATCCTGTGACATGTTAATTAATCATTATGGAAGTGATGTGAAATACACACTAACAACCACCATTTGCGATACAATTCAATGCATGGGATTGGTCATATATCTAGATGTAGAAGCTCTACAACCTTGTGATGTAATAGATGTGGAAATAAAGTAGGCAATGGATAGTGCCTTCCTTCACACTGTAATTTCACTAAAAAAAATTATGCCCAATCCCCTTGGTGTTTGGATGAGTAGTCTTTCATGCTCAAATCTTACACCAAAATCATTCCCACTTTTTAATATGTTTAGCCTTCCGACCTCCAATTGATTGTTCAAGGGAAAGGAATCTATGTTGATGCATTTTCCCAACATAAAAGGAAACACAAATACCCCTCAGACAAGCTTGAGGAGTGGAAAAGGGTGTTACATGATATTTCATTACATTCCAGTCATGTGGTTAAGCAATAATAATCTTATATTTCTGGTGGAGGTAACAATATAAAATAAGGTTGTGTACTCCTTCATATGACATGGCAATGAGGTTTGTAGGGAGGAGACATTTCATTTTCGAGTGACCTAGAGCAATAAAAAAGTGGTGGGGAAGGGTAAGACCATACATAACACGTAAGTGATGACATATTTCAAGGTGAGCTAGGGGGTGATTATGAGGGGCAATGATAAAGTATTTCAAGGAATATCATATACAAGAGGGCCCACATCATACTCCAAACCCAAATTTAAGGTAGCTATTATATTTGCATCTTTTGACTAGTCATTTTTTATGGTCAAAGTTGGATAAATATGTCATGAGAGTTGATTTAATTATGACATAACTTCATGTTTATAAAAATAAATGAAAACATCAAAGTCAATACAATGTGAGTTAGTGGTGGGCTGCATGAGAGGGCTTTTTTTCCATTTTAGTATTAAAATTTACTTTTTATTTTGAAGCCTATTGTGTGAGGGTAGGGTCTTATGCTAAAGAAATTGTTTGGTGAAAATAGGTTAGTTGGGGCTGTATGAGATAGGATTTTTGTTCACATTAGTATTTAAATTTGATAAGTCTATTACGGGAAGGTAGGGCTTTATACTAAATAAATCAAAAACTTATAAAAGTAGCTTGTAATTTTAATGTAGGGTTTTAGATTAAAGAAATTGTTTAGTAAAAAATAAGTTATAGTATATTATATTTATTGTCATGTTTTTATTATTAAAATATATGAGTTAAAATATATTTAAGATAATGATTATTTATAAAGATCATTTTCTAATAATTTAAATATATAAATATATTTTTGAAAAAATAATAATTTAAATTATTTGGTGTTATATATATTTTTTAAAGAGTCAAATTAATAATCTAAATTTTTTAATGTTGTATGTAAAAAAATTTAAGAGTTATGTTTTTTATGGATAAATAATTAGTCTTTCAATTGAGGTACTTCGTGACTATGCTCTGTTTTAATAGTTGTCATGTTATTTGGCGTACTTAAAAATTATATAAATATTTTTAATATCATTTTAAACTAAATTGATATATAAGAACCCATCAAATTTGTTTATATAATTATTATAAAATATTGTTTTAAAAAGATTAATCAATCATAACCAACTTGACACTGACCTTCAGTAACAAATCATAACCATATTAAAATAATTGTGTTGATATGCTTAACCTTCATAGTAATTAGGGGTGTTAGTGGATAGTAATTTTGTGAGATATGTCCATTTAATCATTATAGGGTATAGTTTCAAACATTAAATTTGATAACCATCTGATCATTAAATGGAGTTTATTCTACTTGCATGAAACAATCATAATAACTTTGATATTTGATAAAATTTGGAACTATTTTTTCCCAATAATCAATAAAAAAAATAAAAAAAAAATATAATCATTAATTAATGCAATATCTAAAATAAACACCTCAAAATTCATAATTCTCAATATTTTTCATATTAATATATTTAAAATATTTATACTAATAAACGATTATACACAAATTCTAAATAATTTTAACATCTAATTAATCCTTTAAAATTATTTGTGAACCTCTTATTAAAAAATGCATACCTTCACCTTATTTTCCACTCAAGATGTACTATTGAGTTCCATCAATAATCATATCCCTTCCAACTTCTTTAAATAATGTAATGTATAAATCTTTTCTATAATTTTTATAATTTGTTTTTAAATATTATGATAGTTACCCATCCAAAGGTGTTAGCTTGCCCTAAACCCATTTTGAAGATCGATTACTAATATATGCATTCTAAACGCCAAAAATATACATGATATCAAGTAAAACAAAAAGTAGCAGTGGGCCATCCCCCACCTATAGTTCTAATAATCGATAGTTCAATATAAATTGGATCTAAACACGTAGGCCCCCCAAAAAAATTTACAGTATCAAAAGATAAGGCATCAACCAGGTAACCAACAAAAAAAACCAATAGTATCAAAAGACAATGGCACCAAACAGGTAGCCGAATGAGCAACACCAATCACATCAATTCAAGAGAAGCAAACACAAGATAAACAGAGGCCACCCTACAGGTGGCAAAATCACAGATATGGGTTTAGCACCCTACTACAAGCAACACCTTCCCCATCACCACCACCATCTGAACAAGTCGAAGATTGTCCCTCTGAGGAGCTGATATCACTAACATTTCCAATCTGCTTATTTCTTGGGATCAACTTGGCAAGGTAATGATCAAATTTGTCCAAAAGTCCTTTCATATTATTTTTCCTTACATAATTGAGGACGTCTTCCACATCTACTAAGTTTCCACCTTTGATCAGCTTCTCTAATTTGCTAGAGAAGGTGTTTATGTTCTCATCAATCTATTGCCAAAGTTCATCATGTGCTCCCTATGCTAAGACATCTAGACAAGGACTCCATGATGAAGGACCTGCCATTACATTTTCATCCCCTATTTCTGAATAAAAGTTCAAGTCAAATGGAGTGAAGGTTTCCCTAGCCTCCTTAATAATGTAACTACCTTGCTCCTCATTATAGAAATATTGAAGAGCACTATCATTATCAGCCACCCACTCACCAATCCCATTACTATCTGACTTGGTCAAGGTGATCCATTCCTTCACTAGATTATCAGCGTGGTCAAAATAGGTGTCTTTGATGTAATCTCATTCAAACTCATAAATATTTACCTTTGCTACTTTTGGGTGAGACACAACCTAATTTGGATGTGGACTCAATCAGGGGTATCCTCTTGAGTCAAGTAAATAGTTTGATGTCACCTTGAGCATCCCTATCCTTAGAAACTTTTCAAGATGGTCTTGCAGAATCTTCAACTGAAAAAAATCTGCAAGGATAGAAAATGAAGAATGACTTCAACTATGAAGTTAGTAAGCACTCTAGCCTTACCTTGAAATACCTCCAAGTTCCTTTGTTTCCACAAAAACCAAAGAACTTCAGTAGATAAAACAAGCTAGAATTTGTGAAAAAAAAGATGGACTTAATTTTAGGACAAGCATACCCAAAAGCAATATTCAACCATCCAAGCTCATATCCAAAAACAAAATTCCAAGGTTTAAGATAGTTTTGCCATATTATAGTAGAAAATGGGAAGCAATAAAACACATACTCAATAGATTCAACATCACTACAGAAGGCACGCAAAGGATTATCAAGCACATAATTATTCAAAATAATACCCATAGCTAGTTTTTTGTACATTAATAACCAACAAAAACAAGACTTCTTGGGTTTAAGACAAGAGGACTAGATTATCACAAACCTGAAAGACTAAGCATTGAAGGGATCAAGCACAAACTAAATACGATTAAGGGTAAGGTAAGGGCATTGGAAAAGGAAATTTTCTTGTAAAGCATCTACATTGAATACTCAAGCAAAGGTGGGCCTTTTTTCCACTTCACACTACCCTAGAATTCATCCTTATTTACCATAAACCCCACATTATTATTCCCTTTGAGAGCTGTTTAGAGTAAGGTGAATGTTCTACGTTGAGAATTTGAGAGCTAAAACCTATCTTTAAGTTTTGACCATGTATCCCATCTCTCATGGAGGAAGAGATCCTTGAAGCTCCTCAACCCTTTATTGTACTAGTCAAGGGTAGATCATCCCCTATTGAGGACCAACAGAGTCCTATTGACACACAATTTCCACCAAATAGACCTATAGCCTTGACATGCAGTCCCATTCCAATTGAAGATCTATTTTGCAGCTATGAAAGGTTTGGTTGAATCCTAGGTAGACCAAATGGATGTAAAAATAGGAGAGCCATCAACTTTGACTATGAAAGGTCCTACAAGCAAATCAACAATATTTAGTCCTTTCCATTTTGGTTTCCCTTTTAGAAAGCCTCTCATGATATATGCCTAACCAATACTTTCCAGGGCTCATTTTTTATAGAAACTCTAACAATCCATTGAACAACAAAGGTTATCCCATGCAACTAAAGATCCTTTAATCCCAGCCCACCAATGTTCTTGGGTTTCAAGCAAAATTACCACAAGATTACATGCCTTTTCTTACCCCCTTTTCCATCTGACCAAAGGAAGTCCCTTATAATCCTATGAAGCATGTTGACTTATGTTTTACTGAATAAATACCAGAAGGCATAATATACTCTATATGAAGAGAGAACTTTCCAGCAAATTTGGATCCTACCTGGAAGTGATAGCAGGTGACCTTGTCATTTGCCAATTTTATTATAGATTTTATCAAAGACCTAGTCTCACATATTCTTGAAGGATGGGGTTAGGGAAAATGGAATCCCCAAATTTCTAACCATCTCATCTGGTCCTTTCCATTTCCATCCAAACTTTGACAACCAATCAAGTGGTTAATCATTCCACCTTAGAATATGTAATTTATGCATTGCAAATTCAGACCCTGAGGCAGAGCAGTAGATATTAATCATATTTGTAACAAGTTCCAAATTCTTTCACTCTAAGGTAACAAATATTGATGTATCATCAACAAAGAGCACATCAAGAAGAGATTCATTATTTAGGAGTGAGATACCTTTAATCGGAGGTCCAATGTCTGAAGACCTAAGAAGGTAATGCAGTGCCTTGTAGCCAAGATAAAGAGCGATGGGGAAAGTGGGCATCCTTTCCTTATGGAGCATTGAAACACAAGCGAGTCTGTCAATTCACCATAGACTTCAATAACAATTGAATCATCCTTGAAGAGTACATTGACCATTATACATAATTTATCTTGAAACCCAAATGCTTGCAACATTCTCTCAATGAATGGCTACTCAATTCTATCATAGGCTTTCTCAAAATCAAGAAAGATCATTCCAACATCTTGGTTTGAATCTCTTGCCCAATACATACCTTTCTACTAGTGATTAAATTATCCAATGTATCTCCCTTTGACAAAGCCAGTCTGAGTCTCTGAGATAATAGATGGCAAAAGTGAGGATACGCTTTTTGAAGGATTTTTTCTAGAATATTGTAGGAGACATTAAGGAGGGTAATTGGTCTCCAATATTTGACATATGATGGGTTTCCATCCTTTGGTATAAGCTTGATCACCCCTCAATTTATGTTTAGGCCAAGTGTGTTGGAAACAATTACCTCATTAAAAATCTCTAAACAGTCCTTGGCAATCCATTCCTTATTGACTTTGTAGAACTCCATAGGGAAGCCATCTAGCCCAAAATGTCTTATCATCTTTTAATGAGTTAATTGTGTTTCTGACCTCATCAAGTGAGATGATAGCCTTCAGAAAAGAGGCCTGAGTCTGAGAAACCTTCCTAGGAATGCACACCTCACATAATGCTCTATTTTGCTCAATACATTCACTTGACCCATTAGAATGAAAAAGGTTAGAATAGAACTCAAAGAAGGCTACTTTTATACTAGCAGCATCTTGTACAATCTATCCATTGACTTTAATTTCTTTAATCTTGCTTTTAGTATGATTAATTTTTAATAATTTAAATAAAAATTTGGACCCTCTATCACCAAGCTTAAGCTAGGTAATCTTGGACCAAATCTGTGACCTTCTAGCAATGTATTATGTTTGGTGAGCTTGATGCTTCAATAGGTTAAGTTCTTCAAGAAGAACCCCATTGGTTGGGTCAAACTGAAGCAGGCCTTTTGCATGGATAAGCTTCTCTGGATTATCCTTTGCTAGCTTTCTATGCTTCCTAGCTTTGATCTCTCTACAGGTCCTCACAAAGGTTTTAATAATTTTCATACTAGAATTCCAATGGCTAATTTTAGATTTAGAACTACAGATAGCTTTCCAAATGTTCTAGGAAGCTTGGAGACCCTCAAAACATACCTTGTCTGCAAGATGTGAGACATTGAGTTTATACAACCCTTTGAACTCTATTGAATCTTTCTTATCTTCTCTAACTAGTGAGAAATTCATTTCAATAGGGTGGTTAGATAACGTAAAAGGTAACATAGTCACTACATTCTCATTCATGATCATATCTATAATGAGTGACTGTGTGCTAAAATAGAATCTGTCCAACCTTGAATATTGCCTCTTATTACTACTATGATTATTTCACCAAGTGTACCAGATAACTCTACTAAGGTTACTTCCCTTCAAGAGAGGATCTTCAATTCTATGAATTCTTTTGAACTTAGATGAGAATAAAATCTCATTTCCTTTCCATGAAAGATGGTCCTCTCCAATCTTGTCCTCTTTATCCTCCACCATGTTGAAGTCGCCTCCAAATATCCAAGGGACATTTTTAAGATTAATGGATAGCCAATTCCACAAGTCAACACACTCTCTATAGTCATTAGGGGTGTATATGTTACACAATCTAAATGTCTAGTTTTGATATTATATCAAAACCTAGACCACTCTATTGCATGGAGAAATACCATGGTCAATAATACAGTCTTTCCATGAAGGACTAATCAAGATAGAGGCCCCTCCTTTGCCTCTATGATGGTTAGTGAAAAAATGAGGAGCATTGAGCCATATAAAGTTTAAGACCATGGATAGTTGAGTGCTAATAGCTTTTACTTCTTGTAAGAATAGAAAGTCAATGTTGTCTCTCAAAATTTTGAACTACCTTACCATTGGTTTTTTGTCTAGATATTCCAACCCTCTTACATTCCAACTAAAAATTCACATAAATAACTAGGGGAGGTGATCAAAGATCAATTATATTGACCATAGAGCTTAGCCACACCATTGTATAGCCTCGTAAAGTAATCGAGAACTTTATTTTCCTTGCCCTTCTTTTTAGAAGGCTCCTACACATTATGAATCCCTTATTTAATCAACCTCTTTTTTCCTTAGGCGTGGTGTGCTTAACTTGGGTAGGGCTCAAGTTTGTCTTCAATCTTTTACCACCCCCTTTGGACATCTAATTTTCCACCCCTTCAGATTTCTTGTTCTTCAAAGGATCGCCATCTGAGAGCTCCACCTAATTGATGGGAGGCCTTGCTAACTCTTTCTTTGGATAAATAACCATCAACATAACATCATTAGAGGACTCATCAGGTCTATTTCTAGTCGAGGCAATAGGTAGAACATTTTGTTGACCAAGGGCCTCAGCAAGAATAACCACATATTCCTCTAAGGGATGGTCCTTGAAGACTTTTTAGTCCAAAAAAGCATCATCCAAACTGTCGGGGAGGTAGTCAACTAGGTCTAGTGAGGGATTGTTACCCTCAAGCTACAATGGATCCTAAACCTGAGAGTCACTGGGAGGGCCCTCAAAGCCACACTCCCCTTGAATTTTAGGTCCATGTGTGTCAACAACCTCATGAGTGGAAGCACTGTCTTTCTATTGGTTGATTATTTTGTCGATCAATGTACTGATAAACAAAATAGGTCTGATCAGCCAAAGTAGGAAGACTGGTCATCCAAATGTGTAAGTTTACCACATCAAAAGGGGACTAATCTCTCCTCTCATCAAGGGGAGGTTCCCTATAGATATGCTATATATATAAATAGAAAATAATACTCAAGGGTAGGACAAACCATCCATCTCCCTTTTTTCAGAGATGATGTGTGTAAATCAAAGGAAAAACTCAAGGGAAATGACAAAAATCACTCCTATTCTTTCAGAAGTACTATTCAGCAAACCACAAGAATACAACTGGTAGTAAATGCAAAAAGTAACCAAGGACGTAGTAACCATCAAATTGAGATGTAGCACAAAGTCTCCACCTGAATTGCCCAAGAGTGAGATACGAAGGACAATGAGGGTACAAAATCATCCCAAGGTCCTTTACATAGAAACAAAAAGAAAATACACTAAAGGCAATTCTTGGGTCACAAAGTCTCTCCATAGTTGACTTTAGGACACCTTCCTGACTACTTTCACTAATTCCACTTGTTGAATTAAAGGAACAGAAAATATATTAAGGAAAAAGACATAAGAACAGTTTCCTCAACAATAAAGATATCACAGCACAAAGTCTGAAAAGTCACTTGCTTTCTTATTCCAATAACAAAATATGATCAACATTTTGAGCTCAAAGTCTCAGTAATGCCTTTCAATTTGGGTAGAGTTTCGTTTCTGATTGTCAAAGAGAGATATCCCTTTATAATAAAAGAGAGCCCTTATATAGCCTCTTCAAGAAGGACTCGAGAACAGTAACAAATCATGTTGCATTGAAATTTGTTAAGAAGACAGGCTGGAATCTAGGGGCATCTACCCATTTGCTTTTCTCAAGGCAGAGAAACAAGTCACGTTATTGAAAGTTTACATCTTTCAATGTCCACTTGGCGATCTGATCCTTCTTCATCATTCCTATTTTTTTGGTTAATTGAATCATGTCCTAGATTCAATTTGATGTTATGTTCCTTAGTTGCTTCCTACTAGTTTTGGCCTTAAAGCCTTTGAATGCATTCGGGTCTGTAGATTTAAACTTACAAGGATCAATGACTATTTCATTGTCGTAACTTTGACATCTGCGGGCACGTCACTTTCCTCGATAATTCCTTCAATTTTTTCATGTGAGATTTCTCGGAGGGGACCTACCTTTTGAGCCTTAAGAAATGATCTACTTTGGGTTGGGAAGAGCCCCCCGTAAGGGTATCTACCCTTCAAGTGGTCTTTGGATGGCCTTCGAGCTTCTTTATTCCAGCGGGTCGCTAAGTCCTTTGTTTTGCATCCTCTCAAAAGGAAGGTGACCCTTCTTGCTTTGGGGGAGTGTCCTTTAGGTTGGCAACTGAGAGTCCCCTACAAGGGCACCTGCCCTTCAGGGTCCTTTGGCAGCCTTTTCTTTGGAGTCTTTCAGAGCTTTTCCCTCAGACAAAAGTCTGTAGACATTTCCCGTGGACAAAAAGTCTGCAGATATTTTCTCGCAGACAAAAAGTTTATAGAAATTATTGCTTTGGCTTTGGCTTTGAAAAACTCCTTCAGGCTTTCTTCCCGCAGCATTTCTAAATTCTTTCATACTTTTTGTTCGAAGGAATTCTTTTGGACAAAAGTCCAAAAGAATTATGCCTTAATCTTTTTCCCAAAGGAAAACCATTTGTCTTTCGACTACCTTAAACAAAATTCTAAAAGAACTTACCTTTGCAGCTTCTTTGAAAACAACCCTTCCGAAGGGTGCTTTTGTCGACCAAGTGCCCTCCGCAAGGGCACTTGTCCTTCAGGAGACTCTTTTGAACTTTTGCATTGAACCAACCATTGAACCAAGCTTTGAACTAAGCTGATGAACCAAAATGGTTCAAGCCAATGAACTCTTTGATTGAACCAAAAGACATTGAACCATTTGATGAACCGACTGAGTGAACCGAAGCATTAAACCAACTGAATGAACCAAAGCATTGAACCAACCATTGAACCAAGCATTTAACCAACTGAATGAACCAAGCTTTGGTTCAATGGTTCAATCGGTTCATTCTCTTTGATTTGGTTGAGTCTTTTTGCTCTTCATTAAACCAAATGCATTGAACCTGTTAAACCTTGAACCCATTGAACCTTTGAACCTTGATGAAGTGCTTAACTCTTGTCGATGACATTTAACCTTTGAACTTGTTGAACCCATTGAACCAAAATGGCTCAAGGTTCAATGGTTCAATGGTTGGATCCTTGCTTAGATGCTTGTTGATGGACATTTTTGATTGAACCAAGGCACTGAACCAATCCCAAAAATGACTAAGTTTTGGAAACTGATTCTTTTGATTGAACCTGCCTGCAGAAGCTTTTGAACCTATAGAAATGAACCTACCTGTAGAGTCCGTAGAAACCAAGTCCATAGAAATCAACTTGTAAAGCCCATGAACTTGGCCTGTAGAGTCTGTAGATTTTATTTTCCTGCTGAGTTTGTAGATTTCTCTTCCTGCTGAGTCCGTAGATTCAAGCCTGCAGAGTCCGTAGATTCAAGCTTGCAGAGTCTATAGATTTTTGAGAAGCTTTAAAAATGAGGAATTTGAATGCCCAAGACAAATTTTGAAAAGGGAAGAGACAATTTTGGTCTATACGACCAAAATAGTTCAAATGTTGTCCCAAAAATGAGTGATATTTTTGGGGGACAACAACTGGCTCCAATTGGGGAACTTTTATCAATTTGTAAAAAAGAATTAAAGGGAGTAGAATCCAGAATCTCCAGTGCCTTGAAGTATGCGATTGGGCTATGGAGTCATGCTACCCAGAAATGGAAGGCATCAAAAAAGAAACAAACAAAACAAAATAGAATAAAAAACTATACAAATATACATATGTACAGATGCAATAATCTGATACTTCAAGAGTTGAAGTGTTTCAGATGTTGCTTCTTAAGAGGCAATGAAAATAGTGTGCCATCTTGGTAAACTAGCAGGAAACCATTTTGCCCCCAAAAATGGTGACGGGCAAATGGAGCTCTCCACCAGGAAACCAATTTTATGCATCTTCCTCTTGGCCTTTTCTTCTTCTTGCTCCATGGCAGGATGTGGTCTTTAAAGTGAAAACCATAACTCCTTTCTCTCCCTGCTAAGAGTTCCTTTTGCTGACTTTGGAATACAGTAGTATGGTCCACCACCATAGCTTGTTGTTCTACTGGTCTAGTCCAGCACATGCTTTGATTGTCAGCATCAGACTCCTGACAAACCATCAGCTCAGCACCTTCTTTGGTGTGATGGAGTTTGATCTCTTCATCTTGAGCAGTCTTTAATCTGAGCAACAGAGATCTGCATCTAGCTGTGGAAGAATTGTTGCCATCAGATTCCAAGATCCAAGCATCATTATAAGTTGATCTTCTTTCAAATTTATCTTCATGGGAGATGGAAGATCTTTCTTGATTTGTATTGGCCCTACTAGGTCTTTTGATGCCTTGTTTGGATCAAATCCTAGATTGTCAGCTATGGGACTTTCATCAGCTAAGACATGAGCATCCTCTATGGTCAAGAAGCAATTACTCCTGCCTGAAGACTCAAACAAAATTTGAGCTGCAGGGGTTGATGTTTGGGTAACCATAATTTTTGCCTCAAACACGTCCACACTTGGTTCTCCACCAATGTGTAATTGCTCAGGATTGGCTTGCAGGGATTCAAACTCAGTCATCTAAATTTTGGATTTCCTGACATGATCAATCATGTCAAATGATTGGAATGGATTTGGAAGAGAGGATGGGAGTTCATCCTTTTGGTTTTTGGAAGGGGGAGGACTGATCTGTGAATTTGAAGTAGAAGGTGCAGAGATGTTTGATCTACTTACTTCTTCGGTAATCACCAGGTCCTTTGATTGAAAAGGAAGATGGGTTCTCTGCTCAGGAATTGAAATTGCTCGTTAGGGTCGCTCCTCTGTCTTCTCTTTGTCAGCCTGCTGGGCTAACTAATTCTCAGACCTGGTGAATATTGCGTATGATCCTTCAACTGCTTCACCTTTACTTCTGGGTTCATCCTGGAAATTCAGGAAACTAATGTGGGAGTCACCAGCTGATTCTTCTAGATCCTCCCTGAAGAGATCAGCACCATTTTCTTGCTCAAACTCAGGTTGAAAATAGGAAACATGTTCTGTTTCTAGATATCCAACAACTGAGTTGGTTGGAGGTGATTCAAGGGTAAGTTTCCTCTATGGGGGAGGAAGACGATTTTGTTTCCCTTACCTTCTAGCAGCGTTGCCTTGATATGGCTGATTAGGGAATGTCCTCCTTGGTATATCTTTATATAGAGGAGTAGAAGACAATTTTTATATAATGCTCAAGGCATGATGAACTTCATTTCCATGCAATATTTTCGTTTGAGAGGCTCCCTAGATGCATTTGTCAAACGTGTAACTAGACTGATATGTTTATTTTTACATGACGTGTTAATGATGGTCTGGCTCTTCTATGCTTGTGAAAGTCATTTTTTGCTCTTTTAAAAGGTTCCAATTAACTTCTAAGACTTTGTGTAATCTGATTCATGCTCTTAAATGCTTGAAACATAATGAAAACATGTTGGATCTTCTTCCCTTGTAACTCTAGACCTATTTCAAGACTTGCTTCTCAAATATCAAAAAATTGCACTTTAAGCTTGCTTAAAGTGTTTTAAAATCTTTATAAGCAATATGAGATCTTTGGACGACTCATTCCATCTAGAAATCTATTCAACTCATCCATTTAGGCATAAACTTTGTATGTAGGCCAAAATTGGCCAACATGTTTATGACATATCATTTACCATTATAATAGTTTTATTGCTATTAACTAAATTGATAGTGTCTTAACTACATTTATATTTATTAGTAAAACTATTTAATTTGATTCTTGTTAATTTTTAATTCCAATTATTTTGTAATAGATGTATTTTTTCTTAGATAAGAAAGAGAAGAACATATATTGAATTTATATTTTTAATTCAAATGAGTTAGCATTGAAATACATTATATGCATAACATCATGTTTAATTTGACAAAAATGATCATGTTTAGTTATTGCATTTGGTAAGAAGATCATGCTCAGTAAGTTTGAATCTTTTGTGTTTCAATTGTTAAGATGATTTCATTTGATTAATGGGGCAAGTTCATGTTAACATGCTTCATTTTATAATAAAATATGTTATGAAATGCTAAGTGTAAATGGAGTTTGTATTATTAATTAACTCTTCATCATTTACTTTACTAAACATTATATATATATATATATATATATATATATATATATATATATATATATATATATATATATATATATATGAAAGTAATTATTTTAGTCTCATATTTAGTTGATTGAATGATTGCATAACATGCTAAATTATCCATATTTAATGTATGAGAGGTTGCATACCTTAATATTTTGTTAAATCTAATTTTATATCATTAAAAAATTGAAGCATATTGAACTTGTAAAGTTTTGTTAAGATTCAAATTATAAAATGAATTATTGCTAATAAGATATATAATGTTTGGCTAAACTTAGTATCATATTATTAGTAAAATTATTATATGTACATCATATGACAATTGGAGATGCTCATCTTGTCGATATTAGAGACATCTAATAATGAATTGCATACAATAATTTATGTTTATTAATAACTTTGTAATCAAAGTAGTGAAGTCATTTTCCTATGCATGACTTGATTGTTTAAAATGTGTTTTACCAAAAATAAACATATGTCATATTTTATCTTTATGTATTTGGTTATTGTGATGCTAACCATACTATTTTATCATGAATATACTTTTGTATATATGTTTAAATTTTTTGTAGGTGCTAAAGTTGTATAGCTCTAGTAAAAATTCTAGTGGAGCACCAATAAATTAAATATAGTGAATTTCATGTGCATTTTATCAAAAAGAAAGTCCTCAATGGTGATATTGATTTTCAATTATGTATTATGGTTGAATAAGTGGAAGATATATTCACAAAACCACTTAGTGCTACCAAATTTTATCTATTTTATGTAATGTTAGGCCTCTCAAAGTTGCCATTGAGGGGGAGTGTGCAAGACAATGCCACTTCCTAATAACCATGTTTTATTTCTTCTTCTCTATCAATATATGTCAAAACTATATTTTTGAATGGTGATCTCAAAAAATAATGTACATGTCTCAACTAGAAGGTTTTGTGGTGGATGGCTAAGAGCACAAAGTGTGCAAACTGTAATTTTTTTTGTAAGGTTTGAAACAAAGTTGTCACATCCTAATTTTTCATTAATATAATTTACTTGATTATCCATGGATTATTATACTTTTTAAAATTGATTAATTACTTTTTAAATAAGTTGTAAGTCATATGTTGTAATGGGATAGTTGTATGTTGCTTTGATTTCATGATTACATTGTTAGAAGTTAGTTATATTGTATATTATTTATATTATGATCATGTTTACTAGTTTTATAGAAGTGTTTTATGATATATATATATATATATATATATATATATATATATATATCATGATGTTACAAGCTAACTACCTTATTTTCATGAGTTGGATGTATGAGAGATTCATCACTTAGAGCATGATGGAGGGAGAGCATCATGAGAGAGGATGACGTAGATGGAAGTGTTAGGGAATGATAGAGGAATGGTTATAACCCATACACACACCACATTAGATAGTACACATCATATGCATTATTTAAATTATTTATGTTAGTGCATTTGTTATGTTATATGCATTTATATAATTGATTATATTTGCTAGTTGTATGTTAGTTC
Source organism: Torreya grandis (assembly GCA_037957365.1). Taxonomy (NCBI): domain Eukaryota; kingdom Viridiplantae; phylum Streptophyta; class Pinopsida; order Cupressales; family Taxaceae; genus Torreya; species Torreya grandis. The sequence continues at coordinate 4,069,405 of JARHVA010000173.1, read as the reverse complement.
AGTTTAATGCTTATGTGGAATTAATCTTGTATGATTTCATTATGGTTATTAGTTGTAGATTTAGTTTATAATGTTTTTAAATCATTATGTCATATTATTGTATTCATGATTATTAATGCTTATTAGAATGTAAATCTGTATGAATAGTATTTGGTTATTACTATATATAGACTAACTATAATGTCTTTCTAATGTTTAGAACATTAGCTGGTTATCATTATGATATTCAAGCATATCATTATATGGCTTAATGCCTTAATATATGAAGATAACAAAAGACATAGGATAGTCTATATAACATAGTAAGAACACAATTATTTTTTTGTTATACTACTATTATGTTTGGTATAGTAGTTGTTTGATATACCATTACTGCTAAAAGAGTATTATCGACTTTATAGTAGTACTATTATTATTAAATTCATGATGTTGTTATCTTTACTAAGTTATTAACAAAATTGCATTATATCCTAAAACTATCGTATGAACTAAACTTAGTCTTTGTTAGCATGCATAAACTACGGTAAGTTCAATGTGTTAGTTTTCATTATGGAATAATGTTAAAAGTGGACTTTAACGAGGAGATATACTTGCATGTATTGTAGGTAGGCCATGTAGGATTTAAAGAAATTAAAATAATGATTAAATGAATTTGGGGACAGTTTGAGAGAAATTTGGGCTATTATGGTTTAGTCAAAATGAGTTAACTATGATTAGTTTCAGTTGAAACACATAATATGGATTATGCATGGAGAACTATGAGCTATGAGTTAGCAGTTGCATGTAAACTCGAATTAAGTAAGAGAGATGAAAAAATTATGATAAGAGGCAAGTTGAGAAGAGAATGGCATAGATATAGAGGATAAGAGAAAGAGCATAATGAAGGAAGAGAAGGATTTTTTGGTTTATATAGTCCCATCTAAAAGTAATTAAGAGGTTAGTGATGTTATTGTTTATCTATTTATTAAAGAATTATGTGTATAGTTTTGGATTCCTAGGGTTTATAAAATGATTTATATTTTAATAAGGATATAGGTTTAGCCCTGTGGATGGCTCGGCCATCCACATAACTAAGCCAATATCCTCTAAATCCCTATGATTGCAAACTAGATTTGTATGAGTGTGAAGCTATAGGGTTAAAATGATTTTCTTGCTATGATGACATAATGACCTATCTCAAGAATATGGAACCTTAGGCAGATGGTTTTGATATATATATATATATATATATATATATATATATATATATATATATATATATATATATATATATATATATATATATAAAAGACTGAGTTTATTTTGGAAACCCTTTTATATTTATATATTCAATTAGATGTAGGTCAAAATTTTGAGCATATAAATATAATATACAGGTCTTTTGTATGTTTTGATTAATTCAAAGTCTGAGTTGAATTATTGAGTGGACTGACATAGAAATTTAGTGTACATTTGGTTATAAAGTTCATTTAGGGATTAACATAAATATATGGTGACTGTGAAGATTTGTAATTTGAAACAATGAAATTATACATGTATGAGTTGAGGTTAATTATTAATCAAATCCATGAAGTTATATGGACTGTGTATTTGTGTCATTCAAAATAGTGAATATATAAATATATGGACTATGTGTGCCTAAAATTTAAAACTGTGTGTGTGTGTGTGTGTGTGTGTGTGTGTGTGTGTGTGTGTGTGTGTGTGTGTGTGTGTGTGTGTTCTTGAAATTTGAAATAGTATATATATAATATATGGACTATGTATATTTAATACATGAAACTATGAGATTAATTAAGTATGAGTTGTGTGTTGTTACTCAAAACATTGAAATGGGTATATACATGTCATTCAAATAGTCAAGATATATAACTATGAATTGTGTTAGTTATGCTTGGGTTGAAGGAAAATATATGGAATTGTCCTTGAATGGATTTTCACATACCTATATATACAAGGTGTGTGGCTTTTATATCATTTATGTGAGAATATTTTAAGTGCAAGTTCTATATTGAAACCTATAGCATGGTTTGAATCTATAAACATATGAGTTGTTTAGTATGTTTAGAAATTCACAAGGTTGGACTTGGATTGAAACTTAAGAATATATATGATATTGAGTAGAGGAAGTTTAAGTACTTTTGGAGACTATGTAAGGGTTGTATGTTATACATTTCAAAATGAATTTTTATAGGAAGCAATTTTGATTTAAATAGATACTATGAAAACTCAGGAAAAAATTGTGAACCTCCAATAAACAACAAAAGCAGAATATAAGTCTATATAGTTGATTGTTTATGTACTTTGTTTTCAACCATTCAGGATAGAATTTTAAGTTTAAGACCAAATTGGGGTAAAATAGGATAATACAGTTAATTTGGATTTTATCATGAATGTATAGTGGTTGAAGGAATCATATGAATTTCTTCACACACACACACACACACACACACACACACACACACACACACACACACACACACACACACACACACACACAGTATTTATATACTGTTGAGTACTAATATATGATACATATTATGAATATGTTTAGTATGTATAAGTTCACATATATATGATATATCAATATGAGGACTTAGATACACATATAAATATATAGCATATATTTATACATTGGGATGTATGCCTATAATAATAGTTTTATTGACTGTAAAATTAAGTCATAGAATCCTAAGGGATAGGACACTATGATTATATGCATAGCCTCTCAAAAGTAAAATGGTTTACATAAATGAAAGATTATGTTTTTGTTAATGATTTATTTGATCTTTGAAATTATATTGCCTAGCTATTTGTAATTGAATAATGTGTACATAAAAATATCAGACTTTTATATTATTATTATCTTAAAATGTATTAAATTTGAATTTACTACAAAAATTAGAAACATGGAGTCTAATTATTTATTATATCTAGCTGGTATAAATTGTAATTGCTATGCTTATTATTTATGTGATAAATAATATAGTGAAGATTCATTCATACGTTTGACAAATTAAATTTATGCATTTTGATTATTCTTGTGTTTAGCATATTTTATGCTTGTTGATAGGAAGTAATCTGTATGAATTTGTTGGTTATATTTATTAGCCAACTCTAGCATTGTTAATACTAACTAAGCAGTGAGATAGACTTCACTAGCTTACTTAACATCACCAATGCCAGATGAAGGTAGTTTGATCAAGTGGTGTGTATAAATTTGACTGATCTTATAGATCATTAACTATTTAAAAACTTTGTCAAAGTAATGTGTAGTTAGACATTGTCATTTCATATGTATGAATTACATGTTTGTACAATATCATGTTAGAACGTATTTTTTTATGGTACACATCATGTGTTAGAAATCTTACAGCACACAGGTATTATCTTCTCTCTCTGTATTTTTGCACCGTCACTATCTACCCATCTATGAAGGGAGGGTCATTTTTTGATTGGAATATTGTGCAAGGTATCAATGGTTTGCGGTTAGTGTGGAAAAGCACTTGGATGATACTCTCCCTTCCCACAATAGTACTTACTTAGAAACTACACTTTAGATTATTAGAGATACTGGAGTTCATGGACTCATGCTCTATGGAGTCTTGTATCTTGTATTGTATTTATTTTTGAAATATTATATCAATTGGCAATGTAATTAATTACTCATTATAAATTGATAGTAGTGGCTATATTATTATACCATCCATGGCGAAAAAAATGTAATTACTTTTATATGCAGTTGTGTTTTATTTCATATGATGCTAGTGATCAATAACTATTAGATGTTACGTGTTTATATTATGGTTAACATACCTAGTGTGTTATACTAGGATCACTAATTAAATCATCATAGTGTAATATATTGAAAGAATATGTAGAATATAATTTTAATTAAAAAAAATTACATTATTCTAGTAAATCCTAGTGGGGATGTTACAAAGGCCCAAGAGTACGTATATGAAAAACTCAGTAAACACCTCTTATACATGAATTTAAAATATTTTGAGTTTAAAGACAACTCTTTTTGTCAAAACAATTGTATTTTAGTGGTGTGTGTGGATGATCTACTCATCACACGAAATAATAAAAGATAGACTGTAAAAATCAAAGTAGAGTTGGTGAAAGGCTTTGAAATGGTAGATTTAGATTATCTTCATTACTATTTAGGTATTATAATGATACAAAAATAAAAGTATATCATCAAAAAAAATTGGTGAAATTTTGAGCTTAGAATGACAGATTGTAAGCCTCTCAATATGCCTAAGGAATAAAATCTGAAATTAATAGTAGAAGATACCATAAATTTGGAGGATGCCACTAAATACAAATAACTCATTGGAAGTTTGATCTAAGTGACCTCAACTAGAATATATATTTATTTTGTTGTTGGTTTTATTTATAGATTCATGTAACAACACAAAAAAAGTCACTAGGTAGCGACAAAAAGAGTCCTTTGATATGTAAAAGGAACACATAATTTGGGCTTACACACTTGAAGGCAAGAAACTTCAAACTCATTAGATATTCATATTCAAACTATGCTAGTGACTTTAAAGTTGTGAAATCTATTTCAAGTTATTGATGAATTTAGGAACAAAACTCATCAGTTAGAAGTCAAAGAAGCAATTAGTGTTAGTAATTTATTTAACAAAATTAATATACATGGTAGCCTTAGAGGCAACCATATAAATTTTTTGGCTTAGAAGGGTTCTTTCAAATTTGAAAGAGTCACAGGTTTCGTCAACACCACTCATGGGTGACAATACATATGTAATGCAAATGGAAAAGAATCCAATCTTTCATGAAAGAACCAAACATATAAACATAAAATTTACTTTGATTCAACATTATGTGAATGATAGCAGTGTCAAATTGTTACATTATCCTACTAGAAAGCAACCAACATACATCTTAACAAAAGGGCCTGGAAGAGAAATTATTGAAAAGTTCAAAGGCATGTTTGGTCTCATAATAACCCTATGAATAAAAAGGGAGATGCAATATTATTTATCCTAGATGTAATTTGTAGGGAAGTTTTTGTCTCATAGTGATAGATGGATAAACTATATAGGAATATGAATAGTCTTCTTAGATGGTCAAATGAATAGTCATATTGTGGCTATAAAAAAGATAAACTTCTTCATTTTATATAACATGAATATAATTCTGGTTTGCACCAAATTCTTGTTTATTGTCATTCCATTATTCCTGCCATGACAAAAAGATATAAATAATAATGTTAGTTTCTATTATTCTCTAAATTACATTCCATCAATAAAAAATATCCACAATTAAAATGAGATTCTTGGTTAATTTAAAATAATTTACAATAATGGAAAGTTAATTAGAGTTCTCATCTATTCCTATTTTAACATATAATTTTGATTTTAAGACTCAATCAATTTGAAAGAGTCTCTAACAATGGAGACTTAATTAGAATTCTCACATAGTCCTACTTTTTAGAAGCTTGTTGTAAGGGGATTTTTTAATTTTTTGAAGTCATATAAGATGAGAGGGAAGGTTGAGAAAGCAAACATACTTATTTACAACAAATCAAGCATTATTTTAGTAGGAGGGTCAATTTCATTGTGGTATAAACCCATTAACTTATGAGAAAATACTTAATGAACTTCTAAATCTCAATGAAATTCTCCTCCTAAACCTAAATATAATACTTAACTCATGACAGTCATAAGTTCTAGGTGAATTGGTTATAGAGGTGCATTGTTTCACTCAAGATCCTGGTCTTAATGTTTTAAGGTTTAACCTTATTATATACTAAGATTAAAATAATTGATGTGTAAATGCAAATCTCATTGTTCATGGCATACAATCATAGGAGTAAATGACATATTTCTCTAAACTACATATCTAATAATTAATACACAAAGGTTGTAACTCAAATAAATTTGTTATAAAGATTTGTTTTTTTTCACAAAACTCCAATTGGAGTTGTGAGCATCCTAATTTCATACAGATGGACTATTAATCTACCAAAACTAAAATAAACTAATTTGGCTTCACAAAAACCATTAGGGGAAATTGCTCGATAGAGCAATTGTCCCTTACAAATGTTGTCAATGTGACTCCAATCCTACTAAAGGAGTATCATCTAATCAATTGGAATAAGATTAATATTCAAGTTCAATATAAAAAAGCAACATGATCAACAAAATTTTGGTTATAGAGTGTTTCTTTTGTCTATAAGACCTTAGTTGGAGTCGCACACTCTCTTATTTCATATGGATAGATAATCAATTCAAAAAAATAGAACTCTCTTTGTTTCATAATAATCATAAAGACAATCATTCCACATAACAATTGGCTTTAACGAAAGTTATTAATGCGACTCCAATCCTAAGAAAAAAATATTATTTAATCAAAAAAACTAAAACTGAAATTCAAGACCAATATTAAAAAAAGACTATATCAACAAAATCTTGATTAAAGTTTATAATTCAAAACTATCCCCACAAAATATATTTGAATCAAATATAAAGAATCAATGATCCAAACTAATTTAAAAATCATAAAATTCTCATTTACAAAATTCTTTCCTAAACAACCAAAAAAACCTTAAAAATAAATAAATAAAAATAATTCACTTTGTTTTAAATTTATCCATTAAATGACAAACCTTCATCATTAAAATCACAATTAAAATATTATAGAAGATAATTTTCTCATTCCACACACCATCTTCATGGAAAATTGTCTTTCATCCATTTTTCTTTTCCACAACTAAAATGCCATGAAAATGTCATAAAAAATAATTTTCTCATTCCACACAACGTCTTCATGAAAAATTGTCTTTTGTCCATTTTTCTTTTGAATCTATTGTTTTCTTTGTCTTGAGCATTGTTTTATTAGTATTTAATTTTTAGAAATACTTTTTATTTTGAAACCTATTATGTGAGAGTAGGGCCTTAGACTATGTGAGAGTAGGAATTTAGATTAAAATAAATTGTTTGGTGAAAATAAGTTATAAAGTGAGAAATTTAAAATAATTTGTGATTTGATAATAGGATTTTTAATTTAAAAAATTGTTTGATAAAAATATATTATATTTATTCTTCGTTTCTTATTATTAAAATATATAAATTAAAATATTTTTAAAGTAATGATTATTTATAAAAATCATTTTATAATAATTTAAATATAAGAATAAATTATCATAAATATAAAAAAAAAGTTTTTTTGATATTATACATAATTTTTGTAAGGATTAAATTAATAATCTAAATTATTTAATATTATACATAATTTTTGTAAGAATTAAGTTTTTTATTGATAGATCTGTTTTAACAGTTATTCTTAATTTTTGTTGTACCTAAGAATTATATAAATGACATTATATTAATATTGATAACAACTTTTAATATCATTTTAAACCCTATTGATATATAGGACCAATAAAAAAATAGTGTTTTGGAGTTGTTTAGATTTCAAGTGCCTTTGAAGAGAGTAATGAATCATAACTAACTTGACACTGACCTTCGCTAACAAATCATAAGTCATATTAAAATATTTGTGTCAATAGACTAAATTTTTAATAGTAATTAGGAGTATGGATACTAATTTCTTGAGATATGTGGTTGACTTTAAATTAATGTTCATTTGACTATCATAGAATATAGTTTCAATATTAAATTTGATGTTCATTTGATTATTATATAAAAAATTATTCTTATTGAAAAAAAAATAGATAGAAAAATCATAATAACTTGGATATATGATAGAGTTTAAAACTCTTTTTTTCTAATAATTAATAAAAAAATTTAAAAAAATCATTAATCAATATAATATATATAAAATAAACATTTCAAAATTAATATTTATAATTATTTTCAAATAAATATATTTAAAATATTTATACTAATAAATTATTATACATAAACTACAAATAATTTTGATACTTAATTAATATTTTAAAATTATTTGCAAACTTCTTTTTCACCTTATTTCCACTCAAAATGTACTATTAAATTTCATAAATAATCATATCCCTTCAATTCCTCATATATATATTTTATTTTTAATTATTATGATATTTTATCCATCCAATGATGTTAACTTGTTTCAAATCCATTGACATTCTTTACTCATATGTGTTAGCTCCAAACCTATTAACATTCTTTTTAATTATTATTAAAATTTGTCCAAATATAATGATCAACTCCATCAAATCTTGTCAAAATATAGTGATCAAGTCCTCCATTAAGTGACCCATACTGTTAACCATGATGATAAAATCTAGATGTAACACAAATAATTTTGTATTTGGACATTTTATATACATGACATAAGTGGGTATTATAAAAAAAAATGGTTTTTATGTTTCAAGTTTATTTTGTATTCAATATTGATTATAATTTTTCAATTAAAAGATAAATATTTTATATTTTCAAGATCTTTTTCTGCAAATGTTAGATTATATTTAGAAATATTAGATTCATTTAGTATATAGCATTTTTTTAAGGCCTTTTAAATTATTGAGACTAAAAGTTTATTTTGTATTGTATTTTGATTAAAAAATAAACATTTTTATTTTTAAATATTATAATTTGTAGGTATAAAGTGTATGATACAAATAATCAATTTTTTTAATTTATTTTTAAAAAATTAATAAAGTTTGAAAGGTATTTATTCATTACAATTGGTTAAGATGATAACTGTTCTTGAAATACAAATTTATTATATATTAAATTTTAATTAAGTAAAATATAATTATATGTATTACAAATTTTGTTAATTTAAAATATAATTTTGGGTGTAATTATTTGAGTTGATATGTTAACATTTTTTTCTCCCTAGTACTAATATTGTTTAGAGTATTTACTAATACAAATATATTAAATACATCTATCTAAAATATAATATTGAAGTTTCTATATGAAATATATAATTTAATTAGTTATATATCTATATTTGGAAGGGGATGGTCTTGATAGATCAAGGAGACACTCATCCAATACGATGAAGATGGAAAAGTTAAAATTCTCCCCCGTCTTCTATATATGGATGAGTGTCAACTAAATTCTAGATAGTCAACCTTAATTGCATGCAGTTTAGTTGGCTTTCAACTGTGTGTAGTTTAATTGACCATGTATGTAATTTATTTAGCCTTATATTAACCTATGAAAAAATACTTAATGAACTAAAGTCAATAAAATCCTCCTCACAATCCTATATATAATATTTAACACATGATAGTCATAAGTTCTAGATGAATTGGTTATAGAGGCACATTATTTTAATCGAGATCCTAGTCTTAATGCTTTAAAGTTTAATTTTATTATATACTAAGATTTTTTTAAAAAAATTGATGTGCAAATGCAAAACTCATTGTTCATGGCATAAAATAATATAAATAAATAACATTTTTCTCAAGCTTTATATTTAATAATTAATATATAAAGGCTGTAACTCAAATGAATTTGTTATAAAGGTTTGTTGTTTTCCACAAGACTTCAAGCTTCTTAATTTTATATAGATGAATTATTAATCTATCAAAATTAAAATTAACTCTTTTTGTTTCACAAAAATTGTAAGGAGCAGTCACTTCACAGAGTGATTATCCCTTATAAATGTTGTCTATGTGACTCCAATCTTAATAAAGGATTATTATCTAATCACTTGAAGTAAGATTGATATTCAAGACCAATATAAAGAAAAGACATGATCAATAAAATTTTGTTTATAGATGTTTTTTTTTTCTATAATATTTTAGTTGGAGTTGGACACTCCCTAATTTTATATGGATGAATAATCAATCTAACAAAAAAAATTCTCTTTGTTTCATAACAACTATAAAAAGCAATTACTCCATATAATGATTGGTTTTTATGAAAATTATTAATACAACTTGAACTTTAAAAAATAAATAATATTTAATCAAAAAAAAAAAAAAAATTTGAAAATTAAAATCATTATAAAAAAAAGACTACATCAACAAAATTTTGATTAGAATTTAAACTTCAAAAATATCTTTACAAAATATATAAATTTAAAAAATATCTCAATCAACATAAAAATCATAAAAAATTTATTTACAAAATTATTTCTTAAACAACCTTTTAAAATAAAATTTAAAAAAAAAAAAAAAAACCTTAAAAATAAATAAATAAATAAAAAATCCACTTTCTTTTAAATTTATTCATTGGTTGACAATACCTTCTACCACACAACTATAATGCCATGAAAATGTCATTCCACATAACTTCCTCATTGAAATTTGACTTTCCTGCATTTTTCCTATGATCCATTGCTTTCTTTGTCTTTCATTGTAGAGTGTCACACATGGAAGTAAATTCTACACCACCTTAGAAAGGAATAGCACATTATTTGGAATTTGTGTTGGCAGGTTCCCACATTATCTGTCTTGTCATTTAAAATATGAAAGGTTTCACTTAGACATCAAAATTTCTAAGCAATCATGTGCCCATAAATTATGATGTTTGAAAATTCACCTAAAAACATCAAAGTCAATACAAGGTGAGTGAGTGGTGGGCTGCATGAGGGTGGGGTCTTGGACTAAAGAAATTGTCTGGTGAAAATAGGTTAGATGTGGGATAGGATTAGTATTTAAATTATATAATTATTCTTCATTTTAAGTCTATTACGGGAAGGTATGGCTTTACACTAAATAAATTGTTTGGTCAAAATAGGTTATAAGTGAAAAATTTAAAGTAGTTTGTTATTCGAAGGTATGGTTTTAGATTAAAAAATTGTTTGGTAAAAAATAAGTTATTATATTTATGATTTTTTTCATATTATTAAAATATACGGGTTAAAATATTTTTAGATAATGATTTTTTATAAAGATATATATATATATATATATATATATATATATACAAAAAATAATAATCTAAATTATTTGGTGTTATATATTTTGTAAGAGTTAATTTAATAATTTAAGTTATTTAGTGCTGTACATAAATTTTTTTTAAAGTTATTTTATTTATTAATAAATAATAAATCTTTCAATTTGGATACTTGGTGACTATGCTTTATTTTAATAGTTGCCCTATCCCTGAAGATTATATAAATGATATTATATTAATATTGATAATTATTTTTAATGTCATTTTAAACCAAATTGATATATAGAACCTATCAAATTTATTTATTGAATTTATTTTAAAATGTTGTCTCTGAGTTGTCTATATTTCAAGTGTTTTTAAAAAGAGTAATGCATCATAACTAACTTGATGCCCACCTTCACTAACAAATCATAAACCATATTAAAATAATTGTGTCAATAGATTTAACCTACAATTGTAGTTGGGGGTGTTAGTGGACTAGAGATATATGGTTGATTTTAAATCTGATGTCTATTTGACCATTACAGGGTATGGTTTCAACATTAAATTTGATACCATTTGATTATTATATAAAAGTTCATTCTTTTTGCATAAAAAATTAGATTAAAAATTCGTAATAATTTTAATATACAATGTACTTTAGAACTCTTTTTTTTTTCAATAATCAATTTTAAAAAGAAGAAAAATAAAATCATTAATCAATGTAATATATCTAAAATAAACACCTCAAAATTTAAATTTATAAATATTTTTCAAATAAATATATTTATATTAATAAATTATTATACACAAATTTAAAATAATTTTAATAATTAATTAATCCTTTAAAATCATTGTAAATCTCTTCTTTAAAAAATTATATAGGTTCATCTTATTTTCCATTCAAAATATATTATTAAATTTCAAGAATAATTATATACCTTCAATTTATATATTTCTTGTATAATTTATTTTAAATTATAATATTTTATTCATCCATTGATATTAACTTGTTCCAAATCCATTGACATTATTTATCCATAGGTATTAGCTTGCTCCAAACCCATTGACATTCTTTTTAATTATTATTAAAACTTCCCAACTCTGATATTAAGTTTTGCCCAAATAGAGTGATCAACTTCACCATTAAGTGACCCATAATGTTAGTCTTGAAATGGGAGCATTCATGATAAAACATGGATGTCACACAAAATTATTTGTATTTGGGCATTTTAAATACATGACATAAGTGGGTACTATTAAAAAAATTGTTTTCATGTTTTGAGTTTATTTTATATTTAATATTGATTATAATTTTTTAAAATTTTAAGATAAATATTTTGAATTATAACAAAAAATAGTGTTCATTAATATATTATGTTACTCAGTATAGAGTGGGATGAGTAAGAGCGAATCGATTTAAATTGTGTTAGGATAAGAAGGGGTTTAGTTAGAAGACAAAGATGGTGAAGATCTACATTTAGATGGTTCGAAACATGTTGAATGGTGTAAGGATCTTTTAGAGCTTGAAATCCAGGTACTTTGGGTGGAGGGAAGTGATGGTCTTCTACAAAAGACAACTTTTTGGAAGGATGAGCTTGACACCCAAGATCATGGGTGCCTTGTTAGATGGCTACACTCCTAGTTAGGAATCGTTTGTGTGTAGGACCTCACCTAGTGGGTGTTGACCAAGACCATGTTGCACAATCTTTGGACTGGGATTTTGATGAAAGTTTGAGAAGATAATAAGGGACCCTAGCTTGGATTCTTGGGCTGGGCCACTAGATCTTTGGTTGTCCTATTATGACCTATTTTCGAGAGGTTGTCCTTATCTTGGAGGGAGCCCATTGACTTGATGTTGCAGACGTATGGTGGAGCTTTACCTTGCCTATTTCTAGTATGTCATCATGATGGGATGTGCATCCCTCACTCTGTTGATGTTCCATTTTTGGGTGATAGAATTCCTTGGTGGTCCAGTAAAGTCTTACTCTAGCCGAAGGGCTTGGCCGTGGTTCTACTGATGTCCAATTTGGGAGACAACTATTCTTCGAGCTAGTTGCTCATAAGTGGTATTTGGAGGAATGACTCATTTATTTACTGTGCTCTTATGGATGATAGAAGAATCCACATGATCCTTCATGTGCATGGGTTGATCATTCGAGGTTCGGTCCTCCTCTGGAGATACAACTCCTAGTGTTGGGCTTAGTGCATGGAGGCTTAAGGAATCCACATCAATACTTGTTGATTTTCTCATGATAGGCATTGCCTAGCACCCTACTTCATTTAGTTATTCTATTATTACGTTCTTCTACCCTTAGTTAGGCTCTATCCTGATGTATTCATGGACTGTGAGGAGGCCATAGGTTTATATAGTTGTGCCTTCTCAAACTGCAGTGTGGATGATAGATGAATCTACAGCAAAAATGGTTGTGACACCCTTAAAACCCTTATGTTTTGTTACTAGTTCTGGGGTGCGTTTTAAAACCTTTTATTTCACTCATGTTTGTAATGTTCATCTTTAGGGGAACTTGTCTCTTGCAGGTCTGGTTTTGAACTTGTTTCTTGGCTAGCCGAGGTTTTAGGGTTTGTCCAAAATCTAATTGTGTTGCCTATCTAGTGGTCTTGTGTCCTATATTGGTTTATGGTTGTGGGGATTCGTTAAAACCCTTCTATGTTCTTGCAAGGTTTGTGCCCTATCTTAGTATCAATTTAGGGATCCATTTAAAATCTCTCATTGTTCTTTTGATGTTTTATGATGTTATTTAAACAGTTTGATTAGTTGACAATATTATTAACTATTACATCTTGTCAGTGTTGTTTGTGAAAACAATTTATATTATTAATATTTTTAGTGTTTTTTAATAATTATATTAAGAAGATCAAATAGAAAACAATTAATCTTTTTTAAAAAATAAATTATAAATATAATCGATTTTTGTTAATTTATTCTACCAAATTTATTTTAAAGTCGAACCCAATCTCATTCTTTTTTAAAATTTATATTTAAATAAATAATAAAATAACATACTTTACATTCATATTAATTAAACTATATTCCTTTTAATTTACACCATAACCCTTTTATCATGGCACAATATACCCCTAATGTTTTGACATCACATACCAAAAAAATTATTATATTCATTGCAAAAGATCCTTATTATGCCTCTTATAATCTTAACTTGTATTTATTGCCAATTAGGGATCCTCACGATGTATATTATAATTTTGTGCTCATTGTGGCATACACTTCAATTTTTAATAATGATAATAACAATTTATATATAGTTAGTTCTAAGTGCGTAAGATTATGGCAAGATATATAATTATTAATTTTAAATCTTTTGTGAAAATGTTAAACTCGATATAGAAATCTATAAGGGTTAAAGTTTCATTTAGTATATAGCATTTTGTTGAGGACCTTTAATTTCTTTTTTTTTTTTTTAAATGCTAGATTCAATATAGAAATTTACAAGTGTTAAAGTTTCATTTAGTATGTAGCATTTTGTTGAGGCCTTTTAAATTATTGAAAGTAAAAGTTTATTTTGTATATATTTTGATTGAAAAATAAATATTTTTATTTTAAAATATTATAATTCATAAATATTGAGATTATCATATGAATAATCAACTTTCTTTAATTTATTATAAAAAATTTAATAAAGTTTGAGAAATATTTATTCTGAAATGATAACCATATATACAAATTTACTATATATTAAACTTCAATTAAGTAAAATATAATTATATATACTACAAAATTTGCTAATCTAAAATATAATTTTAAGTGTAATTTTTTAAGTTAATGTATTAACATTTTTTTCTCTTTAGTACTAATATTTTTTAGAGTATCTATTAATACAAATATATTAAACACATATATCTAAAATACATCAATTGATATTAATATCAAAGTCTTTATATGGGATATATAGTTTAATTGGTTATATATTTATATTTGGAGGGGAAGGTCTTGATAGATTGAGGAGGCACTCATCCAATAGGATGAGGAGGGAAAGGTTAAGGTTCTTCTCCGTCCTTTATATACGAACGAGTGTGAACTAGACTCTGGATAGTTTCCCTCAATTATACGTAGTTTAGTTGGACCTATATAGAGTTCTTTTTGGCCCCATCTTATGCCTTAGATTCCTCACATGCTACAATCATTAATGACTTTTTATCTTCTCTAAAAATTACTTGTTTTTTTGACTTGGCCAATCAATTATTATATTTTATCAATTGACAACTTTTTTTTAATATTAATAAAATAAAGTATTGTATAATTTAAAAATAACCTAACTTAAATTTGATAAATATTCGCATTCCTTCATTTAATATATAAGAAAATAAAATATTATAACATACCTTATATATTATATTTCTCAAGCCACAAAATTCACCATATTTATAAATTAAAAAATAGAAGTAATTATATGTATTATGTGATTATTTAACAACAAATTTTAATTAATATATAAAAAATAAAAGTAATTTATAAAGTTACTCTCAAATTAATACCAAATTAAATTTTATGATATCCCTTATAAAAGCCTACAACAAAATAAAATGTGTACATCTTTAAATTTCACCACGCCCAACAATTCCATATATATTTATAAAGTATTATTTGATTTGGCATTCTTAATCTATAATCACAGTGGGTATAACACTAAATTAATAAATTGTATAATTTCTTTTAATCATGATATTAGTCCTTAACATCTCTAAAATCATATTTTTAAGTTTGTATTCTTATTTATAAAAATGAGTTCTCAAATTTACACTCAAATTTCAAATCATTAAAGTGCTATTTAAATAATCATGCACAAAACTTCTAGTGTTGTCGATAAAATTTGATATAAAAATTTTGTATATATTATTTATTTATCAATTTTCAATAAGAATTTTAATAAAATATTAATATAAACATTTAAATTTATATGAGAGATCAAGGTTATATATATATATATATATATATATATATATATATATATATATATATATATATATATATATATATATTATTATGCTTTTTTGTCAATTTTCTATTTACAAGTGATAAATGGTAGCAATCTAGTCACACTATTTTATTGCATTCCAAAAATTTTGCTTTAAAACTAATTGATGGTGAAATGGATATCAAATTTAAGAATAAAATTAATCTATAAATGTCAAAATATCAAATTTAAGGTCGAAAATAATTATAAACAACTCACAAGATTATACTTCCCCAATACCCTTATAAAACAACTCTCGACATAATTAATTAACTTGAAATTTTATTATTCACTTTAAATATTCTTAATCCTCTAAAAACCTTTTTATACATGTTAGGGCCTATCATTTATGTCTCATATGCAACGTTCACACTCCTTTAATTTTTACTTCTTTTGATAATAATTTGCCTTTTGAATCTTGGTTTTTTAATGTGCATATTTAATGACTCTTATGTTAATGTTATGATGTCTACCAATATTTTTGAGTAATCCAATAGTAAATAGGTCTTAGATTTGATTATCAACATCTTTTGAGTAATCCAATAATATATAGGTCTTAGGTTTGATTACGAATTGTACAGAAGGTCAATAACTTGGTGGTAGAGCAACCTGGTAGCCTATGGAATCCTAAAGGTCAAGTCTACTTATCATGATATCATAGTAAAACTATGATAACCTCTCATTTGACAATTTGGATTTCACCTTTCTACCTCTCACTATTAATATATTTGATTTATTCATAATTTCATAATCATTGTTATATTATATTTCAAATTACTACCATCATGTTTTGTTTCTAACATTTTAACTATAAATTTAAAGGTATATCTTTTCAATGAGATTTTTGTTAGAGTTCACATCTCTAATTTAATTGTTGTTTATATTTTTATTTTAAAAGATATAAAATTATTTACTAGTAAAATGAGATTCAATTAAAATTCAAAATAATCTTTAATAATGAAAAATGAAATAAAATTTCATCTAATCCTATTTTAATAGATAATTTTAATTTTGAAATTCAATTAAAAAAAATCTTTAATAATGAAGAGATAATTAAAATTTGCATATAATTTTATTTTAACAATCAAATTTTATTTTAATAATCAAATTATATTTTAAAATTATGTATAATATTTTTTTAATGATATTTCTAATTAAAAAATTTAAAGTAAACAATTGATTGAAATATATATATATATATTTTTTTTTAAAAACTTTTCTATTAACATCTAAAGTTTAATTTTTAAAAAATAAAATAAAAATATATAATATATTGGAATTGAAATTAAGCGTCCATTCAATTTGAGTATGAAAGAAACCAAGTACTTAATGTTTTGCTTTCACTAACTGCAACATGGGGATTTGGCTTAGATGCTTTGACCAATGGTCTTTTTATCTACTAAATCACAGAAGGGCCATATTTTAGGCGTACAAGGTATATGAGGTGCGCAAACAATAAACCTTAAAAGCAGCTTCACTACTTCAATTCTTTTGTTTTTTAAAACATACTATTATACTTATAAAACCAAAATAAATGGTTTATTTCAAAAGCTAACTTAAATTATTCATTGATCAATCAAATAAAGAAAATATTTTAAGACTTATACATAAGATTTTATATTTTTTTATAAAATATTCTAAAATTAAATCGAAGTAGCACTCTATATGATCTCTCCTTATGAAAATAAAACATAATGCAAAATATGATAAAAAAATAAAAAATATTAAAATTATAGATAAAATAAACCATATATATATATATATATATATATATCAAAACATTATTTAATAATTGAAAATTAAAAATATTATCATGAAATAATATATCTCTATTTAATGAGAGTAGGACCTTTTTTTTTTAACTAAAAGGGGGTAAAAATTTATTAAAAAAGCCCGAAAACGGGAAAATTACAAAGCCAAGTCCTACTCAACAAGTTGAGCCAACTTACGGGAAAAATCCGGGGGCAACATCTTTTGATATTGAATATGCCAATTCGGGCCATGCTCAAAGGTCCATTTGGCCAAAACATCCGCAACTCCATTCCATTCTCGGGGAATGTGCTTAAAAGAGACCGAATCCAAGGAAGTACTTAACTAGAGAATTTGTTGGACTACCACAACCAGCTGCCAATCCACATTATCGAACACCCTCTTACTCAGTAGGTTAACCACCACCTGTGAGTCTGATTCATAGCTAATGCTTCGCCATCCTTGTTGACAACAAGTTTGCATAGCCTCCAAAATAGCCATGGCCTCCATAAGATTGTTGGTATGCTGGCCCATATGAATAGAAAAAATGAAATGAACTTCCCCTGAGCTGTCCCTTCCAATGCCACTGATCCCAGCATCACCTGGGTTCCCCCTAGAGGACCCATCAGTATTTACCTTGATGAATCCGTTCTCAGGGGGATTCCAGTGACCTGCGCAATTAACTAGTTGCGCCTGCTGTCTTGGTCCTCTCGTGGGGCGCGTGGGAGGAGTGAGGAAGGACGTGGCAGGCAAAATAGGGTAAAATTGGGCAAGGATCGCGGCATCCTCAGGACTCAAGTCCACCGTGCTACCGCATTTAACCTGGAGGGTCTCTTGGAGAGCGGTGAGGATTTTTGCCCACACAACCCTAAGCTCCATACATACGTTTTGGAAGATCCTCCTATTCCTTTCAATCCATAAGTTCCAAAGAATAAAGGTCGGGCCAATTGTCCAGGTTGTCTGCAGGATAGAAGCCTTGGAGGGAGGACGTCCCAGGCACTCCCAGAAATCTACCAAGGAAGAGGCATGCCAACACGAGTAGCCCTAAATCACCCACCACAAGTGCCAAAGACATTTGGCAAAAGGACAATAAAAAAATAGGTGGGGATGAGTCTCCCCACTGCTGCGACATAAGACACAGATGGATGGACCCTAAAAACCTCTGCTACACAGATTCTCCCATGTCAAGCACCTATTGTAAGTGAGAGTCCAAAGAAAGAAATTACATTTTGGCCAAGAGAAGGAGCTCCAAATTTTCTTTCCCCACTGGAATTCAATCTCCCCAAAACATTGCTTTGACAGCTCAAGGTAGCCGAAAGATATAGAGTATAGGCCAGTGGAGGCTCCTCCCCAGGCCAAAACATCCCTCCCCTGCAGGGAACTGCATCTACGAGCTGCAAGGATCTGAGATAACTCCAATCTCTCTCCATCAGTCCCTCTCGACGGCCAATCGAAAGATTTTTTCCATCGATACCCAACAGACATGCCCAGGTTAAAAGCTTCTTTATAATGCTCCACTGTATCCCATCCTTTCGACAAAAAGGACTCACAAAGAGGCTACAAATGTGGATGAGAGGATAGGAGGGGAGGAGCACCATCCCAGGAATCTCTCCAGAAGAGCGCCTCCCTATCGCTGTGGCAAATCCAAAAAAGGTTGCGCTGCACTAGGTGAGCTCCAAGCTTGAGGGTGTTCCATACCATAGACCCTCTTCCCACGATGGAGAACATGGGAACCTCAGACGGAGCAACTCTCGAAAGATACTTAGAAGAAAGGATACAGGCCCAGAGGTGGGATTGATTGGAGCACCAACACCAGTAGAGTTTGGCCGCAAGAGCTTGGCTAGTCAAGATGGTAGAGCGCAAGCTGAGACCTCCTTCCCTCTTTGGTCGGCACACAGTATTCCAGCTGACGAGGCTCCATTTGGAATTCTGTAAATTGCCGCTCCAAAGGAATTGCTGGGATAGAGCATCATACTCATTAAGAAAGTATTTCAGAACTGCCTGGACCATACTGCAGTATATAGGCAGAGCTTGAATCACGGATTGTAGGAGTGTCACCCTGCCGGCAGTAGAAAGCCATCTGTGTGACCAGTGATTGACTTTTTGCTTTAACTTATCCAAAACATTCTGCCAGAATAGCCTCGGCTGTCTTCCCACCACTAAGGGGATCCCCAAGTAAGTCACCAAGAGAGATTGAGTCTGGAATCTCAGGATAGTGGTAATCCTCTGTTGGATGGACTCCAAAGTATTAAAAAAATAGATGGAAGACTTATGCTCATTAATTTTTTGCCCTAAAGCAGCCAGGTAAGTATCCAGGGTAGCTCAGAAAGCTTCCGCTTCCCTAACCCGGGCTCTCCCAGCCAGGATAGTGTCGTCAACAAATTGGAGATGAGTCAACGTAGTTAGCCCATTCCCCCACTGCCATCCAAAAACTGTGCTCTGAGACACCTGATACTTGATAAGTCAGCCCAGCCCCTCTGCAAGAATAATAAACAAGTACGGTGAGAATGGGTCTCCCTGACGAAGACCTCTTGAGGCACCAAAAACCCTAGATGGCTCCCCATTGATGAGTACTAAAAAGGATGGCGTAGTCACACAACTTAGCACCCAACGGACCCATGCCTGATTAAATCCAAATGCCAACAAGATTTTTTGTAGGAAGTCCCAATTGACTCTATCATACGCCTTAGCCATATCAAGCTTGATAAACATGGCTCTCTCTTGAGACATACTCATGGAGTGGATTGCCTCCGAGGCAATCACCACCCCATCCAAAATTTATTTTCCAGCCACAAAGCTGCCTTGCTCTTCTGAAATAACCATGGGTAGCCACACTTTAAGCCGCTCCACAATAAGCTTGGTAATTATTTTATAGACCACGTTACATAGCGCAATGGGCCTGAAAAGATCCAACTGATTAGCCTATTCTTTCTTTGAAATTAGCACAAGGAAAGTTGCATTAAAAGCCCTAAGCATCTCTTTGTTGGAGAAAGATTCCAGCACCACATCCAAGAGGTCCTGGCTAATAATCTCCCAAAAATCCTGAAAAAATTCAGCTAGGAAGCCATTCGGTCCTGGAGCTTTGCCTTTACGCATGCTGAAAACAACTTTCTCCACTTCCTCCATGCCAATTGGCCTCATAAGCGTCTCATTCATGGTTGTTGTAGCCACAGGAGGAATGCATGACAAAATAGTGTTTTCCTCCCTTTCAGCTAGAGGCGCGTTATCAGATAGAAGCGCTGAAAAGAAACAGACGGCTTCTTGAGATATAGCAAGGGAGGACGAAAGATAAGTGCCATCTGGGGTAATAAGAGAAGAAATATAGTTCTTGTTGCGTCGCACCTATATAGACTTGTGAAAGAAAGCTATATTTTTGTCTCCTTCCTGGAGCCAGTCAATTTGGGCCTTCTGTTTCTAGAAGATTTCTTATCAAAGTTCCCATTCAACAAGATCCTTCACCGCTTGGAGTTCTGCCCTACGAAACTCTTCTAAAAAACCCAAGTCACGAATATGTCTGGTAATTGAGTCCAGCCGATCCTGAGCTCTTTTCTTCATAGTATAGAGATTCCCAAAACAATTTCTATTCTAGTCTTGTAGCTTCCTTTTCACATACTAAAGTTTCTTAGCAAAAGAGTACATAGCTATGCCATAGTCAGTCACACCCTGTCTCCACCATTGAGTCATCAGCC
Source organism: Torreya grandis (assembly GCA_037957365.1). Lineage (NCBI taxonomy): Eukaryota > Viridiplantae > Streptophyta > Pinopsida > Cupressales > Taxaceae > Torreya > Torreya grandis. The sequence goes on along the minus strand of JARHVA010000173.1, from coordinate 4,048,165 downwards.
CATGGAGAGACGGATCCTGAAGCCACATTAGCTAAAATTTAAAAGGAGGCTTCTTGGGCCCCGTAATATGATTGGTGGTGAGCTTGATGGGCTAGTGGTCAAATCCTCTCCAGTCTAGAATTTCAGAGGCCAAAGAAATTGCACTAGATTGCCAAAAGCAAGACACAAGGAACCTATCTAAGTGTTCAGAGATAGCTTCCTTACCTGATCTCCTTTTGTTTCAGGTGAAGAGTCCGTTAAGAGGTTTGACATCCGACAGGCGAAGCAGGTCCATATTGTGGCGAAGAAGCTCAGATGTGGGTCTTAGGCGTGCTGCCCCGCCCCTCTTCTCCTCCAGGCAAAGGACAACATTATAATCTCCTACCAGAATCCAAGGTAGGAAAGGGTGACAACTTTTGATCTGTCGTAGATGCTCCCATAGCTTATGCTGCCCTGAGATATCCACTGGTGCATACACTGAGGTGACCAAGATCAACTCCCTGGTCTCCAGAGAGGAGGCGACCATGGAGAGAGCTGAGGAACTAGAAATCTAGTGGAGTGGTGTAACCTTTCCAGGATCTCAGCATATGGCTATGCCCCCAGCACTTCCTGAAGCACCCACACACTGGCATTGGCCATAAAGCCAGAGTTTGGGCAAGCAGGTAAACATAGCATCAACATCAAGTTTAGTCTCCTAGATACATAGAATATCAGGAAAGTGATCAACAACCAACTTACGGATAGCCTTCTGTCTGGGGGTGCTACCCAACCCCCTTACATTCCATGACAACACAATCATTGGGTAGAGGGAGGGAAGTGTTCATCCAGGGTCTTGACCACCCCTGACTCTACCAGCAGATCTCCTATAAGTTTGATTTTGTCTTGATCCTTCATGCGTCCCACCCTGGAAGGTTTGGTGAAAGATACTTTCTTGAAAGGCCTTTGCATTAGGCCTAGCGCGAACGTCGAAGCCTTTTCTTTCCTAGAGAGCTCTGCCTCCTTTACCATGTTTGCCCAACTGATATCCTTGTCTTGCTGGGTTGGGAAAATAACTAGGGACCCTTCTTCTAGTTTAAGGGAGGTCTCCCTAGTCAGCTGGATCACCATATCCTGAGATTCAATGAGGAAAGAATCCTTTCCCTTAGAATCTGCAGGCCCCCCTGTTTGATCAGAGGGATACCATCCTCAATGGCCATACTCTCAAGAGTCTCAAAATGGTTGAAGCCCCTCTCCACTTACCGATCTAGATTCCCACGCTTCTGCCCTCGGCCCCTCGATCGGTGTCTGACTTGGGTAAATCCATCTTTGTCCCTGTCGTTAAAGATAGGTGGTCCTTGCGTCATGGCTCCAGAATTTGTAGGAGCATTCTCCTTTATGGTGCTGCCCTGCTGAACATCTCCAGCTTCCATATGGGCTAGTTGGTCTGATCCTTTGGTACTATTGGCAGCCTCTCCATTTACTCTTGATGCCTGAGGGCATTGACGGTGTAAATGTCCATATTCATGACAGATTCTACACCTGAAGGGAATAGATTCGTAGTCAATTTGCTGAAGCCAGGATGAAGACCCCAGGCATATCTCCATAGTATCTAGTAGGGGGTTATTTAAGTCAATTTCCACACAGATACGGGCATAAGAAATGAGCTTTTTGTCTAATGATTGGTGCACTATGGCAGTAGGTGTACCCATCATGGCAGCTATTTGACGCAGAATATCCTCATGCCAAAATTCCAGAGGAAGTCTCGAGAGGCCCACCCATACAGGCATGCGTGCTGGAAGATCCTCCACGAAATTAAATCCTATATGCCAGGGTTTGAGAAACATGCCAATCCGGTCAAAGAAGTAGGGTCCTCCCTCAAATATCCGATTTCGATCAGAGATAGAGGAGAAATTTACCATAAAATAACTATTCTTAGCTAACATAATGTCGAGGTCGCCCTCCACCTGCCAGGTTCGTCGAATCCAAGCCTCCAAGGCTGACACAGAAATTTGGATGCCTATAAACTTACATATTAGAGCATGAGCTGATAGATATTCAACGTCCTCCACAGCCTCAAGAGGGATTACTAGAACGGGCCTGTCCTGGTAACGCGGGAGACACCCATTCACCTTATTAATCCATACACGATCACTAGAATATACCGACTCCTTCCCTTTGGCGGGCGTCTCAGCCGTAGGTCTCTCTATGCCCAATACCCCACCAGGGTCGTCAATCTGTGCCCTACCGCTCGCAGCACACACCATCGCCTCCATGAGAGTAGGACTTTAGATTAAAAGAAAAAAAAATTGTTTGGTGAAAATAGATTATAAAAAAATTGTTTGGTGAAAATAAGTTATAAAGTGAGAAATTTAAAATAGTTTATCATTTGATGGTAAGATTTTAGATTTTAAAAAAATTGTTTGATAAAAATAGATTATAATATATTATATTTAATGTCTTTTTTTTATTATTAAAATATATGACTTAAAATATTTTCAAAGTTATAATTATTTATAGAAATTATTTTATAATAATTATAATATAAGAATAAATTATCATAAAAAATAATAATTTAATTTTTATAATAGTATACATGATTTTTGTAAGGATTAAGTTAATAATCTAAATTATTTAATATTGTACATAATTTTTTTAAGAGTTAAGTTTTTTATTGATAGATAATTATAGTCTCTCATTTGTTAAGAGTAGTATCTCATGGTTATGTTATATTTTAATAGTTATTCTTAATTTTTGTTGTACATAAAAATTATATAAATGACATTATTTTAATATTGATAACAATTTTTAATATCATTTTAAACCAAATTGATATATAGGACCCATCAAAAAATATTGTTTTGGAGTTGCCTAGATTTCAAGTACCCTTGAAGAGAGTAATGAATCATAACCAACTTAACATTGACCTTCACTAACAAATTATAAGCCATATTAAAATAATTTTGTCAATAGACTTAACCTCTAATGGTAATTAGGAGTGTTAGTGGATACTAATTTCTTGAGATATGTGGTTGACCTTTAAATTTAATGTTCATTTTACTATCATAGGATATAGTTTCAACATTAAATTTGATGTTCATTTGATTATTATATAGAAATTTATTCTTTTTGCAAGAAAAATCATAATAACTTCTTTTTGCAAGAAAGATAGATAGAAAAATCATAATAACTTTAATATATGATAGAGTTTAAAACTCTTTTTTTCCAATAATTAATAAAAAATAAAATCATTAATCAATATAATATATCTAAAATAAATACTTCAAAATTAATATTTATAATTATTTTTCAAATATATATATATATATATATATATAATACATAAATTTTAAATAATTTTAATACTTAATTAATCTTTTAAAATCATTTGCAAACCTCTTTTTCATCTTATTTTCACTCAAAATATACTATTAAATTTTATAAATAATCATATCCCTTCAACTTATCTTAACTATATATATATATATAATTTATTTTTTAATTATTGTGATATTTTATCCATCCAATGATGTTAGCTTGATTCAAATCCATTGACATTCTTTATTCATGTGTGTTAGCTTGCTCCAACCCTATTAACATTATTTTTAATTATTATTAAAATTTGTCCAAAATATAATGATCAACTCCTCCATCAAATCTTGCCAAAATATAGTGATGAAGTCCTCCATTAAGTTACCCATATTGTTAACCAAGATGATAAAATATAGATGTCACACAAATAAATTTGTATTTGGACATTTTATATACATGACATAAGTGGGCATTCCTTTAAAAAAAATGGTTTTTATGTTTCAAGTTTAATTTGTATTCAATATTGATTATAATTTTTTAAATTAAAAGATAAATATTTTATATTTTCAAGATTTTTTTTGAAAATACTAAATTAGCTATAGAAATATTAGATTCATTTAGTATATAGCATTTTTTTAGGGCTTTTTAAATTATTGAGAGTAAAAGTTTATTTTGTATTGTATTTTGATTAAAAAATAAACATTTTTATTTTTAAATATTATAATTTGTAGATATTAAGTGTATGATACAAATAATCATTTTTTTTAATATATTAAAGAAAGTTTAATAAAATTTGAGAGGTATTTATTCATTACAATTGATTAAGATGATAACCATCTTTGAAATACAAATTTATTATATATTAAACTTTAATTAAATAAAATAAAATTATATGTACTACAAATTTTGTTAATCTAAAATATAATTTTAGGTGTAATTTTTTGAGTTGATATGTTAACATCTTTTTCTATCTAGTACTTATATTGTTTAGAGTATTTACTAATACAAATATATTAAATACATCTATTTAAAACATAATATTGAAGTCTCTATATGAAATATATAATTTAATTAGTTATATATCTATATTTGGAAGGAGAGGGTCTTGATAGATCGAGGAGGCACTCATCCAATACGATGAAGATGAAAAAGTTAAAATTTTCTCCCGTCCCAACCTCAATTGCATGCATTTAGCTTTATATTAACCTATGAAAAAATATTTAATGAACTAAAGTCAATAAAATCCTCCTCCTAATCCTAAAAATAATACTTAACACACGACACTCATAAGTTCCAGATGAATTGGTTATAGAGGCACATTATTTTAATCGAGATCCTAGCCTTAATGCTTTAAGGTTTAACTTTATTATATACTAAGATAAAAACAATTGATGTGTGAATGCAAAACTCGTTGTTATAAATAAATAAATAATATTTTTCTCAAACTGCATATTTAATAATTAATATATAAAGGTTGTGACTCAAATGAATTTGTTATAAAGGTTTGTTGTTTTCCACAAGACCCTAATTGGAGGGTCAAGCTTCTTAATTTTATATAGACGGATTATTAATCTACCAAAATTAAAATTAACTTTTTTTGCATCACAAAAATTTTAAGGGGCAGTCACTTCACAAAGTGATTATACCTTATAAATGTTGTCAATGCAACTCCAATCTTAAAAAAGGATTATTATCTAATTAACTGCAGTAAGATTGATATTCAAGACCAAATAAAGAAGAGTCGTGATCAACAAAATTTTGTTTAAAGAAGTTTTTTTTTTTTTTTTTTCTATAAAATTTTAATTTGAGTTGGACACTCCTTAATTTTATATAGATATGAATAATCAATCTAAAAAAAAACTCTTTTTATTTCATAACAATTATAAAAGACAATTACTCCATATAACGATTATTTTTTATGAAAATTAGCAATACAACCAACTTTAAAAAATAAATAATGTCTAATCAAAAGAAATAAAATTAAAAATTAAGATCAATATAAAAAAAAAATTACATCAAAAAAATCTTAATTAAAATTTAAAATTTAAAAATGTCTCCACAAAATATATAAATTTAAAAAGTATCTCAATCAACATAAAAATCATAAAATTTTCATTTACAAAATTATTTATTAAACAATTCGAAAAAAATCTTAAAAATAAACAAGTAAATAAATTCCACTTTCTTTTAAATTTATTCATTGCTTGACACTACCTTCTATCACACAACTATAATGCCATGAAAATGTCATGAAAGACAATTGCTTCATTCCACATAACTTCCTCATAAAAATTTGACTTTCCTTCATTTTTCTTATGATCCATTGCTTTCTTTGTCTTTCATTGGAGAGTGTCACACATGGAAGTAAATTAAATTCCACACCACCTTAGAAAGGAATAGCACATTATTTGGAATTTGTGTTTGGCATGTTCCCACATTATCTCTGTCTTGTCATTTAAAATGTCAAAGGTTTCACTTAGACATCAAAATTTCAAAGCAATCATGTGCCCATAAATTATGATATTTGAAAGATGTTATGAAAATTCACCTAAAAACATCAAAGTCAATACAATGTGAGTTAGTAGTGGGCTGCATTAAAATTTACTTTTTATTTTGAAGCCTATTGTGTGAGGGGAGGGTCTTAGACTAAAGAAATTGTTTGGTTAGTTGTGGGTTGTATGGGATTGGATTTTTGTTCACATTAGTATTTAAATTTTATAAGTCTATTACGGGAAGGTAGGGCTTTATACGAAATAAATTGTTTGGTCAAAATAGGTTATAAGTGAAACTTAAAAAAGTAGTTTGTTATTTGAAGGCAGGGTTTTAGATTAAAGAAATTATTTAGTAAAAAATAAGTTATAATATATTATATTAATTGTCATGTTTTTATTATTAAAATATATGAGTTAAAATATTTTTAAGATAATGATTATTTATAAAGATTGTTTTATAATAATTTAAATTATTTGGTGTCATATATTTTTTTAAAGAGTTAAGTTAATAATCTAAATTATTTAATGTTGTACATAAAAAATTTTAAGAGTTATGTTTTTTATTAGTAAATAATCATTCTTTCAATTTGGATACTTTGTGATTATGTTATGTTTTAATAGTTGTCATGTTATTTCGTGTAATTAAAAATTATATAAATATAATATTTTTAATATTATTTTAAACTAAATTGATATATAAGATCTATCAAATTTGTTTATTGCATTTATTATAAAATATTGTTTTAAAGTAACTAATATTTTAAGTGCCCTTAAAGAGATTTAATGAATCATAACCAACTTGACACCGACCTTCAGTAACAAATCATAACCATATTAAAATAATTGTGTTGATATGCTTAACCTTCATAGTAATTAGTGGTGCTAGTGGATAGTAATTTTGTGAGATATGTCTGTTTAATCGTTATAGGGTATTGTTTCAACATTAAATTTGATAACCATTTGATCATTATATGGAAGTTTATTCTTCTTGCATGGAACAATCATAATAACTTTGATATACGATAAAATTTGGAACTCTTTTTTCCCAATAATCAATAAAATACTAAAAAAATAATATAATCATTAATTAATGTAATATCTAAAATAAACACCTTAAAATTCATAATTCTCAATATTTTTTAAATTAATATATTTAAAATATTTATACTAATAAACTATTATACACAAATTCAAAATAATTTTAACATATAATTAATCCTTTAAAATTACTTGTGAACCTCTTATTAAAAAATACATACCTTCACCTTATTGTCCACTCAAGATGTACTATTGAGTTCCATCAATAATCATATCCCTTCCAACTTCTTTAAACAATGTAATGTATAAATCTTTTTTATAATTTTTATAATTTATTTTTAAATATTATGATATTTACCCATCCAAAGGTGTTAGCTTACCCTAAACCCATTTTGAAAATCGATTATTAATATATGCATTATAAATGCCAAAAATATACATGGCATCAAGTAAAACAAAAAGTAGCAGTGGGGCATCCCCCACTCATAGTTATAATAATCGATAGTTAAATATAAAAATGGATCCAAACACGCAGCCCCCCCGCCCCCCCCCCCCCCCTCCCCCAAAAAAAAGAACAATATCAAAATAAAATGCACTAACCAGGCAGCCAATGAAAAACAACCAATAGTATCAAAAGACAATGGCACCAAACAAGTAGACGAATGAGCAACACTAGTCACATCAGTTCAATAAAAGTAAACACAAGATAAACAAAGGCCACCCCATAGGTGGCAAAATCACAGATACGGGTCCAACACTCTATTGTAAGCAACACCTTCCTCATCACAACCACCATCTAAACCAGTCGAATATTATCCCTCCAAGGAGCTGATATCACTAACATTTCCAATCTACTTATGTCTTGGAATCAACTTGGTTGGGTAATGATAAAATTAGTCCAAAAGTCCTTTTATATTATTCTACCTTACATAATTGAGGATGTCTTTCACATCCGTTGAGCCGCCACCTTCGATCAGCTTCTCCAGTTTGCTACAGAAGGTGTTTATGTTCTCATCAATCTATTGCCAAAGTTCATCATGTGCTCCCTATGCTAAGACATCTAGACAAGGACTCCATAATGAAGGACCTGCCATTACATTTTCATCCTCTATTTCTGAATAAATGCTCAGGTCGAATAGAGTGAAGGCTTCCTTAGCCTCCTTGATAATGTAACTGCCCTACTCCTCATTACAGAAATATTGAAGAGCACTATCATTTGCAGCCACCCACTCACCAATCCCATTACTGTCTGACTTGGTTAAGGCGATCCATTCCTTCACTAATTATCAACCTGGACGAAATAGGCATCTTTGATGTAATCCCATTCAAACTCAAAAATATTTACCTCCGCTACTTTCGGGTGAGACAACCTAATTTGGATGTGAGCTTAATTGGGGGTATCCTCTTGAGTCAAGTAAATAGTCTGATGTCACCTTGAGCAGCCCTATCCTTAGAAACTTTTCAAGCTAGTCCTGTAGAATCTTCAACTGAAGAAAAATTTGCAAGGATAGAAAATGAAGAATGAGTTCAATTATGAAGTCAGTAAGCACTCTAGCATTACCTTGAAATACCTCCAGGTTCCTTTGTTTCCACAAAAATGAAAGAACTTCAGTAAAGAAAACAAGCCAGAATTTGTGAAGAAAAGGATGAACTTTAATTTTAGGACAAGCATACCCAAAAGCAATATTCAACCATCCAAGCTCATATCCAAAAACAAAATTCCAATGTTTAAGACAGTTTTGCCATAGTATAGTAGCAAACAGGTAGGAATAAAACACATACTCAATAGATTCAACATCACTATAAAAGGCACACTGAGGATTATCAAGCCCACAACAATTCAAAATAGCACCCATAGCCAATTTTTTGTACATTAATAACCAACAAAAACAAAATTTCTTGGGTTCAAGACAAGAGGACAAGATTACTGCAAACCTGAAAGACTAAGCATGCAAGGGATCAAGCACAAATCAAATACAATTGAGGGCCAGGTAGGGGCATTGAAAAAGGAATTTTTCTTATAAAGCATCTACATCGAATACTCGAGCAAAGGTGGGCCTTTTTTCCACTTCACACTGCCTTAGAATTCATCTTCATCTTCCATAAACACCACATTATTATTCCCTTTGAGAGATGTTTAGAGTAAGGTGAATGTTCTACGTTGAGAATTTGAGAGCTAAAACCTATCTTTAAGTTCTAACCATGAAGCCCAACTCTCATGGAGGAAGAGATCCTTGAAGCTCCTCAACCCCTTATTGTACTAGTCAAGGGCAAAGCATCCCCCAGTGAGGGCCAACTAAGTCCTATTGACACACAAGTTCCACCAAATAGACCTATAGCCTTGACATGCAATCCTATACCAATTGAAGATCTATTTTGCAGCTATAAAGGGCTTCGCTGGATCCCAGGCAAACCAAATGGATGTAAAAATAGGAGAGCCATCAACTTTGACTATAAAAGGCCCTACAAGCAAATCAACAATATGTAGTCCTTCCCAGTTTGGTTTCCCTTTTGGAAAGCCTCTCATGATATTATGCCTAACTAGTACTTACCAGGACTCATTTTTTATAGAGACCAACAATCCATTGAACAACCAAGGTTGTCCCATGCAACTGAAGATCCTTTAATCCCAACCCACCAATATTCTTGGGTTTCGAGCAGAATTGCCACAAGATTACATGCCTTTTCTTACCCCCTTTTCCATCTGACCAAAGGAAGTCCCTTATAATCCTATGAAGCATGTTGACTTGTGTTTTACCGAACAACTAGCAGGATGTATAATATATTCTATATGAAGAGAGAACTTTCTAGCAAATTTGAATCCTACTTGGAAGTGATAGCAGGTGACCTTGTCATTTGCCAATTTTCTTATTGATTTTATCAAAGACCCAGTCTCACATATTCTCGAAGGATGGAGTTAGGGAAAAGGAATCCCCAAATATCTAACCATCTCATCTGGTCCTTTCCATTTCCATCCAAACATTGACAACCAATCAGATGATTGATCATTCCACCCCATAATGTGTGATTTATACATTACAACTTCAGACTTCGAGGTAGAGCAGTATATATTAATCATATCTGTAACATGTTCCAAATTCTTTTGCTCCAAGATAACAAATATTGATGTATCATGAACAAAGAGGACATCAAAATTTCAAAGCAATCATGTACCTATAAATTATGATATTTGAAAGGTGTCATTGCTTTACTCCCCAAAAAGAATGCTATGAAAATTCACCTAAAAACATCAGTGTCAATACAAGGTGAGTTACCAGTGGGCTGCATGAGACGGCTTTTTTTCCATTCTAGTATTAAAATTTACTTTTTATTTTGAAGCCTATTGTGTGAGGGTAGGGTCTTAGACTAAAGAAATTGTTTGGTGAAAATAGGTTAGTATTAAAATTTATAATTATCCTTTATTTTAAGTCTATTACGGGAAGGTAGGACTTTACACTAAATAAATTGTTTGGTCAAAATAGGTGAAAAATTTAAAGTAGTTTGTTATTTGAAGGTAGGGTTTTAGATTAAAAAAATTGTCTGGTAAAAAATAAGTTATAATATATTATATTTATGGTTTTTTTTTCATATTATTAAAATATACGAGTTAAAATATTTTTAAGATAATAATTTTTTATAAAAATCATTTTATAATAATTTAAATATATATAATTTTTTACTAAAAATAATAATTTAAATTATTTGGTGTTATATATTTTGTAAGAGTTAAATTAATAATTTAAATTATTTAGTGTTGTACATAATTTTTTTTAAGAATTATGTTTTTTATTAATAAATAATTAATCTTTCAATTTAGATAGTTGGTGACTATGCTCTATTTTAATAGTTGTTCGTGTACTTGAAAATTATATAAATGATATTATATTAATATTGATAATTATTTTTAAAGTCATTTTAAATCAAATTTATATATAGAACCTATCAAATTTATTTATTAAATTTATTATTAAATCTTGTCTATGAGTTGTCTATATTTCAGTGTTTTTAAAAAGAGCAATGAATCATAACCAACTTCATACTAACCTTCAGTAACAAATCATAAACCATATTAAAATAATTGTGTCCATAGATTTAACCTACAATTGTAGTTGGGGGAGCTAGTGGACTAGAAATATATGGTTGATTTTAAATATGATGTCCATTTGACCAATACAGGGTATGGTTTCAACATTAAATTTGATACCATTTGATTATTATATAAAAGTTCATTCTTTTTCCATAGAAAATTAGATTAAAAATTCGTAATAATTTTAACATACAATGTATTTTAGACTTCTTTTTTTCTCAATAATCAATTTTAAAAAAAAGAAGAAAAATAAAATCATTAATCAATATATCTAAAATAAACACCTCAAAATTTAAATTTCTAAATATTTTTCAAATAAATATATTTAAGATATTTATATTAATAAATTATTATACACAAATTTAAAATAATTTTAATACTTAATTAATCCTTTAAAATCATTGTAAATCTCTTCTTTAAAAAATTATATACGTTCACTTTATTTTCCATTCAAAATGTACTACTAAATTTCAAAAATAATTATATCCCTTCAATTTATATATTTAGTGTATAATTTATATATAATTATAATATTTTATTCATCCATTGATATTAACTTGCTCCAAATTCATTGACATTATTTATCCATAGGTATTAGCTTGTTCCAAACCCATTGACATTCTTTTTAATTATTATTAAAACTTTCCAAAAATAATGATCAACTGCACCATTAAATTTGAACGGACATTATTTATCCATAAATATTAGCTTGCACCAAACCCATTGACATTCTTTTTAATTATTATTAAAACTTCCCAAAAATAATGATCAACTTCGCCATTAAGTTTTGCCCAAATACAGTGATCAACTTCACCATTAAGTGACCCATAATGTTAGTCTTGAAATGGGAGCATTCATGATAAAACATGGATGTCACACAAAATTATTTGTATTTGGGCATTTTAAATACATGACATAAGTGGGTACTCTAAAAAAAAATTGGTTTTCATGTTTTGAGTTTATTTTATATTTAATATTGATTATAATTTTTTTAAATTGTAAGATAAATATTTTGAATTAAAATTAAAAATAGTATTTATTAATATATTATGTGACTTAGTATTGAGTAAGATGAGTAAGAGCAAAGCGATTTAAATTGTATTGGGATAGGAAGGGGCTTAGATAAGAGACAAAGATGGTGACGATCTAGATTCAGATGGTCTGGAACATGTTAAATGGTGTAAGGCTTTTCTATAGTTTGGAATCCAGGTACTTTGGGTGGAGGGAAGTGATGGTCTTCCACAGAAGACAACTTTTTGGAAGGATGAGCTTGACACCCAAGATAATGGGTACCTTGTTAGATGGCTACACTCCTAGTTAGGAATTGTTTGTATGCAAGACCTCACCTAGTGGGTGTGACCAAGACCATGTTGCATAGTCTTTGGATTGGGATTTTGGTGAAAGTTTGAGAAGATAACAAAGGACTTTAGCTCGGATTATTGGGTTGGGCTACTAAATATTTAGTTATCCTATTATGACCTATTTTCGAGAGGTTGTCCCTATCTTGGAGGGAGCTCGTTGACTTGATGTTGCAGACGTATGGTGGAGCTTTACATTGCCTACTTTTGGTATGTCATCCTGATGGGATGTTCATCCCTTACTCTGTTGATGTTCCATTTTTGGGCAGGAGGAACCCTTGGTGGTCCAGTTAGGTCTTACTCTAGCTGGAGGGCTTGGCCGTGATTCTACCAGTGTCTAGTTTGGGAGATAACTATTCTTCGAGTTGGTTTCTCATGAGTGGTATTTGGAGGAACAACTCATTTATTTATTTTGATCTTGTGCATGATAGAAAAATACACATAATCCTTCATGTGCATGGGTTGATCATTTGAGGTTCGGTCCTCCTATGGAGAAACGACACATAATTTATGTTAGGCTTAGTGCATGGAGGCTTGGGGAATCCACATCAAGACTTGTTGATTGTCTCATGATAGGCATCGCCTGGCACCCTACTTCATTTAGTTATTCTATTATTATGTTCTTCCAGCCTTAGTTAGGCTCTATCCTGATGTATTCATGGACTGTGAGGAGGCCATATGTTTATATAGTTGTGCCTTCTCAAACTACGATGTGGATAATAGATGAATGTACAATAGAAATGGTTGTGACACCCTTAAAACCCTTATGTTTTGTTATTGGTTTCGGGGTGCGGTTTAAAACCTTTTATTTCTCTCATGTTTGTATGGTTCATCTTTAGGGGAGCTTGTTTTTTGCAGGTTTGGTTTTGAACTTGTTTCTTGGCTAGTCGAGGTTTTAGGGTTTGTCCAAAATCCAATTATGTTGCCTATCTGATGGGCTTGTGCAATATATTGGTTTCTTGTTGTGAGGATCCGTTAAAACCCTTCTATGTTCTTGCAGGGCTTGTGCCCTATCTTGGTATGACTTTAGAGATCCATTTAAAATCTCTCATTGTTATATTGATGTTTTATAATGTTATTTAAACAATTTGATTATTTGACGATATTATTAACTATTACATCTTATCAATGTTATTTGTGAAGACAATTGATACTATTATTATTTTTAATATTTTTTTAACAGTTATATTAAAAGGATCAAATGAAAAAAATTTCAATTCCTTAACAAATAAATTATAAATACAATCAATTTTTATTAACTTATTCTATCAAATTCATTTTAAACTCGAACCCAATCTCATTTTTTTTAATATATTTTTTAAAATTTATATTTGAATAAATAATAACATACTTTGCATTCAAATTAATTAATCTATATTCCTTTTCATTTACACAATAACCTTTTTATCATGGCACAATATACCCCTAATGTTTTGACATCACATCCCAAAAGAATTATTATATTCATTGCAAAAGATCCTTATTATGCCTCTTATAATCTTGTCTTGTATTTATTGCCAATTAGGGATCCTCGCTATGTATATTATAATATTGTGCTCATTGTGGCATACACTTCAATTTTTAATAATGATAATAACAATTTATATAGAATTAATTTTTAATAATGATAATAACAATTTATATATAATTAATTCTAAGTGCCATAAAGTTATGGCAAGATATAGGGAGAAATCCTTGGAATGTCAATATAATTATTAATTTTAAATATTTTGTGAAAATGCTAGACTTCATATAGAAATTTATAAGTGCTAAAGTTTCATTTAGTATGTGGTATTTTGCTGAGGACCTTTTCAATTATTGAGAGTAAAAGTTTATTTTGTATATATTTTGATTGAAAAATAAATATTTTTATTTTAAAATATTATAATTCATAAGTATTGAGAGTATTGTACGAATAATCAACTTTCTTTAATTTATTATAAAAATTTAATAAAGTTTGAGAAATATTTATTCCATTATAATTGATTGAGATGAAAACCGTCCATTGAGATACAAATTTACTATATATTAAACTTTAATTAAGTAAAATATAATTATATATACTACAAATTTTGCTAATCTAAAATATAATTTTGGGTGTAATTTTTTGAGTTAATGTAGTAATATTTTTTCCTCTCTAGTACTAATATTTTTTAAAGTATCTATTAATATAAATATATTAAACACATTTATCTAAAACACATCAATTGATATTAATATCAAAGTCTTTATATGGGGTTTATAGTTTAATTGGTTATATATTTATATTTGGAGGGGAGGGTCTTGATAGATCGAGGAGACACTCATCCAATAGGATGAAGAGGGAAATGTTAAGGTTCTCCCCCGTCCTCTATATATGTACGAGTGCCAATAGTATTTTAGATAGTTGCCATCGATTGTATGTAGTTTAGTTGGTCCTGTATTGAGTTCTTTTTGGCCCCACCTTATGCCTTAGATTCTTCACATGCTACAATGATTAATGCCTTTTTATCTTCTCTAAAAATGTCTTATTGTCTAGTGATATATGGCCTCAATTTAGCTACACCAATTTGTTAGTTTCAAAATATATTTTCTAGAAAAAAATTCCATATTTCATTGTTTGTCTAAGGTATTATGATTTTTCAATCGACTATCAGAAGTAAAGAAGAAAAAAACTTTCATATGATGGTCAAAGGATGTCAAATTTATGATGGCCATTAATTTTTAACAATTCACGAACATTATTGTCCACCATCACTCCCAAGGTGATATTGTAGAACACTGACTAATGTAATGAGTTTTGTGGATCCTTTGCCTTATGATTATTATTAATGTGAGTATTCTAAAAATTATAGATGTGTATCAATCAATTTTTTTTATTGAATTTTTTGTATTGATTAAAGACCTTATCAACTTCTCAATAAATTTCTTATTGACTAGTGACAAATGGGCTCGATCTTGTTTCACATCTTGGATTCAAAGAATATTTCCAAGAAAAATAGTCTCCAAACTCCACATAGGCCCTTGATATTGGTATTTTTTTATTGCCTTCTCTAGATAAATAGGAAAACTACCCTATACTAGATTTAAATAAATGTCAAATTCAAGGTCTATCATATTTATTAACATCTCACACTAATACACTTCACCTTCTATTATCAGGTAAAAATACATACTTGTTAGAAACAAAATGTTATGACAAAACCATTCCACTATTCTATCTAATTATATTCATACCCAGAAACTGCATTTGACAAAACTGTATAATTCTTTGCCTCTTCATTTGCAAATAATGTATCCTGTGACATGTTAATTAATCATCATGGAAGTGATGTGAAATACACACTAACAACCACCATCTGCCATACAATTCAATGCATGGGATTGGTCATATATCTAGATGTAGAAGCTCTACAACCTTGTGATGTAATAGATGTGGAAATAAAGTAGGCAATGGATAGTGCCTTCCTTCACACTGTAATTTCACTGAAAAAAATTATGCCCAATCCCCTTGGTGTTTGGATGAGTAGTCTTTCATGCTCAAATCTTGCACCAAAATCATTCCCACTTTTTAGTATGTTTAGCCTTCTGACCTCCAATTGATTGTTCATGGGAAAGGAATCTATGTTGATGCATTTTCCCAACATAAAAGGAAACACAAATACCCCTTAGATTAGCTTGAGGAGTGGAAAAGGGTGTTACATGATATTTCATTACATTCCAGTCATGTGGTTAAGCAATAATAATCTTATATTTCTGGTGGAGGTAACAATATAGAATAAGGTTGTGTGCTCCTTCATATGACATGGCAATGAGCTTTGTAGGGAGGAGACATTTCATTTTCGAGTGAGCTAGAGCAATAAAAAAGTGGTAGGGAAGGGTAAGACTATACATAACACGTAAGTGATGACATATTTCAAGGTGAGCTAGAGGGTGATTATGAGGGGCAATGATAAAGTATTTCAAGGAATATCATATACAAGAGGGCCCACATCATACTCCAAACCCAAATTTAAGGGAGCTATTATATTTACATCTTTTGACTTGTCATTTTTTATGGTCAAAGTTAGATAAATATGTCATGAGAGTTGATTTAATTATAACATAACTTCACGTTTGATAAAAATAAATAAAACTGAAATTAATATCTAATAAAAAGTAATGTCTAATAAAAATAAATAAAACTAAAATTCAAGACCAATTTTTAAAAAAATTATATCAACAAAATCTTGATTAGAGTTTAAAATTCAAAACTATCTCAAAAAAATATATAAATCTTTAAGGTTAATGATCTAAACCAATTTAAAAATCATAAAATTATCATTTACAAAATTCTTTTCTAAATAATAAAAAAAATCCTAAAAATAAATAAATAAAAATAATCCACTTTTTTTTAAATTTATTTATTAACTGACAAACTTTCATCACTAAAATCACAATTAAAATACCATTAAAATGTTATAAAAAACAATTTTCTCATTCCACACAACATCCTCATTAAAAAAAAAAAATTCATCCATTTTTCTTTTCCACAACTAAAATGTCATTAAAAACAATATTTAAATTTGATAAGTCTATTACGGGAAGGTAGGGCTTTATACTAAATAAATCAAAAACTTATAAAAGTAGCTTGTAATTTGAAGGTAGGGTTTTAGATTAAAGAAATTGTTTAGTAAAAAATAAGTTATAGTATATTATATTTATTGTGATGTTTTTATTATTAAAATATATGAGTTAAAATATATTTAAGATAATGATTATTTATAAAGATCATTTTATAATAATTTAAATATATAAATAATTTTTTTGAAAAAATAATAATTTAAATGATTTGGTGTTATATATATTTTTTAAAGAGTCAAGTTAATAATCTAAATTTTTTAATGTTGTATGTAAAAAAATTTAAGAGTTATGTTTTTTATTAATAAATAATTAGTCTTTCAATTGAGGTACTTCGTGACTATGTTTTATTTTAATAGTTGTCATGTTTTAGATTAAGGTAAAAGCAGGTTTTGAAGGGGCCCCAAAACCCTTTACATCAAAAGAGAGATAAACCTTTAAGCACAACCGAATTTTTAAAAAGAAACCCGAAACTAGTAAAAGCAAGACCAGGTTAAACAGGAACCTGAAAATAGCAAAAAAGACCAGATGTAATAGCTGACAAAACACAGAACGGACCGCCAACAGACAGGATCAACACCCTACAAAACCTCCCATACAAATGAGGTTTTTTTTTTTTTTACACGATCGCATATTCATATCTAGAGGGAGGACCAAAAGCTTAGACTTCTTCTTCTTAACTATTGTCCATCCATCCTCTACCTTAGTTGCCTCAGCAATCCATGCCTCAGAAGACATTGATCCATGAAGCCCAGGGGACACAGATGCCTCAACAAAATCCTTATGAAAACCAGCCAAAGTCTGGCTCCTAGGAAGTTCCTCCAAAATAGGGGGAGAGACCAAAGCCTCCTCAACAATTGGCTTAGATAGATCACTAATCCCGGTCTCCACAGGACCATCAATAGAATCTTTCACCAGTGAATCCTCCTCAACCATCGGCTTGGAATGGATACTATCTTCATTCTCGGGATCAGCCGGAGCTTCCACGGGTTGTTTAGCTATGTAATGTTCGGAGGAAACCTCAGACCACTAATAAGGTAGTCGTCTGGATTTTGATTTCCCAACCGTACAACGAGTAGCAATATGACCCGTCAGGTGGCACTTTCTGCACCGAAAAGGTAAACCCTCAAAATCCAACATTTGTGTCCATGTACCCCTTGGGGAATCCAGACAAATCACCTTAGGAAGGCCCTTAGAAACATCCACCTCAACCATTAAGCGTGTGCAGGTCGAATGGTAACAATCCGAAGTATTTTCATCCACAAATAAAAAATCTCCTATAGCATTTCCAATGGTTTTTAAAACCAATTCATGCCAAGGATGTATTGGTAGATTAGGGAGCCGAACCCAGATAGGGAACTTGTTAAAGGTTTCTGTAAGAGGATTAAAATCCATATGCCACCATTTGGCCATGAGAGGATATTTGCCCTGCCATAAAAAGTTACTGTTGCACAAGATTATCCTCCTGTCCTCGGATCTTTGGAAGAAAGCTATAAAGAAACCTTTAACGCATGGGAAGATTTCAACATTGTCTTCAATAAGTGGCAACCAGGTCTTGGAGATCCAGCCATGTAGATCTGCGAGAGAGGGCCAAAAGCCACGAAAACGAAAAATAGCAGCAGGAGAGGAAAAATCTTCTACCCGTTTGAAGATTTCGTCAACTGTTTTAGGATTTAGAGTTACCCTTACAGGTTTTATAGCACTTATAGGCGAAACATGAGAAAACCCAGATGATGCATGAGGAAGAGCATCATGTAATCCGGCTTTGAAAGCAGCCACATCAGCAAAAGTCTGTCCCCTGGAGCCTAGGCCTGAACCATGAACAGGAGATCCTTCAGCAAAATGCATAGCTGGGATAGAGCCCCCATTCGCTGAAGAAATCATACTAGGGGCGATCTGAACCCTTCCCCCACACACAGAGGACGACCCTCCCGTAACATTAACCGCAACCACGCCTGCCTCCGAATCAACGACTACCACCTTCAAATTTTGAGGTCGCGCGCGCGCGGGATCCAGAGCAGCCATCTTTAATAGTTGTATGTTATTTGGTGTACTTAAAAATTATATAAATATTTTTAATAATTTTTAATATCATTTTAAACTAAATTGATATATAAGACCCCATCAAATTTGTTTATTGAATTTATTATAAAATATTGTTATAAAGAGATTAATGAATCATAACCAACTTGACACCAACCTTCAGTAACAAATCATAACCATATTAAAATAATTGTGTTGATATGCTTAACCTTCATAGTAATTAGGGGTGCTAGTGGATAGTAATTTTGTGAGATATGTCTATTTAATCATTATAGGGTATAGTTTCAACATTAAATTTGATAACCATCTGATCATTATATGGAAGTTTATTCTACTTGCATGAAACAATCATAACTTTGATAGTCGATAAAATTTGGAACTCTTTTTTTCCAATAATTAATTAAAAAAATAAAAAAATAATATAATCATTAATTAATGCAATATTTGGTTATCCTACATCAAAGTCAATACAAGGTGAACTGGGTTGGGCTACTAAATATTTGGTTATCCTATTATGGCCTATTTTCGAGAGGTTGTCCCTATCTTAGAGGGAGCCCATTGACTTGATGTTGCAAACGTATGGTAGAGCTTTACCTTGCCTGCTTCAAGTATGTCATCCTGATGGGATGTTCATCCCTTGCTCTGTTGATGTTCCATTTTTAGGCGGGAGGAACCCTTGGTGGTCCAGTAAGGTCTTACTCTAGCTGGAGGGCTTGGTTGTGATTCTACCAATGTCTAGTTTGGGAGATATATATCCTTCGAGTTGGTTTCTCATGAGTGGTATTTGGAGGAACAACTCATTTATTTATTGTGTTCTTGTGGATGATAGAAGAATCCACATAATCCTTCATGTGCATGGGTTGATCATTCGAGGTTCGATCCTCCTATGGAGAAACAACTCATAATTTATGTTAGGCTTAGTGCATGGAGGCTTGAGGAATCCACATCAAGACTTGTTGATTGTCTCTTGATAGGCGCCGCCTGGCACCCTACTTCATTTAGTTATTCTATTATTACATTCTTCCATCCTTAGTTAGGCTCTATCCTGATGTATTCATGGACTATGAGGAGGCCATAGGTTTATATTATTGTGCCTTCTCAAACTGCTATGTGGATAATAAATGAATCTACAACATAAATCGCTGTGACACCCTTAAAACCCTTATGTTTTGTTACTGGTTTTCGAGTGCGATTTAAAACCTTTTATTTATCTCATGTTTGTATTGTTCATCTTTAGGGGAGCTTGTCTTTTGCAAGTTTGGTTTTGAACTTGTTTCTTGGCTAGCTGAGGTTTTAGGGTTCGTCCAAAATCTAATTATGTTACCTGTCTAGTGGGCTTGTGTCCTATACTGGTTTCTTGTTGTGGGGATCCGTTAAAACCCCTCTATGTTCTTGTAGGGCTTGTGCCCTATTTTAATATGAGTTTAGGAACCCATTCAAAATCTCTCATTGTTATTTTGATGTTTTATGGTGTTATTTAAACAATTTGATTAGTTGACAATATTATTAACTATTATATCTTATCAATGTTGTTTGTGAAGACAATTAATACTATTATTATTTTTAATATTTTTTTAACAATTATATTAACAAACAATCAATCTCCTTAACAAGTAAATAATAAATATAATCAATTTTTATTAACTTATTCTATCAAATTCATTTTAAACTCGAACCCAATCTCATTTTTTTAATATATTTTTTAAAATTTATATTTGAATAAATAATAAAATAACATACTTTGTATTCAAATTAATTAATCTATATTCCTTTTAATTTACACCATAACCCCTTTATCATGGCACAATATACCCCTAATGTTTTGACATCACATCCCAAAAGAATTATTATATTCATTGCAAAAGATCCTTATTACGCCTCTTATAATCTTGTCTTGTATTTATTGCCAATTAGGGATCCTCACTATGTATATTATAATTTTGTGCTCATTGTGGCATACACTTCAATTTTTAATAATGATAATAACAATTTATATATAATTAGTTTTAAGTGCGTAAGGTTATGGCAAGATATAGAGAGAAAGCCTTGGAATGTCAATATAATTATTAATTTTAAATCTTTTGTGAAAATGCTAGACTCCATATAGAAATTTATAAGTGTTAAAGTTTCATTTAATATGTAGCATTTTGTTGAGGGCCTTTAATTTCAATTTTTTTTTTTAAATGCTAGACGTCTACAAGTGTTAAAGTTTCATTTAGTATGTAACATTTTGTTGAGGACCTTTTAAATTAGTGAAAGTAAAAGTTTATTTTGTATATATTTTGATTAAAAATTAAATATTTTTATTTTAAAATATTATAATTCATAAGTATTGTACGAGTAATCAACCTTCTTTAATTTATTAGAAAAATTTAATAAAATTTGAAAAATATTTATTTCGTTATAATTGATTGAGATGATAATCATCCATTGAGATACAAATTTACTATATATTAAACTTCAATTAAGTAAAAATAATAATATATACTACAAACTTTACTAATCTAAAATATAATTTTAGATGTAATTTTTTAAGTTAATGTATTAACATTTTTTTCTCTTTATTACTAATATTTTTTAGAGTATCTATTAAAACAAATATATTAAACACATCCATCTAAAATACATCAATTGATATTAATATCAAAGTCTTTATATGTGATATATAGTTTAATTGGTTATATATTTATATTTGGAGAGGAGGGTCTTGATAGATTGAGGAGACACTCATCCAATAGGATGAAGAGGGAAAGGTTAAGGTTCTTCCCCATCCTCTATATATGGACGAGTGCCAACTAGACTCTAGATAGTTGCCCTTGATTGTGTGTAGTTTAGTTGGACCTGTATAGAGTTCTTTTTGGCCCCACCTTATGCCTTAGATTCTTCACATGGTACAATGATTAATGACTTTTATATTCTCTAAAAATTTCTTATTGTCTAGTGATACATGGCCTCAATCTAGCTACACAAATGTGTTAGTTTCAAAAAATATTTTCTAGAAAAAAAAACTTCATATTTCATTATTTGTCTAAGATATTATCATTTTTTAATCGACTATCAAAAGTAAAGAAGAAAAAAAACTTTCATATGATAGTCAAAGGACGTCAAATTTATGATGACCATTGATTTTTTATAGCTCGCGAACATTATTATCCACCATCACCCCTAAGGTGATATTGTATAACACCTATTGATGTAATTAGTTTTATGGATCCTTTGACTTATGATTATTATTAATGTGATTATTCTAAAAATTATATACATATATATGAAAATTTTAGATATGTATCAATCAGTTTTTTTATTGAATTTTTTATATTGATTAAAGATCTTTTCATCTTCTCAATAAATTTTCTATTGACTAGTGATAAATGGCCTCAATCTAGTTTCACATCTTGGGTTCAAAGAATATTTCCAAGAAAAATGGTCTCCAAACTCCACCATAGGCCCTACATATTCATATTTTTTTATTGTCTTCTCTAAATAAATAGAAAAACTACACTATACTAGATTTACATAAATGTCAAATTTAAGGTCTATCATATTTATTAACATCTCACACTAATAAACTTCACCTTCAATTATTAGGTAAAAATGCATACTTGTTAGAAACAAAATGTTATGAAAAAACCATTCCACTATTCTATCTAATTATATTCATACCCAGAAAATGCATTTGACAAAACTGTATCATTCTTTATCTCTACATTTGCAAATAATGTACCCTGTGACATGTTTATTAATCATCATGGAAGTGATGTGAAATACACACTAACAACCACCATCTACCATACACTTCAATGCATGGGATTGGTCATATAGCTAGATGTAGAAGCTCTACAACCTCATGATGTAATAGATGTGGAAATAAAGCAGGCAATGGATAGTGCCTCCCTTCACACTATAATTTCACTAAAAAATTTATGCCCAATCTCCTTGGTGTTTAGATGAGTAGTCTTTCATGCTCAAATCTTGCACCAAAATCATTCCCACTTTTTAATATGTTTAGCCTTCCGACCTCCAATTGATTGTTCAAGGGAAAAGAATCTATGTTGATGCATTTTCCCAATATAAAAGGAAGCACATATACCCCTCAAACAAGCTTGAGGAGTGGAAAAGGGTGTTACATGATATTTAAATGCATTTCAATCATGTGGTTAAGCAACAATAATCTTATATTTCAGATAGAGATAACAATATAAAATAAGGTTGTGTGCTCCTTCATATGACATGGCAATGAGCTTTGCAGGGAGGAGACATTTCATTTTCGAGTGAGCTAGAGCAATAAAAAAGTGGTGGGGAAGGGTAAGGCCATACATAACATGTAAGTGGTGACATTTTTCAAGGTGAGCTAGGCGTGATTATGAGGGGCAATGATAAGGTATTTCAAAGAATATCATATACAAGAGGGCCCACATCATACTTCAAACCCAAATTTAGGGTAGCTATCATATTTACATTTTTGACTAGTCATTTTCTGTGGTCAAGGTTGGATAAAAATGTCATGAGAGTTTATTTGATTATGGCATAACTTTATATTTGATGTGCAACTATAATTAGTGTTGCAATGTTGATGACATTGGGACAAGACTTTGAGGTCCTAAAGTTTTATCTTGTAGCTTTCATTTGTTTAGGTTATAAATATATTGACACTTGGAGAAATTACATCAAGTATAAGAACATACAAAAACACCATACTGGAACACTTGGAAGAAAAGGCAACACAATTATAACTTATCTTCGTAAGCATCTTATTTATCCCTATTGGAAAAAATACATAAAATCTAATGGAGCAATAGTCATAAAAAATATGTTTTGAAAAGATTATTAAAATGAATATAAGATTATTTTTGTTTAACACTTTGTGCACAAAATGTGACATAGGGTCAGTAGTCAGGTTTTGAGTGAGGTAAAACTACCCATTTACACTTCTTCGCTTTACAAAACCCCACCTACCAAAATAGAAACTTACATCATTTCAGAGTAACTTTCACTCTTCTGTATGGCAGTTGCAACCTCCATAGGGAAAGCTATAACATGGGTGGTGTGTAATTTGAGATACATCAGACCACCATAGCACTTGTAGTGAGTATGCAGATATTGGTGGGGATTTGTATCCAAGTCTAGTAGACTACCCAAAATTGGCAACGATTGTGGTCTTGTCAGCGATTGTACCTTTTCTTTATTCACCAAATAAAGAAAGGTGAGTATTACTATTATAGATACAACAATTTTTGTTAGTGTTATTGAGAATGAGAATGGAAATAACTTGAAAATATTTGTATCCATATTTATATTAAAATTCAAGTGTTGTCAATAAAATTTGATATAAAAATTTTGTATATATTATTTATTTATCAATTTTCAATAAGAATTTTAATAAAATATTAATATAAACATTTAAATTTATATGAGAAATCAAGGTTATATATATATATATATATATATATATATAATTCTTTTTTGTCATTTTTCTATTTACTAGTGATAAATGGTAACAATCTAGTCACACTATTTTATTGCATTCCAAAATTTTTGCTTTAAAACTAATTGATGGGCAAATGGATACCAAGTTTAAGATTAAAATTAATCTATAACTATCAAAATATCAAATTTAAGGTTGAAAATAATTATAAACAACTCACAACATCATATTTCCCCAATACCCTTATAAAACAACTCTCGACATAATTAATTAACTTGAAATTTTATTATTCACTTTAAATATTCTTAATCTTCTAAAAACCTTTTTATACATGTTAGGGCCTATTATTTATGTCTCTTATGCAAAATTCACACTCCTTTAATTTTTACTTCTTTTGATAATAATTTGCCTTTTGAATCTTGGTTTCTTTATGTGCATATTTAATGACTCTTATGTTAATGTTATGATGTCTACCAATATCTTTGAGTAATCCAATGGTATATAGGTCTTAGATTTGATTACTAGCATCTTTTGAGTAATCTAATAATATATAAGTCTTAAGTTTGATTACGAATTGTACAGAAGGTCAATAACTTAGTGGTAGAGCAACCTGGTAGCCTATGGAATTCTAAAGGTCAAGTCTACTTACCATGATATCATAGTAAAACTATGATAACTTCTCATTTGACAATTTGAATTTCACCTTTCTACCTCTAACAATTAATATAATTGATTTATTCATAATTTCATTAACATTGTTATATTATATTTTAAATTACTACCATCATGTTTTGTTTCTAACATTTTAACTATAAATTTAAAGGTGTATCTTTTCAACGAGATTTTCATTAGAGCTCACATCTCTAATTTGATTGTTGTTTATATTTTTATTTTAAAAGATATAAAATTATTTACTAATAAAATGAGATTCAATTAAAATTCAAAATAATCTTTAATAATGAAAAATTAAATAAAATTTCATCTAATTCTATTTTAATATATAATTTTAATTTTGAAACTCAATTAAAAAAATATATAATAATGAAGAGATAATTAAAATTTGCATATTATTTTATTTTAATAATCAAATTATATTTTAAAATTGAGTATAATATTTTTTTAATAATATTTCTAATTAAAAAATTTAAAGTAAACAATTAATTGAAATATTCAAAAGAAACTTTTCTATTAACATCTAAAGTTTAATTTAAAAATAAATAAATAAATACAAATATATAACATATTGGAATTGAAATTAAGTAAAGCGTCCATTCAATTTTGAGTATGAAAGAAACCAAGTACTTAATTTTTGGCTTTCACATAACTGTAACATGGAGATTTGGCTTAGATGCTTTGACCAATGATCTTTTTATCTACTAAATCATAGAAGGGCCATACTTTAGGTGCATGAACAATAAATCTTAAAAGCAACTTCACTGCTTCAATTCTTTTATTTTTTAAAACATATCATCATGCTTATAAAGCCAAAATAAATGGTTTATTTCAAAAGCTAACCTAAATTGTTCATTGATCAATCAAATAAAGAAAATATTTGAAAACTTATACACAAGATTTTATATTTTTTTATAAAATATCTTAAAATCAAATCGAAGTAGCACTCTATTTTCCAAAGAACTTTTCCAAATCATTTAAAAAAAGGCGGGCTCAAAATTAATCCAAAAAATAAATATTGTTTCTTCAATCATAGCTAAGGCAGATACCAAAATCATATATGATCCCTCCTTGTGGAAGCAAAACATAATACAAAATATGATAGAAAAATAAAAAATATTAAAAGTATAGATAAAATAAACCATATATATATCAAAACACTATTTAATAATTGAAAATTCAAAATATTATCATGAAATAATATATCACTATTTAATGAGAGTAGGACTTTAGATTAAAAGAAATTGTTTGTGAAAATAACTTATAAAGTGAGAAGTTTAAAATAGTTTATTATTTGATAGTAGGATTTTAGATTTAAAAAAATTGTTTGATAAAAATAGATTATATTTAATGTCCTTTTTCTATTATTAAAATATATGATTTAAAATATTTTTAAAGTAATAATTATTTATAGAAATTATTTTATAATAATTTAAATATAAAAATAAATTATCATAAAAAATAATAATCTAATTTTTATAATATTATACATATTTTTTGTAAAGATTAAGTTAATAATCTAAATTATTTAATATTGTACATAATTTTTTTAAGAGTTAAATTTTTTATTGATAGATAATTATAGTCTGTCAATCGTTAAGAGTAGTATCTCATGGTTATGTTTTATCTTAATAGTTATTTTTAATTTTTGTTGTACCTAAAAATTATATATATAACATTATTTTAATATTGATAACAATTTTTAATGTCATTTTAAACCAAATTGATATATACGACCCATCAAAAAATATTGTCTTGGAGTTGCCTAGAATTCAAGTACCCTTAAAGAAAGTAATGAATCATAACCAACTTAACATTGACCTTCACTAAAAAATCATAAGCCATATTAAAATAATTGTGTCAATAGACTTAACCTCTAATGATAATTAGGAGTGTTAGTGGATACTAATTTCTTGAGATATGTGGTTGACCTTTAAATTTAAGGTTTATTTGACTATTATAGGATATAGTTTCAACATTAAATTTGATGTTCATTTGATTATTATACAGAAATTTATTCTTTTTGCAAAAAAAATAGATAGAAAAATCATAATAACTTTAATATATGATAGAGTTAAAAAAAATAAAATTCTAATAATTAATAAAAAATAAAATCATTAATCAATATAATATATCAAAAATAAATACTTCACATTTAATATTTATAATTATTTTTTCAAATAAATATATTTAAAATATTTATACTAATAAATTATTATACATAAATTTCAAATAATTTTAATACTTAATTAATCTTTTAAAATCATTTACAAACCTCTTTTTCATTTTTATTTCCACTCAAAATGTACTATTAAATTTCATAAATAATCATATCCCTTAGACTTCTCTTAAATATAAATATATATATATATATATATATATATATATATATATATATATATATAATAGATTGATTCAAATCCATTTACATTCTTTATTCATGTGTGTTAGCTTGCTCCAACCCTATTAACATTATTTTTAATTATTATTGAAATTTGTCCAAATATAATTATAAACTCCTCCATCAAGTCTTGCCAAAATATAGTGATGAAGTCCTCCATTAAGTTACCCATACTGTTAAGCAAGATGATAAAATATAGATGTCACACAAATAATTTTGTATTTGGACATTTTATATACATGACATAAGTGGGTATTCTTTTAAAAAGAAAATGGTTTTTATGTTTCAAGTTTATTTTGTATTTAATATTGATTATAATTTTTTAAATTAAAAGATAAATATTTAATATTTTCAAGATTTTTTTCCTGAAAATACTAAATTAGATATAGACATATTAGATTCATTTAGTATATAGCATTTTTTGAGGGCCTTTTAAATTATTGAGAGTAAAAGTTTATCTTATATTGTATTTTGATTAAAAAATAAACATTTTTATTTTTAAATATTAAAATTTGTAGGTATTAAGTCTATGATACAAATAATCAATTTTTTTAATATATTAAAGAAAGTTTAATAAAGTTTGAGAAGTATTTATTCATTACAATTGATTAAGATGATAATCATCTATGAAATACAAATTTATTATATATTAAACTTTAATTAAATAAAATACAATTATATGTACTACAAATTTTGTTAATCTAAAATATAATTTTAGGTATAATTTTTTGAGTTTATATGTTAACAATTTTTCTCTCTAGTATTAATATTGTTTAGAGTATTTACTAATACAAATATATTAAATGCATCTATCTAAAACATAATATTGAAGTCTCTAAATGAAATATATAATTTAATTAGTTATATATCTATATTTGGAAGGGGAGGGTCTTGATAGATCGAGGAGGCATTCATCCAATACGATGAAGATGAAAAACTTAAAATTTTCTTCTGTCCTTTATATCCGGATGAGTGCTACCTAAACTCTAGATAGTCAATCTCAATTGCATGCATTTTAATTGACCCTGTATGTAATTTATTTAGCCTTATATTAATCTATAAAAAAATATTTAATGAACTAAAGTCAATAAAATCCTCTTCCTAATCCTAAATATAATACTTAACACATGACAGTCATAAGTTCTAGATGAATTGGTTATAGAGACACATTATTTTAATCGAGATCCTAGTCTTAATGCTTTAAGGTTCAACTTTATTATATTATAAGATAAAAATAATTGATGTGTAAATGTAAAACTCATTGTTCATGGCATAAAATAACATAAATAAATAACATTTTTCTCAAACTGCATATTTAATAATTAATATATAAAGGTTGTGACTCAAATGAATTTGTTATAAAGGTTTGTTGTTTTCCACAAGACCCCAATTGGAAGGTCAAGCTTCTTAAGTTTATATAGATGGATTATTAATCTACCAAAATTAAAATTAACTCTTTTTGCTTCACAAAAATTGTAAGGGGCAGTCACTTCACAAAGTGATTATCCTTTATAAATTTTGTCAATGCAACTCCAATCTTAAGAAAGGATTATTATCTAATCAACTGAAGCAAGATTGATATTCAAGACCAATATAAAGAAGAGTCATGATCAACAAAATTTTATTTATAGAAGTTTTTTTTTTTTCTATAAAATTTTAGTTGGAGTTCGACACTCCTTAATTTTATATGGATGAATAATCAATTTAAAAAAAAACTCTCTTTATTTCATAACAACTATAAAAGACAATTACTCCATATAACGATTAGTTTTTATGAAAATTAGTAATACAACTCCAACTTTAAAAAATAAATAATGTCTAATCAAAAGAAGTAAAATTGAAAATTAAAATTAATATTAAAAAAATAATTACATCAACAAAATCTTAATTAAAATTTAAAATTTAAAAATGTCTCCACAAAATATATAAATTTAAAAAATATCTCAATCAACATAAAAATCATAAAAATTTCATTTACAAAATTATTTATTAAACAATTTAGAAAAAATCTTAAAAATAAATAAATAAATAAATTCCACTTTCTTTTAAATTTATTCATTGGTTGACAATACCTTCTATCACACAACTATAATGCCATGAAAATCTCATGAAAGACAATTGCTTCATTCCACATAACTTCCTCATAAAAATTTGACTTTCCTGCATTTTTCTGTCTTTCATTGGAGAGTGTCACACATGGAAGTAAATTGTACACTACCTTAGAAAGGAATAGCACATTATTTAGAATTTGTGTTGACATGTTCCCACATTATCTCTGTCTTGTCATTTAAAATGTCAAAGGTTTCACTTAGACATCAAAATTTCAAAGGAATCATGTGCCCATAAATTATGATATTTGAAAGATGTTATTGCTTTACTCCACCAAAAAGAATGCTATGAAAATTCACCTAAAAACATCAAAGTCAATACAAGGTTAGTTAGTGGTGGGCTGCATGAGACGGCTTTTTTTCCATTCTAGTATTAAAATTAAAATTTTATTTTGAAGCCTATTGTGTGAGGGTAGGGTCTTAGACTAAAGAAATTGTTTGGTGAAAATAGGTTAGTTGTGGGCTGTATGGGATAGGATTCTTTGTTCACATTAGTATTTAAATTTTATGATTATTCTTCATTTTAAGTCTATTATGGGAAGGTAGGGCTTTGCACTAAATAAATTGTTTGGTCAAAATAGGTTATAAGTGAAAATTTTAAAAAAATAGCTTGTTATTTGAAGGTAGGGTTTTAGATTAAAGATTTTTTTTAAAAAAAAAATAAGTTATAATAAATTATATTTATCATCTTTTTCTTATTATTAAAATATATGAGTTAAAATATTTTTTAAATAATAATTATTTATAAAAATTATTTTATAATAATTTAAATATATAAATAAATTTAAAAAATAATAATAATCTAAATTATTTAGTGTTATATTTTTTTTTAAGAGTTAAGTTCATAATTTAAATTATTTAGTGTTGTACATAAATTTTTTTAAGAGTTATGTTTTTTCATTAATAAATAATTAGTCTTTCAATTTAAGTACTTGGTGACTATGCTTTATCTTAATAGTTTGGTGTATTTAAAAATTATATAAATAGCATTATATTAATATTCATAATAATTTTTAATGTCATTTTAAACCAAATTGATATATAAGACCTATCAAATTTATTTATTGAATTTATTATAAACTTTTATCTTCGAGTTGCCTATATTTCAAGTGTCTTTAAAGAGAGTAATAAATCATAACCAACTTGATACCCACCTTCACTAACAAATCATAAATCATATTAAAATAATTGTGTCTATAAATTTAACTTCCAATTGTAGTTGGGGGTGCTAGTGGACTTGAGATATATAATTGATTTCAAATATGATGTCCATATGAATGGGTATGATTTCAACATTTAATTTGATACTATTTGATTATCATATAAAAGTTCATTCTTTTTATATAAAAAATTAGATTAAAAAATTCCTAATAATTTTAATATATAATGTATTTTAGAGTTTGAAGAAAAATAAAATTATTAATCAATATAATATATCTAAAATAAACATCTCAAAATTTAAATTTCTAAATATTTTTTAAATAAATATATTTATATTAATAAATTATTATACACAAATTTAAAATAATTTTAATACCTAATTAATCCTTTAAAATCATTTGTAAATATTTTCTTTAAAAAATTAATTCTATTCAAAATATATTTTTAAATTCTAAAAATAATCATATCTCTTCAATTTATATATTTTTTATATAATTTTAATAATTTATTTTTAATTATAATATTTTATTCTCTCCAAATCCATTAACATTCTTTATTTATAAGTATTAATTTGCTCCAAACACATTGACATTCTTTTTAATTATTATTAAAACTTCCCAAATATAATGATCATTAGTATTAACTTGCTCCAAACCTATTGACATTCTTTTTAATTATTATTAAAACTTCCCAAATATAATGATCAACTTCACCATTAAGTGACCCATAATGTTAGTCTAAATGGGAGCACTCATGATAAAACATAAATGCCACACAAAATTATTTGTATTTGGGCATTTTAAATACATGGTATAAGTGGGTATTGTAAAAAAAATGGTTTTCATGTCTTGAATTTATTTTATATTTAATATTGATCATAACTTTTTTTAAAGTGTAAGATAAATATTTTGAATTAATATATATATATATATATATATTTCATTAATATATCATGTGATTTGGTATTGAGTGGGATGAGTAGGAGTGAAGCGATTTAAATAGTGTTGGGGTAGGAAGGAGTCTAGATAGGAGACGAATATTGTGAAGATTTAGATTTGAATGGTCCGGAACATGTTGAATGGTGTAGGTATTTTTTGTAGTTTGGAAGCCAGGTGTTTTGGGCAGAGGGTAATGATGGTCTTTCATAGAAGATAATTTTTTGGAAGGACGAACTTGACACCCAAGATCGTGGGTACCTTGTCAAATGGCTACACTCCTAGTTAGGAATTGTTTGTGTGTAGGACCTCACCTAGTGGGTGTTGACCAAGACCATGTTGCGTGGTCCTTGGATTGGAATTTTGACAAAATTTTGAGAAGATAATAAGGGACCTTAGCTCAAATTCTTGGGTTAAGCCACTAGATCTTTGCTTGTCCTATTATGCCCTATTTTTGGGAGGGTGTCCCTGTCTTGGAGGTAGCTTGTTGATTTGATGTTGCAGACGTATGGTGGAGATTTACCTTGCCTGCTTTTGATGTGTCATCTTGATGGGATATTCATCCCTTAGTCTATTGATGTTCCATTTTTGGGTGGGAGAAACCCTAAGTGGTCCAATAAGGTCTTACTCTATCCAGAGGGCTTGGTCATGGTTCTATCAGTGTCCAGTTTGGGAGACAACTATTCTTCGTGTTAGTTGCTCATGAATGGTATTGTTTAAAGTATTTACTAATATAAATATATCTACATAAAAAATATCAATTGGTATTAATATAGAAGTCTCTATATGGGTTATATAATTTAATTATATATATATATATATATATATATATATATATAGAGGGGGAGGGTCTTGATAGATCGAGGAGGTGCTTGTCCAATAGAACGAAGATGGAAAAGTTAAGATTCTCCCCCCTCTTCTATATACAGACGAGTGCCAACTACTCTAGATAGTCACCCTCAATTGCATGCAGTTTAGTTGGCCTTCAACTATATGTAGTTTAATTGGCCCTGTATGTAGTTTAGTTGGCCTTATATTAACTTATGGAAAAATACTTAATGAACTTCTAAAGTCAATAATATCCTCCTCCTAATCCTAAATATAATACTTAACACATGACAATCATAAGTTCTAGATGAATTGGTTATAGAGGCACATTGTTTTAATCGAGATCCTAGTCTTAATGCTTTAAGGTATAACTTTACTATATACTAAGATAAAAACAATTGATGTGTAAATACAAAACTCATTATTCATGGCATAATATAATATAAATAACATTTTTCTCAAACTTCATATTTAATAATCAATATATAAAGGTTGTAATTCGAATGAATTTGTTATTAAAGTTTGTTGTTTTTCACAAGACCCTAATTGGAGGTTCAAGCTTCCTAATTTTATATAGATGGACTATTAATCTACCAAAATTAAAATTAGCTTTTTTTGCTTCACAAAAATTGTAAGGGACGGTCGTTTCATAGAGTGATTGTCCCTTATAAAGGTTGTCAATGTGACTCCAATCTTAAAAAAGGATTATTGTCTAATCAACTGAAGTAAGATTGATATTCAAGACCAATATAAAGAAAGGACATGATCAACAAAATTTTATTTATAGAGGTTTTATTTTTTCTATAAAACCTTCATTGGAGTCGTACACTCCCTAATTTCATATGGATGGATAATCAATCCAACAAAAAAAACTATATTTATTTCATAACAACTATAAAAGATAATCACTCCACATAACGATTAACTTTTACAAAAATTATTAATGCAACTCCAATCTTAAGAGAGAAAGTGTTTAATAAATAAAATAAAATTTAAAACCAATATAAAAAAAGACTACATCAACAAAATCACATGAGCATGATCTTTCATTAGAGAGTGTCACACATGGAAACACACATGGAAGTAAATTAAATTGTACACCACCTTAGAAAGGAATAGCACATTATTTGGAATTTGTGTTGGCATGTTCCCACATTATCTCTGTCATGTCATTTAAAAATGTCAAAGGTTTCACTTAGACATCAAATTTTCAAAGCAATCATGTGCCCATAAATTATGATATTTGAAAGATGTTATTGCTTTACTCCCCCAATAAAAAGAATGCTATGAAAATTCACCTAAAAACATCAAAGTCAATACAAGGTTAGTTAGTGGTGGCCTGCATGAGAGGGCTTTTTTTCCATTCTAGTATTAAAAATTACTTTTTATTTTGAATCCTATTGTGTGAGGGTAGGGTCTTAGACTAAAGAAATTGTTTGGTGAAAATAGGTTAGTTGTGCGCTGTATGAGATAGCATTTTGATTCACATTAATATTTAAATTTTATAAGTCTATTACGAGAAGGTAGGGCTTTATACTAAATAAATTGTTTGGTAAAAAACTTCTAAAAGTAGCTTGTAATTTGAAGGTAGGGTTTTAGATTAAAGAAATTGTTTAGTAAAAAATAAGTTATAATAAATTATATTTATTGTCATGTTTTTATTATTAAAATATATGAGTTAAAATATTTTTAAGATAATGATTATTTATAAAGATTATTTTATAATAATTTAAATATATAAATAAATTTTTCAAAAAATAATAATTTAAATTATTTGGTATTATATATATTTTTTAAAGAGTCAAATTAATAATCTAAATTTTTTAATGTTATATGTAAAAAATTTTAAGAATTATGTTTTTTATTAATAAATAATTAGTCTTTCAATTGAGATACTTCGTGACTATGTTCTGTATAAATAGTTGTCATGTTATTTGGTGTACTTAAAAATTATATAAATGATATTATATAAATATCTTTAATATCATTTTAAATTAAATTGATATATAAGACCCCATCAAATTTGTTTATTGAAGTTATTATAAAATATTGTTTTAAAGAGATTAATGAATCATAACCAACTTAACACAGCAGTAACAAATCATAACCATATTAAAATAATTGTGTTGATATGCTTAATCTTCATAGTAATTAGGGTGCTAGTGGATAGTAATTTTGTGAGATATGTCCATTTAATTGTTATAGGGTATAGTTTCAACATTAAATTTGATAACCATCTAATCATTATATGGAAGTTTATTCTTCTTGCATGGAACAATCATAATAACTTTGATATTCTATAAAATTTGGAACTCTTTTTTCCCAATAACCAATTAAAAAAATAATATAATCATTAATTAATGCAATATTTAAAATAAACACTTCAAATTCATAATTCTCAATATTTTTTAAATTAATATATTTAAAGTATTTATACTAATAAACTATTATACACAGATTCAAAATAATTTTAACATCTAATTAATCCTTTAAAATTACTTGTGAACCTCTTATTAAAAAATGCATACCTTCACCTTATTTTCCACTCAAGATGTACTATTGAGTTCCATCAATAATCATATTCCTTCCAACTTCTTTAAACAAAGTAATGTATAAATATTTTCTATAATTTTTATAATTATTTTTTAAATATTATGATATTTACCCATCTAAAGGTGTTAGCTTGCCCTAAACCCATTTTGAAGATCGATTACTAATATATGCATTCTAAATGCCAAAAATATATAGGGTATCAAGTAAAATAAAAAGTAGTAGTGCGGCATCCCCCACCCGTAGTTCTAATAATTGATAGTTCAATATAAAAATGGCTCCAAATAGGCAACCCACCCCAAAAAAAATGAACAGTATCAAAAGAAAAGGCACCAACCAGGTAGCCAATGAAAAACAACCAATAGTATAAAAAGACAATGACACCAAACAGGTAGTCGAATGAGCAACACCAATCACATCAGTTCAATAGAAGCAAATAAAAGATAAATAGAGGCCACCCCACAGGTGGAAAAATCATAGATACAAGTCCAATACCCTACTGCAAGCAACACCTTCCCCGTCACCACCGCCATCTGAACCAGTCGAAGATTGTCCCTCTGAAGAGTTGATTTCACTAACATTCCAATCTACTTATGTCCTAGGATCAACTTGGTTGGGTAATGACCAAATTTGTCCAAAATTCCTTTCATATTATTCTACCTTACATAATTGAGGATGTCTTCCACATCCGCACAGGCACCACCTTCAATCAACTTCTCTAGTTTGGTAGAAAAGGTGTTTATGTTCTCATCAATATGTTACCAAAGTTCATCATGTGCTCCCTATGCTAAGACATCTAGATAAGGACTCCATGATGAAGGACCTGCCATTACATTTTCATCCCCTATTTCTGAATAAATGTTCAGGTCAAATGGAGTGAAAGCTTCCTTGGCATCTTTGATAATGTAATTGTCCTACTCCTCATTACAAAAATATTGAAGAGCACTATCATTTGCAACCACCCACTCACCAATCCCATTACTGTCTGACATGGTCAAGGTGATCCATTCCTTCACTAGATTATCAGCCTGGTTGAAATAGGCATCTTTGATGTAATCCCATTCAAACTCAAAAATATTTACCTCTGCTATTGTTGAGTGAGACACAACCTAATTTGGATGTGGGCTCAATTGGGGGTATCCTCTTGAGTCGAGTAAATAGTCTGATGTCACCTTGAGCAACCTATCCTTAGAAACTTTTCAAGTTGCTCCTGTAGAATCTTCAACTGAAGAAAAGTTTGCAAGGATAGAAAACAAAGAATGACTTCAATTATGAAGTCAGTAAGCACTCTAGCCTTACCTTGAAATACCTCGAAGTTCCTTTGTTTCCATAAAAACCAAAGAACTTTAGTGGAGAAAACAAGCCAAAATTTGTGAAAAAAAGGATGGAATTTAATTTTAGGACAAGCATACCCAAAATCAATATTCAACCATCCAAGCTCATATCCAAAAACAAAATTCCAAGGTTTAAGACAATTTTGCCACAGTATAGTAGAAAATGGGAAGTAATAAAACACATACTCAATAGATTCAACATCACTACAGAAGGCACACAGAGGATTATCAATCCCATAATTATTCAAAATAGTACCCATAGCCAATTTTTTGTACATTAATAACCAACAAAAATAAGACTTCTTGGGTTCAAGACAAGAGGACCAAATTACCACAAACCTGAAAGACTAAGCATGCAAGGGATCAAGCATAGACCAAATATGATTGAGGGTAAGGTAAGGGCATTGGAAAAGGAAATTTTCTTTTAAATCGTCTGCATTGAATACTCGAGCAAAGGTGGGCCTTTTTTCCACTTCACACTGCCCTAGAATTTATCCTCATCTTCCATAAACACCACATTATTATTCCCTTTGAGAGATGTTTAGAGTAAGGTAAATGTTCTACGTTGAGAATTTGAGAGCTAAAACCTATCTTTAAGTTCTAACCATGAAGCCCAACTCTCATGAAGGAAGAGATCCTTGAAGCTCCTCAACCCTTTATTGTACCAGTCAAGGGTAGAGCATCCCCTAGTGAGGGCCAACTGAGTCCTATTGACACACAAATTCCACCAAATAGACCTATAGACTTGACATGCAGTCTCATACCAATTGAAGATCTATTTTGTAGATATGAAAGGCTTGGTTGAATCCTAGGTAGATGAAATGGACATAAAAATAGGAGAGCCATCAACTTTGACTATGAAAGGCCCTACAAGCATATCAATAATATTTAGTCCTTTCCAGTTCAGTTTCCCCTTTGGAAAGCCTCTCATGATATTATGCCTAACCAGTACTTTTCAGGGATCATTTTTGATAGAGACTCTAACAATCCATTAAACAGTGAAGGTTATCCCATGCAACTGAATATCCTTTAGTCTCAACCCACCAATGTTCTTGGGTTTCGAGCAGAATTACCATAAGATTACATACTTTTTCTTACCCCCTTTTCCATCTAACCAAAGGACGTCCCTTATAATCCTATGAATCATGTTGACTTGTGTTTTATATAATAACTAGTAGGAGGCATAATATATTCTATATGAAGAGAGAACTTTCTGGAAAATTTGGATCCTACCTAGAAGTGATAGCAGGTGACCTTATCATTTGCCAATTTTCTTATTGATTTTATCAAAAACCCAGTCTCACATATTCTTAAAGGATGGGGTTAAGGGAAATGGAATCCCCAAATATATAACCATCTCATCTGGTCCTTTCCATTTCCATCCAAACATTAACAACCAATTAGGTTGTTGATCATTCCACCCTAGAATGTGTGATTTATGCATTGCAACTTTAGACCCCGAGGTAGAGTAGTATATATTAATCATATCTATAACATGTTCCAAATTATTTTTCTCCAAGGTAACAAATATTTATGTATCATCAACAAATAGGACATCAAGAAGAGATTCATTATTTAGGAGTGAGATACCTTTAATCGGAGGTCCAATGTTTGAAGACCTAAGAAGGTAATGCAGTACCTCTGTAGCCAAGACAAAGAACGATGGGGAAAGTGGACATCCTTGCCTTATGGAGTGTTGGAGCACAAGGGAGTCTATCAATTCACCATTGACTTCAATAACAATTGAATCATCCTTGAAGAGTAAATTGACCATTCTACAAACTTTATCTTGAAACCCAAAAGCTTGCAACATTCTCTCAATGAATGGCTACTCAATTCTATCATAGGCTTTCTCAAAATCAAGTAAGATCATTC
This sequence comes from Torreya grandis, assembly GCA_037957365.1. Classification (NCBI taxonomy): domain Eukaryota; kingdom Viridiplantae; phylum Streptophyta; class Pinopsida; order Cupressales; family Taxaceae; genus Torreya; species Torreya grandis. Next base: position 4,009,992 of record JARHVA010000173.1, on the reverse strand, counting down.
CAACATCTTGGTTTGAATCTCTCGCCCAATACATACCTTCTTAGCTAGTGATTAAATTATCCAAAATGTATCTCCCTTTGACAAATTCAGTCTGTGTCTTTGAGATAACAAATGGAAAAAGTGAGGATACTCTTTTTAAAGGATTTTTTCTAGAATATTGTAGGAGATATTAAGGAGGGTAATTGGTCTCCAGTTATTGATAGATGATGGGTTGCCATCCTTTGGTATAAGCTTGATCAGCCCTCTATTTATGTTTAGGCCAAGTGTGTCGGAAGCAATTACCTCATTAAAAATCTCTAAACAGTCCTTGGCAATCCATTCCTTATTGACTTTGTAGAATTTCATAGGGAAGCCATCCAGCCCAAAGTGTCTTATCATCTTTTAATGAGTCAATTGTGTTTTTGACCTCATCAAGTGAGATGATAGCCTCCAAAAAAGAGGCCTGAGTCTGATAAACCTTCCTAGGAATGCACACCTCACATAATGCTCTATTTTGCTCAATACATTCACTTGACCCATTAGAATTTAAAAGGTTAGAATAAAACTCAAAGAAGGCTCCTTTTATACTTTTAGCATCTTGTATAATCTGTCCATTGACTTTAACTTCTTTAATCTTGATTTTAGTATGCTTAACTTTCAATAATTTAAAGAAAAATTTGGACCATCTATCACCAAGCTTAAGCCAAGTAAGCCTGGACCGAATTTGTGCCCCTCTAGAAATGTATTGTGTTTGGTGAGCTTAATGCTTCAATAGGTTAAGTTCTTCAAGAAGAACCCCATTGGTTGGGTCAAACTGAAGCAGGCCTTTTGCATGGATAAGCTTCTTTTGATTATCCTTTGATAGCATTCTATGCTTCCTAGCTTTGATTTGTCTATAGATCCTCACAAATATTTTAATAGTTTTCATACTAGAATTCCAATGGTCAATTTTAGATCTAGAATTATAGATAGCTTTACCAATGTTTTAGGAAGCTTGGAGACCCTCCAAACATGCCTTGTCTGCAAGACGTGAGACATTGAGTTTATACAACCCTTTGAACTCTATTGAATCTTTCTTATCTTTTCTAACTAGTGGGAAATTCATTTCAATAAGGTGGTTGTTAGACAAAGTAAAAGGTAACATAGTCGCTACATTCTCATTTGTGATCGTATCTACTATGAGTGACTCTGTGCTCAAATAAAATCCATCCAATCTTGAATACTACCTCTTATTACTACTATGATTATTGCACCAAGTGTACCAGATACCTCTACTAAGGCTCTTGCCCTTCAAAAGAGGATATTCAATTCTGTGAATTCTTTTGAACTTCGACAAGAAGAAAAGCTCATTTCCTTTCCATGTAAGATGGTCCCCTCCAATCTTGTCCTCTTTATCCTCCACCATGTTGAAGTCACCTCCAAATATCCAAGGTACATTTTTAAGATTAATGGATAGCCAATTCCATAGGTAAAATGCTCCCTATAGTCATTGGGGGTGTATATGTTACACAATCTAAATGTCTGGTTTTGATATTCTATCAAAACCTAGACCACTCTATTGCATGGAAAAATACCATGGTCAATAATGTAGTCTTTCGATGAAGGACTAATTAGGATAGAGGCCCCCAATTTGCCTCTATGATGGTTAGTGAAAAAATAGGAGCATTGGGCCATATAAAGTTCAAGACCATAGATAGTTGAGTGTCGATAACTTTTACTTCTTGTAAGAATAGAAATTCAATGTTGTCTCTTGAAAGTATGAACTACCTTACCACTAGTTTTCTATCTAGAGATTCCAACCGTCTTACATCCCAACTAAAAATTCACTGAATAACAAGGGGAGGTGATCAAAGGTCAATTAGATTGACCATGGAGCTTAGCCCCACCATTGTATAACTTGGTAAAGTAATCCAAAACTTTATTTTCCTTACCCTTCTTTTGAGAAGGCTCCTACACATTATGAATCCCTTCTTTATCAACATCTTTTTCTCCTTGGGCATGGTGTATTCAACCTGGGTAGGGCTCGAGTTTGTCTTCAATATTTTACCACCCCCTTTGGACATCCAATTTTCCACCCCTTTAGATTTCTTATTCTCCAAAGGATCCCCATCCAAGAGCTCCACCTAATTGATGGGAGGCCTTTCTAACTCTTTCTCTGGAGAAATAACCATTAGCATAACATCATTAGAGGACTCATCAGGAATATTTCTAGTCGAGGCAATGGGTAAAACATTTTAGTGACCAAGGACCTTAGTAAGAATAACCACATATTCTTCTAAGGGATGGTCCTTGAAGGCTTTTTATTCCCAAAAATCATCATCCAAATTGTCAGGGAGGTAGTCAACCAGGTCTAGTGAGGGATTGTTACCCTTAGGTTGTGGTGGATCCTGAACTTGAGAGTCATTAGGAGGGCCCTACAAGCCACACTCCCCTTGAATTTTAGGTCCATATGTGTCAACATTCTCATGAGTGAAGGCATTGTCTTTCAATGGTACACTTGAAAATAAAGGATTTTGAAACACCTACAAGTTATTCAACATAGTCTCATCTCTTATGGTGTCTTTTTCTTGTTGTTTGTGAGGGATATTAATTTTATTGGCCAATAGTAGATAGTTTTTCCTAAGGTGACCATCCTTTTTACAAAATAAGAAAGAATTCAAACCACTCAGACCTCTAAGAGCATAAGTGTGAGATTTTCCATTACTTTTAAAATTAAGGGCTTTCAAGAAGAAGTCCAAGGGTTCTAGAGAAATTAAAACCCTAGTGCTCATATGTGCAAGAGATCTTTTGGTGTCCTCAATTTTAAAAACTTCACTGAGGGGTTTTAGTGCTCGTAGAAGAAAATTCCATAGCTGAATCGACACTCCTTTAATGTCAACCCATCCAGGGGAATTTTTGAAAACAAGGTCATTGCAATCCATTTCTAGAGTCCAAGGGATAGCCTTGAAAATTTATTGGCCAACATTCCTCAAGAGCTTACTAATAGCCCCACATTGCATATTAGATTTTTTAAACAAAATCATGAAAACCCCTGTCTACAACATCCTGCAAAAAATAATATATAAACCCAATTTTTTTCCCCACATAGATTTTAACCAATTATCAAAGAAATTTCTAGATGAAAGAGCTTTTTTGTTTAAGCAAACAAAAAAAATCCCTACATTTTTAATTCTGGTTTCCTTTTGTTGCAAGTTAAATTCCATGGAAACATTTAGAGTGATAGTCAGGATTTTAGGCAGGCTAGGCAGCTTACTGATTTGGCCTTCCCTATACTACTGCTCACCATTGTCCTCCCTGATCTCCACAAATTCTTCTCCTTTCGAGTGCTTAGCCACTTCTTCCTAATGTAATATTTTGTTAAATAGTCATTTTGGAGGTCCAGTCACTTCAGTTTCCACTTGAGCTGAGATAGAGCTACTACTTGTATTAACGTCACCCTTATCACCCCTCGTAGCATCATTTGATTCATTAAAATCACCATGCTTCCCCTTCTTCACACACTCCAACCCATCAAATCTGAGGGTTTTCATAAACCTTCAATTAATACATGCAAGACCTTTTGAGATTCCAAAGGCAGAGGGAGTAATGATTTTTTTTAATTATTATTAAAATCCCTCTCAAATATAGTGATTGATTCCACCATTAAGTGACCCATAATGTTAGCCATGAAATAGGAAAGTTTTGTTAGTTTACATGATAAAACATGGATGTCACAAGATTATTTGCATTAGGGCATTTTATATTAACACCACTTGGGTATTGCTAAAAATATAAAAATTTTTTTAATATTTTAATTTTAGATATTTTTTTTTAATATTTGTAAATATAATCAATTTTCATTAATTTATTTTTTTTAATTTATTTTAGATTTAAATCTAATTTTACTTTTTTTTAATATTTATTAAATTTTATACTTGAATAAATAAGGGTGCACAGTCTCAAGTCCTTATGAGAAGTAAAAATTAATTGATGAAGATATTAATATTTATTTTGCATCGTAAGCTATAAGGTTTCTTATTTTGGTCATTTTTATTATTTTGATAAAATAATGTAGATTGTTTCTTTGTAGCTTCACTAGAGAAGATTTAATTCTATCTAAACATCGGTGGTCATACCTATAGCAGATGATGTAACACTATAAAGATGGCTTTCAAATCATTGATTTAACTCTATAAGTTATTAATAAAATGGCAGAAACAAAATTTATGATAAATACATTGTTTAGCTCAAAAGATGCTACTTTAAGTCTGTGATGACTCTCTAATATTATAAATTATAGACTTTTAGACAATGAATAGAAGCAATAATATAAAGCCTTTTCTTAGTTGCTCATGCAATATGACCAATAAATGTTCTCTAAATTGTCTATAACTTGGTTCTAAAAAAATGTTATCTCATGGATCAATATCATATGCTTACGAGGACGTTAATTGATCAAGGCATTAACATTTATTTTGCATTTCTAGGAAGAAGTTTCAAAATACAAGTTAATTATATTAGCTTTTGAAATGTGACATTAGAAGGAAAGATTTGCAACCTCAAATGCTCTTTCTACAACCTTGCATGTTAAGACATAAGGTTCCTTTCTTTACTCATCATTATTGTTTGGTTAAAATACTATAGATTTTTTCTTTCTAGTTTTAGTGGAAAAGACTTGATTTTGTGTCTAAACACCAGTGGCCAGACCTGTATCAGATGCTCTACCATTATAAATATAACCATCAAATCATTAATTAAATTGCATAAGCTACTAAGGAAATGGCAGGAACAGAATTGATAATAAATACATCATTTAGTTCAAAAGATCCTACTCTATGACTATGATGACTCTTCAATATTATAAATTTTGGACTTTTAAATAGAATCAATAATGTGAAGGATTTTTTTAGTTACTATAACGATTCTGAAAAATATTTTTCATCAACAAAAAACATATTCTTATGACCAAGTTGACTGATCAAGACATTAACATTTGTTTTACAATCCTAAGAGGAAGTTTTAAAATGTAAGTTAATTTTATTAGTTTTTGAAAAGTAACATTAGAAAGAGACATTTGTAATGTCAAATGCTCTTTTTGTAGCCTTGTATCACGAGCTATATGGATTCTTCCTTTACTTGTCATTATTATTTGAATAAAATACTATAGATTGTCTATTTCTAGTTTTAGTGAAAAAGACTTGGTTATGTGTCGAAACACTAGTGGCCACAGCTATAACAAATGTTGTATTGTTTTTAAGATGTCCCTTAGATCATTATTAGGACTTCATAGTTTTTATGGAAATTGTAGGAACAAAATTGATGATAAATACATTATTCAGTTCCAAAGATCCTCCTTTATGTTTGTGATGAAACTGCCAAAGAAAGCAGATGTTCAATGAAAATAAAACATTTTCTAGTAAGTTATAAAATTTTATTTTGAATATCAACTTATGTTTGACCTTAAGTCTAAGTTATAATTACATTGGATTTATGCCTTAAGCATATGCCATAAGAATGCATGCTATAGAACTTGATGAGCCTAGTAAACATAATACGGCATTCCAATTTGCAAACACACATTTGAACTTAGCACGAATTGTGTCAAATGTAATACCAAAAGCGTTGTCATGATAGAAGATAAATAGGTTGAGTAAGTGAAGCCATGATTCAAAATAATTCTAGAAATATTTATAACTAATGCAATGTATGTGCCTTGGATAAGACCTATAAACTTTTTTGAAAGTTATATTATGCAAAGTAGGAGACAATGTACATCCTGCAAATAGAATACAAAGCATTAATTAAATTGATAGTCAAATTATGCTTTGTATTAGACAAGGTATGTTTCAAATAACTAATAGCCTTTGTGATGCAATAACACTTAAGTTTTACAAAGAGCCATATAGAAAGTAGTAAAAAAAAAGTCTTATGAAGAACTAAGATTTAGGCAAGAAGGAGCAATACATTTTCAGAGACTCAAATCCATGCTTTCCCAATGAACACAGTCATATAGACTTTATCATAAACTGGTAGAGTAGAAGATTGAAACATTTGAGAATAATAATAAATTTGAGACAAGTGCTTATTATTAACAACATTTTCATGGAAATGAGTGGGCATAAAAAGAGATAAATGATTGTTAGAAAATATTTTGGTTATGAACTAGGAAATATTGAATGTAAACATTCTTGTATGTGCTTAAAATTAAATATAGTTATATCTTTTCTTGATTTCAAGACTATACATTATCATAGTGTTACTTCAATTTGACCAAGGGTGTAAGAACATTTTGGCAATGCAATTAGTGAAATAGACGTGGCCTCAATGTCAAAATATGATGTAAGAGAGATAATTGTAATTGTAATAGGAGTCATAAGAGGAGGCAAGTAAACATGAAAAATTAATATGTATGATAGGAAATCAGAATAGGTTTTGACAAATCCAACGCCAAAATGCTTCAATTATAATAACATAGCATTTAGATTAGAACAAGGATATCTAAAAGGGTCCTAAGCCAATTAAAAAAAAAACAAAAGTTTGACGTTTTAAGGATCACTAGATGAAGATTAGGATGAAGAGTTTGACAACATTATTGAGCATTTTTAGTTGTGTCTTGTTTAAGCATGAATTCAATATCTATAAACAGCACTTTACTAATCTATGTACATGTGGATTACTGTATTTGTTACAACTAGAATCAGAAATTTTTTGAACATAAGTATTGTGTGAGTGCAAGTATAACAAATGAAGAATAAGCAATATCTAAGGTATAGATTGTATCATAGGATTATGGTAGTAAGACTTACCACAAACATTGATATTTCTGTCAAAGATTTGATTACAATGCATAATGCAATGCACTGCAATAAGTATTATGGATTATATCAATTGTGTAAATAAATAAATTGTAGTAGATATAAGATTATTGCAAAAAAGATTATAGCTTGTCATAGTGTTACTTAAATTTGACCAAGGGTGAAAAAACATTTTTGTACTGCAATTAGTGAAACAAACATGGCCTCGTTGTCAAAATATGATGTAAGAGAGCTAATTGTAATTGTAACAAGCGCTGTAAGAGGAGGAAAATAAACATGAAAAAATAACATGCATGATAGGAAATCAGAATAGCTTTTGACAAATCCAAGGTTAAAATGCTTCAAATTTAATAACATAACATTTATATTAGAATAAGGACATCTGAAAGGGTCCTAAGGTAATTTAATAAAAAAATTGAAGAGTAAAGCTCACCAGATGGAGATCAGGATGAAGAGTTTGATAACAATATTGAGCGGCTTTAGTTATGGCTCATTTACACATAAATGCAATAGTTATAAATGCCTCTTTATTGATCTATGTGCACCTCTTTATTGATCTATGTACATGTAGATTGTTATATCTATTACGACTAGAATCAAAAAATGTTTAAACATAAGTATTATGTGAGTGAAAGTATAAAAAATGAAGTAAATGATGAATAAGCAATATTTAAGGTATAGATAGTATCGTAGGATTATGATAGCAAGACTTACCACAAACATTGATGTTTGTGTTAAATATTTGATTACAATGCCTAATGCAATGCACTACAACAAGTATTATAGTTTATATCAATTGTGTAAATAAATAAATGGTAGTAGATATAAGATTATTGAAAAAAAATAAAAATTATGTGGTCAATATCATGCGAACATAAGCAATTGTTGTTTACCAATTTATATATAGTTTTGAGCATTATTGTATTTGTAAAATCATTTAGCTAAGTAATTACAGTGGACTTTTGTAGGTCGAGTATTGTCCTTGTTGTAAAGACATTTTTAGTATTCAAAATAATAACTAAGATTTGTTAACTTTTTGAAATACTTATAACACCATCAAATAGCTAGTTATATGAATTGTATGCAATGCATTCATATCTAATAGATGTTAAAAACATAGACAATTATGACAAAGAATATTTTGAAATATAATGTTTAGTATTTATGCGTAAAAAACTATGAATTATCATGTGAACATAGCTTGCAAAGAATTCCAAAAAACATTGCTTAAAAGCATACAATTACAATAACCTAGCAATGACCATTTGTAAAAATGAGTACATAGACTAAAAACATGTGCATCAAAGAAACAACAACTTCTAACACAAAAAACATATGAAATTAGAAGTAAATATTAGTAGTTATACGAGATTATAGGTCCAAACCTTTTTTTTTTTTGGTCTTTGACCTATATTTTTATACCCATATAAAAAACAAAAAGTGGCATGCAACATGTCATTATCTACTTTTTTAGTAATCATATTAATGGTGTATCTAAGATAGCCATGAAAAATGGCTGTAATAAGTGTCAGGAGGGTAAAATAACCACTATGTTTAGTTTTGAAATCACCAAAATGCCCTGAAATCAAACAAAATAAAAAAGAATCATTAATATAATTTATTATTGGAAATATTACGTACATTTTTGAAGTACAAAAGTATGTAAACAAAATAACAAGATAGAAACCTTACTAATTTATATCTATTCTTTTTTCATGTGCGATTTTAGAAACTATGTCATTTTTATAGATTGTAAATGTGCCATTAAGCTAGAATTTTTGCAATGTAAAAATTTTCAAGGAAATATCATGTTTATACTATTCAAATAACGTTTTTACAAATGTTGGTCGTAAATCTTAGAGCATATGCTTATGCAATATGCATTTGATCTTTCTATCTCTAGTATGCACGTTGCAAGTTAGTACATGAATAAAAGGATGTCCTGAGTTTGGTGGATATATTTGGCAATGCAAAGGATCATCATGTTGAAGATCAATTCCCAAAATTGGATGTTTGAAAGAATTAAATATAGGCTAAAAGGGGGTTGCATAAATGTTTTTTTGGCTTTAATGTTCCCATGACCTATGTATTATACTAATGGTTAGTTGTTGTTATTTTTTCTAAGCATTGTTATGCGCACTAAAAACATAATTGCAAAGTAGTCTTAGTCACCAAGAAAAGGAAAAAAAATAAATATATTAAAAAAAATGAGAAATAAAAAAGACTCGCCTCAATGTTTACTGTAATTATTGTTTGTAAATGTCTTTGGGTGGCTTTTTCAGCCAATGATTCAATAAATGATACAAAGTTCACATGAAATGTTCAATAACCTTTTGGTCCTTTATGTATAATGATTTTGAAAATTTACATTGGCTAGTTATCAAACATGAGCTTATCTTGTATTGCATGACATAGCTTTTGTTATTGCTCGTTTAGTTGAATCTAGAAGCAAGTAGTTAGGATTAATTTGTATAGATATAAGAGCATAATATAAAGGAAAGCAATATGTAATTGAGTAAACACTTACAATTATAGTGTTATGTTTTGTTTCACCATCATTAACACGTAAATTAAATTATAATCATGTTTGTTGGCATTCAATTATCAAATCTCCGAAAGGGCCTATTGCAAATGAATCATCAAATACTATGATATGAAATTTTGAAAAGTTCAGAGACATGTTTGGTTTCATAATAACCCTATGGATTAAAGGGGAGGGGGGAGGGTGTAATTTTAATGTATATAATATTATTTATCCTATGTGTAATATGTAAAGAAACTTTTGTCTTATAGTGGTAGATGGATAGACTACATATAAATATGAATAGTCTTGTTAAAAGGCCAAATGAGTAGCCATATTATGAATATAAAAAAGATAATCTTTCTTCATTTAAGATAACATAAATATAATTTTAGTTTACACAAAATTCTTTTTTATTGTCATTCCATTATTTACTAGTGTTAATTTTTATTATTCTCTAGATTACTTTCCATCAATAAAAAATATTCACAATTAAAATGAGATTCCTGGTTAATTTAAAATAATTTACAATAATGGAAAGTTAATTAAAGTTCTCATTTAGTCCTATTTTAACATATGATTTTGATTTTATGACTCAATCAATTTGAAAAAAATTCTAACAATGGAGAGCTAATTAAAATTCTCTTATAGTTCTATTTTTTAGAAGTTTGTTGTAAGCAGTTTTTTAAATTTTTTTGAAGTCATATAAAAAGAGAGGGGAAGTCAAGAAAGCAAACATACTCATCCACAACCAATCAAAAACTTACTGAACTTTTAAATCTCAACAGAGTCCTCCTCCTAATCTTATATATACTTAACTTATGATAGTCATAAGTTCTAAATGAATTTGATACAAAGGCACATTATTGCAATCGAAATCCTGGTCTTAATACTTTAAGGCTTAACCTTATTATATACTAAGATTAAAACAATTGATGTGTAAATGCAAAGCTCATGGGCATAGGATAATACAATAATACAAGTAAATGACATCTTTTTCCCAATTATATATCTAATAATTAATACATAAAAGTTATAACTCATATGAATTTATCATAAAGGTTTGTTGTTTTCCACAAGATTTTAAATAGAGTTTCAAGCCTCCTAATTTTATAAAGATAAACTATTAATTTATCAAAATTAAAACAAACTCTTTTTTATTCACAAAAATTGTAAAGGGTAATCATTATATAGAGTGATTGTCCCTTACAAATGTTGTCAATGCAAATTCAATCCTAATAAAAGAAAATTGTCTAATTAATTGAAGTAAGATTGATAATCAAAACCAATATAAAGAAAAAAGGTGATCAACTAAAATGTTGGTTATATAAGTTTGTTTTTTCTATAAAACCTTAGTTGGAGTCCTACATTACTTAATTACGTGAGTGAGTTGTGGGCTGCATTTTAAAGCTTATTAATAAAGAAATTGTTGGGTGATAGTAGGGCCTTAGACTAAAGAAATTGTTTGCTTAAAATAAGTTGAGATTTGGAGTCAGGGTTAGTATATTATATTTGTCGTCCCTTTCTTATTATTAAAATATATGAAATAAAATATTTTTAAGATAATAAATATTTATAGAAATTATTTTATAATGATTTAAATATATGAATAATTTATTATAAAAAATAATAATTTAAATTATATAAAATATTTTTAAACTAATTATTGTTTATAGAAATTATAAAGATTAGTTAATTGTGGGTTACATAAGCTAAGGTTTTTGTCTATATTAATATTTAAATTGTAGAACTATTTTTCATTTTACATGAAGATAGGATGATTATAAAAATTGTTTGGTGAAAATAGGTTATAAAAAAATTGTTTGGTAAAAATAAGTTATAAAGTGTAAAATTTAAGATAGTTTGTTATTTAAGATTAGGATGTTAAATTAAAGAATTTGTTTAGTAAAAATAAGTTATGTTATATATATATATATATATATATATATATATATATATATATTTTTAATTATAAAAATATTGATTATTTATAGAGATTATTTTATAATGATTTAAATAAATGAATAAATTTTAGTAAAAAATAATAATATAAATTATTTAGTGTTTTACATTTTTTAAGAGTTAAATTAATTATCTAAATTATTTAATGTTGTACATAACTTTTCTTAAGAGTTATATATTTTATTAATAGATCATTATAGTCAATCAATTTGCTAAGGGTGGTATTTCATGTCTATGCTCTGTGTTAATAGTTGTCTTTGTTATTTGTTGTACCTAAAAATTATATAAATGACATTATATTAATATTGATAACAATTTTTAATGTCATTTTAACTTAAATTAATATATAAAACCCATCAATATATTAATATTGATAACACTTTTTAATGTCATTTTAAACCCATCAAATTTGTTTATTGAATTGACTATAAAACGTTGTTTTGGAGTTGCTTAGATTTCAAGTGTTCTTAAAAATAGTAATGAATGATACTAGTGAACTTGAGATATATGATTGGTTTTAAATATGATATCCATTTAACTATTATAGGGTATAGTTTTGATATTAAATTTGATATTCATTTGATTTTCTCAATAATCAATTTAAAAAAGAAGAAAAAGAAAAATAGAATTATTAATCAATATAATATATCTAAAATAAACACCTTAAATTTTATATTTGTAAATATTTTTCAAATAAATATATTTAAAATATTTATACTAATAAATTATTATACATATATTCAAAATGATTTTTTATCTAATTAATCTTTTAAAATCACTTGTGAACCTCTTAAAACAAATTACATATATTCACCTTATTTGCCACTTAATACATACTATTAAGATCCATAAATAATAATATCCCTTCAACTTTTATATATAAATAATTTTTATAATTTATTTTTAACTATTATAATATTTTATCCATCCATTTGAAACTTGCTTCAAATGCATTGACAATCTTTATCAGTAGGTGTTAGCTTACTCCTAAACCATTGACATTCTTTTCAATTATTATTAAAACTTCCCAAATGTAATGATCAACTCCACCATTAAGTCTTGCCCAAATATAATGTTAGCCATGAAATGGGAGCATTCATGATAAAACATGGATGTCACAAAATTATTTGTATTTGGGTATTTTATATATATGATAGAAAATGGGTGGTAAAAAATCTGGTTTTTATATTGTGTTTATTTTATATTTAATATTGATTATAAATTTTTAAATTGAAAAATAAATATTTTAATTTTTTTCTTTTTTTAAAATATTTATTAATTTAATATTTATAAATATAATAGATTTTCATTAATTTATTCTATCAAATTCATTTTAACTTTAAACCCAATTTCTTTTTTTTTTAAATTTATATTTAAATAAAATAACATATTTTACATTTAAATTAATTAAACTATAACCCTTATAGTTTACACCATAACCCTTTTATCATGGTACATTATGCCCTAATGTTTTGACATCACATGCCAAAGGAATTATTAAATTCATTGCAAAAGATCCCTATTATGCGTTAACTAGAGTTTCTCAGTATGTATATTATAATTTTGTGTTTATTGTGACAGTTATTTTAATTTTTAAATTTTTAATAATGATAATAATATTTTATATATACCAATGAGATGTAAGTGACATGGTTGTTTTAAGTTTTATCCAAGTTTAAATCATTGGAAAGGTATATGAGGTGGATTGTGACTATTGGTTGTATTCTAGGGGTCTCAAACCGGTTCAAGCTCCAGTCAAAAACCATCACCAAACAAAAATATAATATTTTATATATAATTAGTTCTAAGTGCATAAAAATTATAGTACGACACAGAGAATTCCTTAGAATGCCAATATAATCAATTGTTCCAAATCTTTTAGGAAAAATGTTAGACTCGGTATAGAAATGTACATGTGCTAGAGTTTCATTTAGTATGTAGCATTTTTTGGAAGGCCTTTTAAACTATTGAGAAAAAAAATTTACATTGTATATATTTTGATTGAAGAATAAACATTTTTATTTTAAAATATTATAGTTCGTAAGTATTAGGTCTATCGTACAAATAATCAATCTTCATTGATTTATTACGAAAGTTTGAGGGGTAATTACTCCACTAAAATTCACTGAGATGATAGTCATCCAGTGAGATACAAACTTATTATATATTAAATTTAAATTAAGTAAAATATAATTATATGTAAAATAAGTTTTGTTAATCTAAAGTCTAATTTTATCAAAGATGGCCACAATCAAGGATCGACTAGATAGGGTTGAATGCATGAGGTTGAATCTGTATGGATTAGTAAAATCTAAAGAACAACTCAAAAAAGAAAGAAACTAGTCTTCACAATAAAAAAGTTGCATTAACATTCATTCATTCATTTAATAGCCAAAAAATACATAGGAAGGTATATTATATAGTGAAAAATTAGGTCACATAAAAAAATAATTAACTCAACTCACAATTAGAAAATGACTTAAAGTACATTTTCCCTAATGACCTATTATTAACCTAAGCAAGCTAATTAGACTGTGTCGGTAAAATCACATAGTAGAAAATAGCTTATAGTAACACCCCCCTTAAGCTTAGTTTAGATGGGCAAAAGAATCGAGTCCTAGCACAAAGACTTGATGATGTACCCAAGTACATAGAGATGATCCCCTAGAGAAGGAAGATGGAATTTCCTGAACCCCAAGAAGAGCCAGCAAATAAAGATACTTGCTCTCAGTGAAGGGTTTGGTGAAAATATCAGTAATTTTCTCCATTATCTAGATGTAGGAGAGATCAATGACTTACTCATGGATGAGCTCCCAAATTAAAAGCATGTGAATCTTGATATATTTGGTATGTTGATAGAGAACCAAATTTATATAGATCTGAATTATGCTTTGGTTGTCACATAAGATGAATGTTGGTCATTAAAACTAAATGCCAAAATCAACGAGAATCCCCTAAAGTCAAATAGTCTTAGTGGTAACATTAATTGCTCTTTTATATTTTACCTCAATAGAAGATAAAACAATAACATTCTACTGTTTTGACCAATTAATCAGCTCTGAATCGAGGGAGAAACTATATCCTGAAGTAGACTTATGATTTTGAATATCCAACCCAATGTAAATCTTTATAACCAATCAAGTCAATGTCGATGCATGATCCATAGTAAATCCCAAAACTATGAGTACCCTAAATGTAATGGAGAATCCACTTAGATGATTTCTAGTACAGATCATGTGGTTCCTATATAAATATAGAGATCATTTTCATTGCATATAAAATGTTAGGTCTAGTGTGCATAAGTTCGATGATATTGCCAATAATTTTCCAACACAAGGTAACATTAACTAAAGGAGACGGACAATCAGCCTCAAGTTTCACACCAAATAGAAAAGGAGTTGAAGTTGGCTTAAAGTTAGCCATGTTAAACAGTGAATGTAAATCAAGAGCATACTTATATTGTGCAATAGTGATCCTAGAGTCAGACTGAGAAATTTTAATCCTGAGAAAGTAATGCAACAAGCCCAAGTAAGTCATTGAGAACCTGTCAGACAAAGCAGTTTTCACTATTGTGGTGGTGGATGAAGAAATCCTTGTGATCAATAAGTCATCCATGTAGAGAACCAAAATTAATAGTGAATCATCTTATCGTAATATGTAGACATTCAAATCATAATGACATCTGGTGAACCCAACCAAAAGAAGAAAAGAGTCCATCTTGGCATACCAAGCTCGAGGATCTTGTTTGCAGCCATACATAAATTTATGAAGTTTACAGACTGAGGAGGAATATTCCATAAATCCTTGATGTTACTTCATGTATATTTCCCCTTTGAGGTCATTGTGAAGAAAGGGACTCTTCACATCCATCTAATGAACATCACAACAATGTGTTGTAGAAATGATGAGAGCGAGTCAAATTAAGTTCATTTTAGTAACTGGGATGAACATCTCAATATATTCAATGCCAAGTACTTGATTAAAACCCCTTGCTACCAAACATGATTTGAACTTGTCTACAGACCCATCTGTTGTAAATTTTGTTTGATAGATCCACCTACATTGAACAAGTTTTCTTCCCTTAGGAAGAGGGACTAAATCCCAAATGTTGTTCATTAATAAGGAACCATATTCCTATTCCATAGTAGTATCTCACTCAAGAGTGCATGATGCCTCAAAAAATTATTATGGATCAGGAGCAGATGCAATGAAAGCTTATGGGGCATTCTAGAATTTGGAACAGTTCACTTGGTGTTTGATAGATCTCTAACCCATTCACCAACACTTTATCGTGTCTATTTATCCCAAAGAAGAACAGTGCTCAGAGAGTCAAGAGGGGATTCCTCATTCTTTGAAGATATTCTGGGAGAAGAAGGAGGTGATTCCTCATCACTACTCTCATTATCAGAACTAGAAGAAGAATATGGATCATCTAAAGTTGTTTAGGTAGATTTGAATCATTATAAATGTCATCATCTCCTAGTGCATCCAAAGAAGGATAGATGTCGATTGTGGATTCTAAAGGACCCTCTTGAAAATGAATATTCCTCTCAACAAACAACTCATTAGTGGTGGGATAGAGAAGCATGTATCCTTGAACACCCTTAGGATATCCAATAAATATGTAAGCCTGACTCTCAGGTTTGATTGCCTTACATTTCTTCTTCCAAGTGTGGACTATAGTAGGAGATTCAGACACTCGTAAGTGATTTAATGTGGGTTTTTTACTACTCCAATTTTAGAAGGAATGATGCCCTTTAATGCTTTATGAGGAACATAATTCTAGATATAACATGCATAGTTGATGGCCTTGGCCCAATACTGAGGTGCAAGAGACTTGGAGTGTAACATACAATTGGCCATTTATTTCAAGGACATGTTCTTACACTCTACAACACCATTTGGTTGAGGACTATATGGAACTATACATTGTAGTTCAATCCCCTCTAATGTACATAATTACTCAAAATGGTTACTGACATACTCACCTCCATTGTTAGTGCACAAAATATTGATGGCTTTACCTGACTATTTTTATACAAGTGCCATGAAGTCTTGAAAATGATCAAACACCTCTAATTTTTAATTAAGAAAATACATCAAAATATGCCCCTAAAAGTCATCGATGAAAGTAAACAAGTATTTAGTCATGTTGACTAAAGGTTTTGGAAATGAACCTGTAATGTCACTGGGACAAGCTCTAATATTTGTTCATCTTTCTATGATTTTCCCTTGTCATAATTCTCCTTAGGATGCTTACCAAGTGCAACCTTGGAAAACTCTATTAGAAAACTTGACTTGTGACAACCCTAAAACCATGTCTTAATGACTAAGTTGCTCTATGGAGTGATAGTTGAGATGGCTAAATCACTCATGCCATAATTTACTCACCCCATTTGAATAAGTGAGTAGTGCAGTAAAGGTTAGATCAAGAAAAAAATGTGACAAATTATACAATCATGAATGATGGTCTACTTTCCCAAATGCAACAATGGATTCATTGTCTACTTCCCTAATAACCATTGAATTGGGTGTGAACTCAACTTTCTTAAGCAAATTGATGTGAGTAATCTGATAAATGGATCGGAGATGGTGGATAAAGAGGGAACACATAGAAAATCATGAAATGTCCCATGATTCACTTCAATAGACCCATTTACATTAACTTCAATAGAAGTATCATCACCCAACAAGATGGAAGGCATAGAACAAGGCTTTAAAGACAAGAACATGTCATGTGATGAATCCATATGGTGCGATGCACCAGAATCAATAACCCATATGGAAGGATGGGATGCAACTACAACAAGTGATTTTCCCTTATCTTTGTCCTTGTTATTGTCTTTGGCCTTAGAAGACTCATGTGCCAATGAACTCTGATTAGAAAAATCAAGGACACCATTGTTGTGCTTCTCAAGCATCTTAGTCAATTGGTCAATCTTCTTCTTCATTCATTTAGATTTATCATGCATATATTTATTGTAGTAGCCACATGTGAGTCATTATTTCTTGGGTTTCGCATTTGAAGAGGACTCTTTTGATGCTTTAGACTTAGCATCAAAATTTTGACCTTTTTTGTCCTTCTTGTTTTATTTCTTCTCCTTGCTATCAAAATATTTCTATTTGTCATGACTCACAATTAAGGCATGCAATTTAGATGACTTTAGGGTACCCATTTGAATGAGCTTATCTTGCTCTTGAGTCAAGTTAGTAGCAAAGCCATCCAAAGATGACAT